>JANKYF010104231.1:0-14704 GCA_029829435.1 Erythroxylum hondense | reverse complement strand
AAGATGAAGAAGACCTTAAGGGCAGATTTTATCATCTGACGGGGCAAAATGAATCAAAAGATAGGACTACCATAAAAATTTGATGGGGACCTTATGTTTTATAGTCATATGCACATTACATAAACCAAGGGCAATGACTTAACTTCAAACGTGGCCTTCGAATATGAATGTTATTTTTAATGGAATGCTTTAATTAATTTTCCCGCTTCTTTCTGAGCCTCTCCCGCCAAATTAAAAAAACAAACCCTGCTTTTCCTACTCGTGGATTGCCTTAAACCCCGTCTCACAATTAAACATAGACAAACATGAACGTGGAAATGAACATGGGCATGGACATGGACATGGACATGGACATGGACATTCCTCTTCCAGACGAGTTGGAGTGGCTCGAAGCCAACTCTCATCATCTTCACGAAGAACAGACCCATGAACGGCAACTGCCTCAATCTCCCCAGATCGACGCTTGCAAGCGTCCCCCTGATTCAACGCTCTCATCGGATGGGAAGAAAAGTAAAACTCGCCACCTGGAGGTCGACGAGGATTGGCTCCTCTACTTGCCAACGCCGCAGAACGAGGAGATTGTTACGGGGGAGGAGGAGGAACAAGAGGAGAGGATTCTATATAAGTATGCTTCAGAAATTGATGGCGACTTCTTTCCCGTGACGGCTCCCGGTGGTAATGATAGGGTTTACGCTAAATTATGTAGAGTATCGAAGGAAGAGGCTTCCATGAGAATTCAATCAAATGGTAGTGAATGTGATACTATTTCCAATCCCTTCATTCTGTGATGTTATTATTGGTCAGTTCCTAATTTTGCTGAGAAAGTGCTGGAATTTTGGAGAATTTGATTTTTTGGTTTGATATTTCTTCTTCTTCTTCTTCTTCAAGTAATTGATACTGGTTCATCTTTATGAATTGTTAGTTGCATGCGAAGCACATGTTTGCTTAATCAAAGGCTGGAATAACCTTTTATTTTGGTTGCACATCCGTCATACTTCTCATGATGTCTCCTAAATAATTTTAATTTCTTAGTTGTATAGCTTCTGATTCTTCCTAATTTGCAGGTCTCATGTTAGAACCTGTTAATGTTCTAATGCAAAGAATGGATCAAGACGCATTCACCAGGGTACGTGTCATCGTGTGTACTTTTTGAACGGTAGTGTGTAAGTAGCCAAATATCTTTAACATATGAAATCACCTCCTATGCAGGAAAATTTATTGTTTAAGTTTGTGGATAAACGGTATGTGTGAACTGTGGTGGAAGCATTTGTTTATACAACGTAAAAGCTAGAGTAAATATGTGCATCAATAATCTTTACATTATCCCATGGTTTAAATGTAGGGATTTACCTCATGAGTTAATGCGTAGTTTTAGTGAGGTCTGATCTTAAAGAATATAACCTACTTCTGTACTTGGGATCTTGGCAAGTTTATTTTTCTTGGCCGAACAAACATGTAGAAGAGTATAAAACTAATAAGAAGTCTGGTTGGTCAAGGGTGTATAATAAGATGTTGGTGTTTTTGAGGTCAAAATCTTATCAGTGTTATATCTTTTTTTTAATTATAAGATATCTTATTGCGTGATTTGCTGTGCTGAAGGCCTTGAATGCTAGTTCTGATTCTCAGAGCGATGAGTTTCATCCTGAAACTCATGTGCATGAACAACTTTGGGTGGACAAATATTCTCCAAGTTCCTTTACTGAACTACTTAGTGATGAACAGACAAATCGTGAGGTATGTGGCAATTAATATCTAAAACTCTTATCTATTTATGCTTGTCCAAACTGTTTCAAATTGTTCTAAGGCATCAATTTTGTTGAACATCTGTTATAATTGCTTAAACTCTACATGACATCCCACTGCAGGTCCTTTTATGGTTGAAACAATGGGATTCTTCTGTTTTTGGGTCGGAAATAAGGAGTACATCAAATGAGGTTTTGTCTGCTTTAAGACGCCATTCTTCTGTCGCTCAACATCAAAAGCATTTTGATGCAGCATTCCTGCGGAAGACTGGGCGACAGAGATTTTCCACTGGGAACACTTCAAATTCTAATAGTTCGCATAATGTAAACAATCTGAAAGGGTTCCAGGAAATGTCGCGCAAGAAATCAAGCCTCACTGGTCCACCGGAGCAGAAGGTCAGCCAAAAATTTTATGAATTATTTTATTTAATTGGAAATAGAAAGAATAGGCAATTCATGGTATTGATGTGTTAGACTTCATGCATGTCATCTACTCTCTCTTATGTTCCAGTGAGGGAATATCCTTGTAATTTTCAAATTTCACATTTGAGAAAGGTGATATGTTAAATAGACTGGTAAATCATGGCTTTCAAGATCTATTACTCATTACTTCACGTTTCTCTTTACATAACTTAATGTTTGATTGAAGTGGGACATTTTATCCCAGATAGGACAAATTTACTTCTGTGAGCAACATCAAATGCCGAAACATTTTCTTGTTACCTTTAGAGAATGAATCTGCAAAACATGATTTCTAATGAAGTTAAGGGAGATGCTTACAAACTTATGTAATTGCAACTTTAGAGAATTAATTATGATCAAGAAATCATGAAGCAAAAAGTATATACATGTGTGCTTTGGTATAATGAAATATAGGAGCATTCCTGTGAAGCCTTTCTGCATGATGCTACAAAAGAATATTATAGCAGTGGCTCATCCAACCAAGTGAAAAATAGACACCACTTTTGTAAACGGATGGATGGTTAATTGGATGTTGCGTCTTTGTTGCTTATGGTAACTATTGCATGCATCTCCTGGATATGAACTCCAGTGGCTCATCCAAGTGGAAAATAGATGCCACTTTTGTAAACGGATGGATGGTTAATTGGACGTTGCATCTTTGTTGCTTAATGGTAACTATTGCATGCATCTGCTGGATATGAACTCCCGGGTCCCAGGGACAACTTCAACAGTGCTTTTGTTTTTTATTTTGGAAAAGTTAGTACATAGATAAATCTGTTCATCACAATTAGATTTTTTGTACTAGAATCAGATTTCAATAAATAAGATCCTTGATGCTATGTTCAGACTAGCTCTAGAATCAAATACAAGCAGCAAATTCTTGTTATGGAATCTCAGTAAATAGCATCATCTATGCTATGTTCAGACTCAGATATTCTCTTCTGCCTTGAGATGCATAAATCAAGATTCAAATTGCAGACTGCAACTGCAATTGTGGCTGCCATATCCTTGTTGTGGTCCTAACTCTTAGCACATTAGACGAGCATAGCATATACACATGTATTGTAGCTTCTTACAGAGACAAATTATGGTATTGTGGCACCATCTTTGTGGCCATAACAGAGCATCCCATGGAGTATACTCAACTCTTTTTTCAGAACATTTCCCAACCAGACATGGTTCTTCTTAACAAAATTTCTCAATTGAATGCTTGGAATATGTAACATAACTCCTGCAATGCCTGTGATCACGAAATTTTCTTTGTGGTTGCAACTACTTTCAAAACCTTGGTATTAATATCTACGGAATCAATTTGTATGAACAAGAATAAATGTAAGAGGCAAGGTGCTAGCTTGGGCCCTTGATGACCTATCATTTCGTTGTTATCGTTGCTGCTGTGTTCTCTTTTTCACTCATTTAGTGATATGTAACAATTATCATTAGATATCCAATGCAATGCCAACATATATTATATGAATTACATTCTTTGTATGCTTTCTTCTTCTTATTGCAGCTTCTCCTTTTGATTTGAAGCTTAAAATTTCTAAACAATTTGTTATTGAATCTTATGCCCATTGCAGATCCTTTTACTTTGTGGTCCCCCAGGGCTTGGAAAGACCACTCTTGCTCATGTTGCTGCTAAGCATTGTGGATATCGAGTTGTGGAGGTTTGTGTGCTTACTTCTAAGGAGCCATAGGCATGCACAATCATGGTTGCTTGAGGTGGTCTTGTTATTACTTTTAAAACTGCTAAGATTTTCAACATGTCTCTACAAGCGTTGAATAGTAATGCATTGATGAATACGAGTTTCAGGATGAGAATTTATCATAGGAATCTTGTGTTGATCCTAGGATTTTTAGTTTATATCTTCAAGATATTTGGTTACATATCTTCCTCCATTGCACTTACGATGAGATTTTGGATCCCCACTCATTATGCTACAGTTTATCACATGACATTCTCTATTTAAAACATCCTTATTGTGTTTTTCCTTACTAAAAGTTTTGATATTGTAGGTCAATGCTAGTGATGATAGATCCTTGTCTAGCATAGAAGCTAAAATCCTGGATGTGGTCCAGATGAATTCTGTGATTTCTGACTCAAAGCCCAAGTGTTTGGTTAGTGATGGTGTTCCAAGTTGGACTTGTTTACTTATGTGTGGTATGCATGATAAACAATTTATTTCTTCAGGTGATTGATGAAATCGACGGAGCTCTTGGTGAAGGAAAAGGTGCTGTGGAGGTTATTCTGAAAATGGTACGGAGAAATATTTCTTCTATTTCTGGTGACACCTGTCAGATGAATAGCTCAGGGTATTCTTTTTGTTTGTTGGCGTTTTCTGCACATTAAACTTGCTACTTTCTTCTTATCTTTTTCTTTTTCCTTTCTTGCTCTTACTGGAAAACTTCTTTCGTGCTTGATTCTACCAGTTTGTGCTACTGTGATTGTAGTATCATAATGATGTGCTTTGTGTCTTTTGGGTTGGAGCCTGATGTTCTCCCCTTGTACCTCCAAAATATATACATGCTAGCACTGGTTAATATTTCCTAAACATGTGGAGAACAAAAGATTGTATTTGTCTATTGTTTTATGTTTTAGATCGAAGAGCTTAGTGATAGGATGAGTGGGAATCTAAATTTGTGCGTGATGTTTTATAGGAAATGGAATCTAATACTGATAGTTAAACTTAGTTTAACTTGCAGTTTGCATGGCAAGCGATGTGTGGAACAATTGTCATATGATTCTATTAGTCTTAATTAGAAGTATACTACAATTTTAATTGCTTTATTTCAAGTTGAAGTCTTTCCATGCTAGTATGCAGGGTATAGTAGGACTTCTACCTGGACTAGAAACACTTTTGTTCCTATTATGAAATTAGTCTAGACCTTAATAAATAAGGGTTTAGCCTCAATGTAAAGCACATTCTAGTTATTTGTTAATTGATCTTGAAGACTTAGCTTCCTAATCTTGGTTTTTTGTCTGTATTCTGCTTTTTCTTCGGTTTTGTTCTGAGCATCCTTTCCCCCTTAGATTCAACTTCTATCCCTGATTCTCTCATTAATGTCTACATTTCTTCCGCTATTTCCTAACAAGTACAACTTGTCCTGCATCAACAACATTTGCTGGTATATTGCGATTCAACCAGTAAAGCTATTTAAGCTTCCTACTGGGTGCAACATTTTTAACAAGTGAATTTCTTTGACCATTGAATCATCCCTGGACTTGTCACCTGATAAGGATACTGTACATAACTCTTTCTCTCATATGGTTTTATATGAATTTGAATATCTTCTTTTCTTGGAATTCGAACTTTTTAAAGGATATGAACATGCAATGTGAGTTTAAATTCATGATTTACAACATATATTGCACTTGTATGCTTTTTCAGGTTTCTACAGAAAGGAATTCAGATACTGCAAAGGAAAATGTTGCTGAAGAAGAGCACACCCGAAGTATATCCTCGAAAAAGAGGCTGCGAAAAACAGTGTCATTGTCAAGACCTGTATGTTTGAAATGATCCTAAAGAAACATTTAATGGTAAATTCTTTTCTTTATAAATTGTAATGTTTATAATTGGCTTTCTATGTAGGTGATTTGCATATGCAATGACCTATATGCACCTGCACTAAGACCTTTACGTCAGGTAGCAAAGTAAGTTATTGCTTTTAAAGAAATCTTCTACCAGAGTCTAAGAAATAATTCTTTGATTGCTGAGTCTCATTGTTTCCTGGTTTATTAGGAATAACGAAAACTATTTTGTTGCATTTAGCATTGCTTTTTGAGCTGCTTTAGGGGCCTAAAGGCAGGTTTGCACAAAAAAGAAAAGGAAGCAGATCTTCAGTTGATTGGTTAATTTTGATGATGAAGCACTTTTCTTTACATGTTTCTTTCCAAACCATTATTTGAGGAGAACCTACTATTAACCAAGACTATAATGAACTTATCTTTACGTTATTTGTGACTTCAATCTTTAGACTGTTATTAATAATCTTTATTCTTTTTTAACCTTATGCATTTATTGTTTACTTATATAATACCTTTATCAAATATGCCAGATTGTTTTTTTTCCAAATAATTTCACAACATTGTTTTATAATGATTACCAAGCAAGCAGTTAACTGCTTTTGTCAACGCACTTCTATCTAAAGCACTTGTCTGGGATGTTAAGTTCTTTCCAATGTTGTTATAGTTAACCTACCTCCACTGATACTAGTTGATTCAATCTGGGAGTAAGTTTATTTTTCATCTACGATACAGATTTTCTATTTGAGGTTGCTGGAGTTATGTCTTTTCTTGATATCTTGATGCATTTTGATGCTATGGACCTACGTTTACCTGATAGGTGTATTTTGCTTGATCCGTCATTTGGTACATATCAACAATGTGGTAATTCTTAAGGGTTTAAGCCTGTTACTATATTGGCAATTTCTTTTTGAAAATTTGTAGGGTTCATATATTTGTTCAACCGACAGTCAGTCGAGTGGTTAACAGGTAATGGGTTTTTGATAATTTATATATATTTATGTTATTTCAAGTGTGCTCATTGAAGCTTCCATATTGATCACAGTACCTGCTTGCTTAATTTTCAATCTACCTTCCTAGTTCTTCTTCAGACCCATGCATTCTTGTTAAAAGCTATGAGTTTATGCTTGGCAACTTTACTCTCAATTACAAAATTTAATCAAGCATGTTGTATCCATGCTTTTCTATTAGCTTAAAGTTTGATTCTTAAACGTCAGCCCAGCTAATTTATTTTTCTTTATATCATGTTTTCCTTTAACAAAGACAATACGAGCAGTGTACAAGACCAAAACACGAAAATCACTCCTGGTTTAACACTTCAAATTGTAAATGAATTCCTGGAGAAGTAATGGGACATTATATTACAATAGGAGCAAGAAGAAGCAAAATAGGGACATTGACAGTAACAACGTAATTGTATCTCCAAGGATTGTGAGAATATGAAACCTTAGTGAATCTCTTCAGTTGAAATATGGACCTTACAAGAACAAAGCTTACTAAAGCTTCAAATGAATATCAACCATCCCAAGGAACTTTTTTCATGAGGTACTAAATATGTAAATCTGCGAAGAATTGAAATCTAATAATCAAAATCCTTTACAATGCCTTATTTAAGTATTGTTGATAAGTCATTGCAGTGCATATTTCAACATATTTATCCATTCACTCTTATATGTCCTCTACTTTCATAGTTTAATGCATGTAACGGCATAGATCATCTTAGTGAAATGGACCTTAGGTTATCACGAGATTCAATAGTGATTCTCGGATATTCTTTTCTGTGAGGGGGTAGGGAAAACACTTTGAAATATGCTGAAAAGTAATTTAAAATGCCTACACCAGGAATTTGTTATGCATTTTAACTGGCAATTTTTTAATTGCTTCATAGTTTAAAGGAAGTCATCTAGTTAAGTATACCTTAAAGGAAAGATCTTTCAGTTAATAAAAGTTTCTTCTTTTCTCTTTTCTAATGAGGAGATGGGAAGGAACATAGAAGCGTTTCTGAAAACATTTCAGACAAGTAAACAAATATAATAAATATAACAAGAGAATATGAGGCATAACGTATTGTTTTGTTCCTCCTTTATGACATGAAAATCTATCTCTAGATTTGGATTGTATAACCAAATGAACTTCCAGTCGTTGTTGAAATGGCATATCTTAGTGCTGATGTTACAGTTATATGATTCAGCACGTCATTCATGGTCGAAGGTTGAATTCTTTCTTGCTATTGTTACCGAACTTTTATGATCAATAGGTGTTATCATATTCTTGTTGTATGTTAAATTGAATTTGAGTTTTAGCACAAGTTTAAAATTAAGCTTTAGCTTCAACTTAATGTCCAGGCTTGTGCTTTCTCCACTCTTGGCAAGCCAACAGACTTTCGAGTTTGGGGACATATTAGAGTTTATAAAAGATAGTCTTACAGCTTACACTTTAGCTTTTTTGATTTAAATGGTTTTCTGATAGCTACCAAATCGGTCCTTTATTTTTTTCTGACAATTTATCATTGTAGGCTCAAATATATATGTAACCAGGAGGGTATCAGAACAAGTTCCATTGCACTTACTGCACTTGCAGAGTACACTGGTGAGTGAGACTGCTTATCCATTTCTGAGATATGCTAATTGTAATTTCATGAATTAAAATGTGATATTTCTTAATTTACTTCTCACATATAATTCATGTCTCATAAGAAGTGCCATGAGTTTGTCCTAACGTGAAATTTGAGTGAAAGAGCTTACATGAAAATGCATCATTATGTAATCCATCTGTCCTATAAGAATTGCTATTATGAAATTTACATCTTCGGTCCCAGTGATCTTTTCTTATTCTTTTGTTATCTCTGTAATCTAGATATTTTGGATTATACTAGTTTTTTTGTCCTCTAGATTGTATATATAATTTTATAATGAAATCTATTAATTTTCAGGAAAAAACTAGTTATTTTTCACTGTCACCTTGCAGAATGTGATATTCGCTGCTGCTTGAACACCCTTCAGTTTCTTAACAAGAGAAAGGAAACTCTTAATGCGGTAAGTCTAAAATAAAGTTATGCGTTCTTAAACTCACTGGCGATTTGAACTGTCAAAATGTTGGAGAACTTAAAGGATATTTGATTATAAAGTAAGGTCATTTGTTGGTTATGATAACTAGCTTCTGCAATCAATAACTAGATCCAGCTTCATCACCAATCTATTGGTAAGTATCTAGTTATTTTTTACAGACAATCCAATTTAACTTTGTGGTCTGTATTAACTTTGTGCTATGGCAGTATGTTGGTAGAGAAAAAGATCAAAAGTCATCCCTTTTCCTATCAAGTTGAATTTTGTGCGAGGAATTTTTTGGGATTAATTGATAGTTTAGAAGAATTCTGATATGCTATTTCTGTAACTTCTATATTCTGCCGACTTTATTGAAGAATAACATACTTTTTGGGCCTCAGTTGGAAATAGGTTCTCAAGTAGTTGGTCAGAAGGACATCTCAAGAAGTGTTTTTGATATCTGGAAAGAGGTGATGTAAAGAATAAATGGGGAGGGAACTAACTGTGCATTGTTTTGCATAGAAGTAGACCATTTGAATTTCTTAATTTTTCTGCAGATTTTCCGAAAGAGGAAAACAAAAAAGGTTAAACAATCTGATAGTAGCAGTTGCAGCAAGTCCAGTGGATTTGATTTTTTGTACTCCCTCATATCCAACAGGTAAATTGTAAACCATTAATTTCATTTTATATTTATCATCCTTTTAAAATTGTGGCTCCTCATGCTTGAATGTTAAACAATTTGCAGGGGTGATTATGACATTATTATGGATGGCATGCATGAAAACATTCTGCAGCTTCAGTATCATGATCCGCTGATGCAAAAGACAGTAATAGTTCATTATCCTTGATGAATCCTTTATGTTCCTTAAGCAAATGCTTATGCTAAAACAAGTCATTGACTTATTTATAGGTTAAATGTCTCAACAGCTTTGGTATCTCGGATCTAATAAATCAACGTATTTTCCAAATGCAGCAGTTTACCCTTAATGGTAAATGTGTGAAATTTCATTTTTGTTCCTTTTCAAAAGCTGAAACATCTCTCCACTGTTCTCTTCTATTCAGTGTACCAGACTCCTCTTGCAATTACTGTGCACTGTCTTGTATCTGATGTTCAAAAACCGAACGTTGAGTGGCCAAAGTCTTATCAAAGGTACTTGCAAAATTTATTTCCAAGTCCGTTTTGAATTTTGAATTTGGCATATTCTTATTATCACATGTTTGAGCCTTTAGATACCGAACGACAATGATGAATAATACGGACATGTTAAGGATTTGGCAAAGCAAAATTCCGCCATACATATCCAGGCATTTGTCAACTAAATCTGTTGTCGAAGATTTAGTATCTCCTTTGCTTCATATTCTTTCACCAGCAACTCTAAGGCCGGTAAGTTGCCTTAAATTTAGCATGATTGCCTTTCCCGATGCTGTAACTGCTTGAAAGTAACAAACAAAAAATTTGTGCGTCTGGACAAATCCTATTACACATTATCCTGCTTGGTGGGAGAATCTATACCTGGTCTAGTGGCTGATGAACTAATAACAAAAGGTTTCGGTAAAAGCTTGGTTTAGAAAGCATATAATCAATGACAGACGCAAGAAGAGAAACAGAAATGCAGTAGCTAAAGATCTGGGTTTTCAATTGCTTCCTCAGCAAATACAATGGCATGAACAATATTATCTATTGAGCTCAGAGACCAATTAAATCTTTTAGTAGCTTTAAGTCACGTTACATCCACAATAATTGCAATATCTTTGTCTATTTCATAATCGTTTTCGCACCTTTTCAGGTCGCATTGCACTTACTGTCAGAAAAAGAGAGGAATGATTTGGTTCAGTTAATCAGCATAATGGTGGCATATTCCATAACATATAGAAACACAAAGAACGGTCATCTTTCCTGTAACCAGGAACATGATGCTGCCTTGGATGCCTCAATGCTTTCATTTGATCCTCCCATTTGTGATTTAATCAACTTCAAGGTCGGCAATTTTTTTTCCATTTGTTAATTTACTTCAAGTTCTGAAATTTCTCCATTCCTTTACGACAAGTAACATGATGGCTTTACTAGAATTAAACAGGGTTACAGTTCTGGTCATTTTGTACTCCCGTTAGCTGTGAAACAAGTTTTGGTTCATGAGGTGAGGCATTTATCCACTCAATGCTTCCTTTGATTTTTGTGACAGCTAACATGGTTCCATGTCTATCAAGTTGTTCCTATGATTCCTGGAATTAAACATGGTGACAATTATGTTAATTTAAAATATGATTGAAAGTGTTCTTATTTATTGAAAATTTTAAAATTTAATTGAAAAAAGAGATTATTAGATAAAAATTAATTGATTTATTCTAATTTATAAGATTTTTTAATTTATAAAAATGAATCAATTATTTAATAAGCTAATCATTTTTAACAATAAAAATTATTAAAATAAATTAAATAAAAAAATTAAAAGATTTTATGGTTAAACTGTTGAGTTTTTTAATCATTGGTTTAATAATAAATAGCAATGGAGAGAATTCACCATCCAAGTTTGAGTCTTAGGTTCTAGTACTACATGTGAAGTCTTTCATAATTACAATTTTTTAATCTTTAATTACTTAAATCAAACTCATCACTTAATTTTAAAATCTTAATCCATTAAATAATACATAACATATATATGATAATATCTTTATTAATCAGTATAAATAATACATATCAAACATATAGTTTACAAAATGATGTAATTATGAATGAAGTATTCATAAAAGCCCTTACTTTCAATTTCTAAATTGCAAATCTAACGGTTACTCCAAATTTTCATTTAAACAACTTAAAATTTTGAGTCATCTCATCGTAGTTAAAAAAATAATAAATACATCTCAAGATTGAATTAAAGTGGGGTATCATATGTTTTAAATACCTTGTTCTAATCTTATTGTGGTTTCAAAACAACGTAGTTTCACATGCAAATAGATCTAAAATTAGGTCATTTTAAGGCAGAATCAAGATTAAAATAAGTATTTAAGACAGAGATCTGAGACATTGAAGTGGCCGCATTGCAATCATTTCATCTCCAACTCCAAGCCATGTTGGGTCACCAATGTATAATGCACTTTTGTTCAGTGTGATGATGTTAGACAGCTAAACTGTTTTTTTTTAAACGTAGAATTCAGTGCCTGCATCGATGAGCTCGGAGAGACTCAGAATCAGAACTTTTGGTCCATCATTTAATTTGTTCCTTGATTCCCCTGAACCGCCGGATCCAGGCCCTCCCGTCCAGACTGAGGGGCGCGGAGTTTCAGTGTTAGCTCCGGTTGGGTCCTCGACTCCTCAGGCGGCTATGAAAGTTGACTCTCACACGTCAGAACCCCATGATACCACGACAGTCATGGATGGGCTAATTGCGGCTTCCCCTGTGGCAGGCCTTGCTGACTCACCAACACTGGTGCCTTGAGGACAATGTCCCTTTTCCTCTCTCCTTTTCTCATGATTTGTGACCCTATCATTTGTTGGAACTGTCGGGGGGCTGGTAAGAGGGATTTCATTCCTACTGTAAAAGAACTGAACCGCCCACAAGCCAGGCATGCTATTCTTGCTTGAAACTCATATATCCGATTCTCGAGCTGCTAAAGTCTCTAGAGTCCTTGGGTTTGACATGATTGAACGCGTGGAGCCTGTTGGGTTTGCTGGGGGTATCTGGGCATTATGGCAGTCTTCCTCCTACCATATTACTCCGCTCCATTCTCATCGCCAGTGCTTAACACTGTTGGTCCAGGGTCCCTAAACGGATGCATGGGTTTGCTCGGTGGTCTATGCGAGTCCCATAACCTCTATCAAAGCATCCCTTTGGGAGCACTTATGTGAGATTAGTTCGGACATCCAACTTCCCTGGCTAGTTATAGGAGATTTCAATGACTATCTGCATCCTTATGAAAAACGGGGAGGCTCGTTTGATGCACGTCGAGCTAGTTTATTCCACAGTCGAATTGATGCTTGTGGACTCCAAGACTTAGGCTGCCAGGGAACCCCGTTTACCTTTGCGAGTAAGAGCCATGGCATTTTTTCTACCCACGTCCGACTTGATCGAGCCCTTAGTAATGCGTCTTGGCCCCTTCTCTTCCCGGACACCTACGTTTCACGTCTTCCATGCACCGTGTCTGATCACAACCCCCTCCTACTTCAGTTTCAGCCCATTCTTCCACCCCCAGAGTCTCGACCTTTCCACTTCCAAGCTGCCTGGCTGCTCCATCAGGATTTTCCTCGTGTCATCTGAGATGCATGGGCTCCGCACCAACATTGTATCCAGGAGGTGATTAAAGCGGTTACTCTTGCTGCCCAAGATTTCAATTCGAACGTCTTTGGCAATATCTTTAGGCGTAAAAGATTACTGTTGGCTCGCATCAAGGGAATTCAAACCTTCTTGAGCACTCGCCACTCCTCTTTCTTGGTGGCTCTTGAAGGCCAACTGGTAGATGAATATCGCACTGTGCTGCGCCAGGAGGAGCTTTTATGGTTCCAGAAGTCCCGAATCCAATGGCTACAGGAGGGGGACCGGGCCACTGCATTCTTTCATGCCACCACAATTGCCCGGCGGAAACGTAATCGCATTGACAAATTACGTCTACGAACGGGAACCTGGACCACGGACCCACTTGCGATCGAAGGCGAGATTCTCTCTTACTATCACGATCTTTTCTGCTCAGTCGAGCCCACATCACAGGACTGGCATCTAGGTGTCCATGCTGCTCTCCCGGAGGAGGCTTGTGCTGCCCTCATCAAACCAGTGGAACCAACGGAGGTCTTTCAAGCTGTTCAATCCCTCAAGCCGTACAAAAGTCCGGGCCCAGATGGTCTCCAACCACTCTTTTATCAATCCTTTTGGTGGGATGTGGGAGGAACCATGACCCAATTGGTGCAGCATGCCTTTGTTACTGATAAGGTGCCTGCGCAAATCTCGGAGACGCTCCTAGTCCTTATTCTTAAGACAGCCAATCCGGTGACTATCTCTCAATATCGACCGATAAGTTTGTGCAATGTGATCTATAAAATTCTGACCAAGGTCATAGTTAATCGGATCAGGCCCTTCCTCGACACTCTGATACACTCAGCTCAAGCAGCCTTCATCCCGGGCCGTAAAGCCTCGGATAACATCTTCATCGCTCAAGAGATCATTCACAAGACTAGGTGTCTGCGGGAGGGCGGCATGGCGGTGAAATTTGATTTAGCCAAAGCTTATGATCGGATCAATTGGGACTTCCTCAGACGGGTGCTTGTGGACTTTGGTTTCCCTCTCATCTCGATAAACCTGATCATGGACTATGTCTCCAGCTCCAGGTTGTCCGTCATTTGGAATGGCAAGAGGCTTCCGGCATTTCAACCCGCCCGGGGTCTTCGCCAAGGGGATCCACTCTCTCCATACTTGTTCGTTCTTTGTATGGAGAAACTTTCGGGATGGATCACAAGCAAGGTTGATGATGGACAGTGGCAGCCCATTAATCCATCAAGCACCGGGCCTTCCATCTCCCATCTCCTATTTGCAGATGATGTCCTCCTCTTTGCACAGGCTTCGCGAAGCCAGGCCAGAGTCTTATGTCGCACTATGACTGAGTTTTGTCGCATTTCCGGTTTGCAAGTGAACAATGTCAAGTCTGCAGCTTTCATCTCTCATCAGGTTAGTCGAAGGCAACGAAACAGAATTTTCGCTGCCTTGGATATTTCCTCCTCACAACGATTGGAGACCTACTTGACTGTTCCTCTTTGTACCAAGCGGCGGACCAAGACTGATTATAGGGGTATCATAGACAAGATTCAATCGCCCCTGGCGGGCTGGAAGGGGAGGTTATTGAACAAAGCGGGCCGCGCGACACTTATTCAGGATACCCTCACTTCTATTCCCATTTATACGATGCAGTCTACTTGGCTTCCGAGATCTGTTTGTGACGAGATAGAC
>JANKYF010102035.1:0-25550 GCA_029829435.1 Erythroxylum hondense | reverse complement strand
TTTACACACGTTTCAAAAAAATCGCAGAACGTAATTTTTTTTGACATTTTATGCACGTTTTAAAAAAATGTAACAGAATGTGCATTTTTGTGACGTTTTATGCAAATTTCCAAAAAACGTCGCAGAATGTGCATTTTCGTGACGTTTTATGCATCTTCTTTGAATGTGCATTTTTGTAATGTTTTATGCACGATTCCAAAAAATGTCACAGAATGTGTATTTTTGTGATTTTTTATGCACGTTTCCAAAAAAAATTCACAAAATGTGCAGTTTTTCTGCGCTTTATGCACGTTTTTTAAATGTGCGTTTTCATGATGTTTTACGCACGTTTCCAAAAAAAGTCCTAGAATGTGCATTTTCGTGACGTTTTATGCACGTTTTTTTATTGTACATTTTCGTGACATTTTATGCACATTTCCAAAAATCGTCGCAAAATGTGTATTTTCGTGACGTTTTATGCACATTTTTTGAATGCGCATTTTTGTGACAATTTGTGTACTTTCCAAAAAATGTCATAGAATGTGCATTTTCGCGATGTTTTATCCGCGTTTCCAAAAACGTCACAGAATGTGCATTTTGAAGACGTTTTACGCACGTTTCCAAAAAATGTCGTAGAATGTGTCTTTTTATGACATTCTATGCACATTTTTTGAATGTGCATTTTTGTAACATTTTGTGCGCATTTCCAAAAATATCACAAAATGCGCATTTTTGTGACTTTTTATGCACGTTTCTAAAAAACGTCATAGAATGTGCATTTATTCGATTTTTATGCACATTTCAAAAAAATTTCACAGGATTTGCATTTTTGTGACATTTTATGCATTTGTTTTGAATGTGCATTTACACGGCGCTTTATGTACGATTCAAAAATAAGTCACAGAATGTTCATTTTGGTGACGTTTTATTCATGTTTCCAAAAAATGTCGAAGAATGTGCATTTTTGTGACAGTTTATCCACGTTTTTTGATTGTGTATTTTCGTGACATTTTATGCACGTTTACAAAAAACGTTGGAGAATGTGACTTTTCGTGACATTTTATGTACATTTTTTTAATTTGCATTTTCGGGACGTTTTTTGCACGTTTTCAAAAAATGTCAAAAAATTTGCATTTTCGTGACGTTTTACGCATGTTTCTAAAAAACATCACAGAATGTGCATTTTCGTGTCGTTTTATGGACGTTTCCAAAAAATGTCACAGAATGTACATTTTTGTGACGTTTTGCCCATGTTTCCAAAAAACATCACAGAATGTGCATTTTCGCGAAGTTTTATGCATGTTTTTTCAGTGTGCATTTTCATGATATTTTACAGACGTTTCCATAAAAAGTCACAGAATGTGCATTTTCGTGACGTTTTATGCACGTTTGCAAAAAAAGTCACAGAATGTCCATTTTTATGACATTTTATGCACGTTTTTTGATTGTGCACTTTCGTGATATGTTATGCACGTTTCCAAAAAACGTCGCAGAATGTGCATTTTTCTTAAGTTTTATGCAAATTTTTTGAATGCGCATTTTCGTGACGTGTTATACACGTTTCCAAAAAATGTCATAGAATATGCATTTTTGTGACATTTTATGCACGTTTCCAAAAAAACATCACAGAATGTGCATTTTCGTGATGTTTTATGCACATTTTTTGAATGTGCATTTTCGTGACGTTTTATGCACGTTTCCAAAAAATGTCACAGAATGTGTATTTTTGTGATGTTTTACGCACGTTTCCAAAAAACTTCACAGAATTTGCATTTTTGTGACATTTTATGCACGTTTCAAAAAAACGTCGCAGAATGTGCAGTTTTCTTACATTTTATGCACATTTTTGAATGCGCATTTTTGTGACAATTTATGCACTTTTCCAAAAAATGTCATAGAATGTGCATTTTTGTGACGTTTTATGCACGTTACCAAAAAAGTCAGAGAATGTGATTTATGCACGTTTCCAAAAAAGTCACAGAATGTGTGCATTTTCGTGACATTTTGTGCATATTTTTTTAATGTGCATTTTCATGATATTTTACGGACGTTTCCAAAAAAAGTGATAGAATGTGCCTTTTCTTGACGTTTTATGCACGTTTTCAAAAAAGTCACAGAATGTCCATTGTTGTGACATTTTATGGACGTTTTTTTTGCGCGTTTTTGTGACATTTTACGCACGTTTCCAAAAAACGACGCAGAATGTGTATTTTTCTTACGTTTTATGCACATTTTTTGAATGTGCATTTTCGTGACGTTTTATGCATGTTTCCAAAAAATGTCACAGAATGTGCATTTTGTGACGTTTTATACACGTTTCTAAAAAAATAACAGAAAGTGCATTTTCGTGACGTTTTATGCACGTTTTTTGAATGTGCGTTTTCATAATGTTTTATGCATGTTTGAAAAAAATGTTGCAAAATGTGACTTTTCGTGAGATTTTATGCACGTTCTTTGAATGTGCATTTTGTGACGTTTTATGCACGTTTTTTGAATGTGCATTTTCGTTACGTTTTATGCACATTTTTTGAATGTGCAATTTCATGACATTTTATGCACGTTTTTTGAATGTGCAATTTCGTGACAATTTATGCACGTTTCCAAAAAATGTCACAGAATGTGCATTTTTGTAACTTTTTATACACATTTTCAAAAAAGTCAAAGAATGTGGACTTTTTTAACGTTTTATGCGCATTTCCAAAAACGTCACAGAATTTGCATTTTCTTGACTTTTTATGCACATTTCCAAAAAACGTCGCAGAATGTGACTTTTTGTGACATTTTATGCATAATTTTTGAATGTGCATTTTGTGACGTTTTATGCACGTTTCCCAAAAATATCACAGAATGTGCATTTTTTTGACTTTTTATGCAGGTTTCCAAAAAGTCATAGAATGTGCATTTTTTTATGCGCGTTTCAAAAAACGTCACAGAATGTGCATTTTCATGACGTTTTACGCACATTTCCAAAAAATGTCGCAGAATGTGACATTTTATGCACATTTTTTGAATGTGCACTTTTGTAACATTTTGTGCAGGTTTCCAAAAAATGTCACATAATGTACGTTTTTGTGACTTTTTATGCATGTTTCCCAAAAACGTCAAAGAATATGCATTTTTCAATGTTTTATGCACATTTCCAAAATATGTCACAGGATGTGCATTTTCGTGACATTTTATGCATGTGTTTTGAATGTGCATTTGCACGATGTTTTACGTTCGTTTCCAAAAAAAGTCAAAGAATGTGCATTTTGGTGACGTTTTTTGCATGTTTCCAAAAAATGTCACAAAATGTGCATTTTTGTGACATTTTATGCACGTCTTTTGAATATGCATTTTTTGATGTTTTATGCACGTTTCCAAAAAATGTCACAGAATGTGCCTTTTTATGACTTTTTTTGCACGTTTCCAAAAAAAGTCACAGAATGCGCATTTTTTCGATGTTTTATGCACGTTTCCACAAATGTCAAAAAATGTGCATTTTTGTTATGCTTTATGAACATTTTTTGAATGGGCATTCTCATCACGTTTTACGCACGTTTCCAAAAAAAGTGATAGAATTTGCATTTTCATGAAGTTTTATGCATGTTTCCATAAAACGTCGCAGAACGTGCATTTTTGTGACATTTTATGCACGTTTTTTTATTGTGCATTTTTGTGACATTTTATGCACTTTTCCAAAAAAATCACAGAATGTGCATTTTCGTGACGTTTTATGCACATTTTTTGAATGCGCATTTTTCGTGAAATTTTTTGCACATTTCCAAAAAATGCCAAAGAATGTGCATTATCGCGACGTTTTATGCACGTTTTCAAAAAAGTCACAGAATGTGCATTTTTTCGACGTTTTATGCACGTTTCCAGAAAGTCACAGAATGTGCATTTTTTCGTGGCGTTTTGTGGACGTTTCCAAAAACAGTCACAGAATATGCATTTTTTCGACGTTTTATCCACGTTCTTTGATTGTGCATTTTCGTGACATTTTATGCACGTTTCCAAAAAACGTCGCAGAATGTGCATTTTTCTTACATTTTATGCACATTTTTTAAATGTGCATTTTCGTGATGTTTTATGCATGTCTTTTGAATGTGCGTTTTCGTGATGTTTTGAGGACGTATCCAAAAAATGTCACAAAATGTGTATTTTTGTGACGTTTTCTGCATGTTTCCAAATATCGTCATACAATGTGATTGTCGTGACGTTTCTTACACATTTTTTTGAATGTGCATTTGATGAAGTTTTAAGCACGTTTCGAAAGAACGTCACAGAAAGTGCATTTTCGTGACATTTTATGCACGTTTATTGAATTTACATTTTCGTGACATTTTATGCATGTTTCTAAAAAAGTCACAGAATGTGCATTTTCGTCACGTTTTATGCACATTTTTTGAATGTGTATTTTTGTGACGTTTTATGCAGATTTCCAAAAAACGTCGGAGAATGTGACTTCGTGACATTTTATGCACGTTTTTTGAATGTGTATTTTCTTGGTG
Source organism: Erythroxylum hondense (assembly GCA_029829435.1). NCBI lineage: Eukaryota > Viridiplantae > Streptophyta > Magnoliopsida > Malpighiales > Erythroxylaceae > Erythroxylum > Erythroxylum hondense. The sequence continues at coordinate 21,078 of JANKYF010102035.1, read as the reverse complement.
TTTTATGGACGTTTTTTGGTCACGAAAATGCACATTCAAAAAACGTGCATAAAATGTCACAAAAATGCACATTCCGTGACTTTTTTTGAAAACGTCCATAGAATGTCACGAAATTGCGCATTCAAAAAACGTGCATAAAATATTACAAAAATACACATTCTGTGATATTTTTTAGAAACGTACATAAAACTTCACAAAAATGTACATTATGTGACATTTTTTGGAAACGTGCATAAAACGTCACGAAAATGCACAATCTGCGACGATTTTTTAGAAACGTGCATAAAACGTCACAAAAATGAACATTCTGTGATGTTTTTTGAAAACGTGCATAAAACATCATGAAAATGCACATTTAAAAAACTTACATGAAACGTCACGAAAATCAGATTCTGTGATGTTTTTTGGAAAAGAGCATAAAACGTCACAAAAATGCACATTCTGTGATGTATTTGCAAACGTGTAGAAAACGTCACAGAAATGCACATTTAAAAAACATGCAAAAAATGTCACGAAAATGCACATTTTGCGACATTTTTGGAAACGTGCATAAAATGTCACGAAAATGTACATTCAAAAAACGTGTATAAAATGTCATGAAAAGTCACATTTTGCGACTTTTTTAGAAATGTGCGTAAAACGTCACGAATATGCACATTGAAAAACCGTGCATAAATTGTCACGAAAATGCACATTCAAAAAACCTGTGTAAAACGTCACAAAAGTGCACATTCTGTGACATTTTTTCGAAACTTGCTTAAAATGTCACGAAATTTCACATTCAAAAAATGTGCATAAAACATCACAAAAATGCACATTCTGTGATTTTTTTGGAAACATGCATAAAACGTCATAAAAGGCACATTCTGCGGCATTTTTTGGAAACGTGCATTAAACATCACAGAAATGCACATTCAAAAAACGTGCATAAAACATTAGGAAAATGTACATGCTACGATGTTGCTTGGAAATGTGCATAAAACGTCAGTAAAATGTACATTCAAAAAATGTGCTCAAAAGGTCACAAAAATGCACATTCTGTGACATTTTTTGGAGACGTGCATAAAACATTACGAAAATACACATTCAAAAATCGTGCATAAAATGTCACGAAAATGCACATTCTGTGATGTTTTTTGGAAACCTGCATAAAACGTCACGAAAATGCACATTCAAAAAACATGCATAAAATGTCACGAAAATGCACATTCAAAAAAGTGCGTAAAGCGTCGCAAAAATGCGCATTCTGTGACATTTTTTGGAAACGTTTGTAAAACGTCACGAAAATGCACATTCAAAAAAAGTGCATAAAACATCACGAAAATGCACATTCTGTGATGTTACAAAAATTCACATTCTATGAATTTTTTTGGAAACGTGCATAAAACGTCATGAAAATGTACATTCAAAAAAAAAGCAAAAAACGTCCCGAAAATGCACATTTTATGACGTGTTTTGTAAATGTGCATAAAAGTCACAAAAATACACTTTTTGTGACATTTTTTGGAAGCGTGCAGAAAACATCACAAAAATACACATTCAAAAAACGTGCATAAAATGTCACGAAAAGTCACATTCTGCGACATGTTTTAGAAACGTGTGTAAAACGTCACAAAAATGTACATTCTTTGACGTTTTTGGAAACGTGCATAAAACGTTGAAAAAAGGCACATTCTGTGACCTTTTTGGAATCAGGCATAAAAAGTCACAAAAATTCACAATCTATGACATTTTTTGGAAACGTGCATAAAACGTCACAAAATGCACATTCAAAAAACGTGCATAAAATGTCACGAAAAGTCACATTTTGCAACGTTTTTTGGAAACGTGCATAAAACGTCACAAAAATGCACATTCAAAAAATGTCCATAAAACGTCACAAAAAAGCACATTCTGTGATGTTTTTTGGAAACGTGCGTAAAACGTCACAAAAATGCACAATCATAAAAGTGCATAAAATGTCACGAAAATGCACATTCAAAAAATGTGCATAAAACGTCAGGAAAATGCACATTCTGCGACGTTTTTTAGAAACGTGCATAAAATGTCACGAAAATGCACAATCAAAAAACGTGCATAAAATGTCCCAAAAATGGAGATTCTGTGACGTTTTTTGGAAACGTGCATAAAACATCGAAAAATGCACATTTTGACTTTTTTTTTGAAAAGTGAATGTGCATTTTTTTAGGAAACGTCCATAAAACAACACGAAAGTGCACATTCAAAAAATGTGCATAAAACGTCAGGAAAATGGATATTCTGCGACGTTTTTTGGAAACGTGCGTAAAACATCGAAAAAATGCACATTTTGTGACATTTTTAGAAATGTGCGTAAAATGTCACAAAAATGCAATTTCAAAAAATGCATATAAAAGGTCATGAAAATTCACGTTCTGTGACATTTCTTGGAAATGTGCATAAAATGTCACAAAAATACACATTCCGTGATGTTTTGTGGGAACGAGCATAAAACGTCACAAAAATGTGCATTCTGTGACATTTTTTAGAAACGTCCATAAAACGTCATGAAAATGCTCATTCAAAAAATGTGCATAAATCGTCAGGAAAAAGCACATTCTACGACGATTTTTGGAAACGTGCGTAAAATGTCACAAAAATGCACAATCAAAAAACATTCAAAAAACGTCACGAAAATGCACATTCTGTGACGCTGTTTGGAAAAGTGATAAAATGTCACATACATGCATAATCAAAAAACGTGCATAAAATGTCACAAAAATGCACATTTTGCGAACTTTTTTGGAAACATGCATAAAACGTCACGAAGATGCACATTCTGTGACTTTTTTTGGAAACGTGCGTAAAACGTCATGAAAATGCAATTTCAAAAAACATGCATAAAAAGTCACGACAATGCTCATTCTGTGACGTTTTTTGGAAACGTGCATAAAATGTCTAAAAAATACACATTCAAAAAATGAGCATAAAACGTCACAAAAATGCATATTCTGTGACATTTTTTGGAAACGTCTCAAAAATGCACATTCAAAAAACATGCATAAAATGTCACGAAAAGTGACATTCAGCGATATTTTTTGGAAACGTGCATAAAATGTCACGAAAATGCACATTCAAAAAACATGCATAAAATGTCAAAAAAACGCACATTCTGTGACATTTTTGGAAATGTGCATAAAACGTCGAAAAAATGCAAAATTTATGGTTTTTTTGGAAACGTGCATAAAAAGTCATAAAAATGCACATTCCGTGACATTTTTTGGAAACTTGCATTTTTAGTCACAAAAATACACATTGAAAAAATGTGCATAAAGTGTCCCAAAAAGACACATTCTGCGACATTTTTATGAAACGTGCATAAAATGTCACAAAAATGCACATTTAAAAAACATGCATAAAGCGTCACGAAAATGCACATTTTGTGATTTTTTTGGATACGTGCATAAAACGTCACAAAAATGCACATTTTGTGACATTTTTTGGAAATGTGTGTAAAACGTCATGAAAATGCAATTTCAAAAACAACCATAAAACGTCACGAAAATGCTCATTCTGTGACGTTTTTTGGAAACGTGCATAAAATGGCTCAAAAATGCACATTCAAAAAATGAGCATAAATGTCACAAAAATGCACATTCTACGACGTTTTTTGAAAACGTGCATAAAACGTCACGAAAATGCACATTCAAAGAAGATGCATAAAACATCACGAAAATGCACATTCTGCGACGTTTTTTGAAAATTTGCATAGAACGTCACAAAAGTGCACATTCTGTGACACTTTTTTAAAATATGCATCAAACGTAAAAAAAATTAACATTTTGTGATTTTTTTGAAACGTGTATAAAATGTCACAAAAATGCACAATCAGAAAACGTGCATAAAACGTCTCGAAAATGCACATTCTTAGACATTTTTTGGAAACGAGCAAAAAACGTCACGATAATGCACAATCAAGAATGTGCGTAAAACCTCACAAAAATGCATATTATGTGACGTTTATTGGAAACGTGCATAAAATGTCTGGAAAATGCACATTCAAAAAAGTGCATAAAACGTCATGAAAATGCACATTTTGTGACATTTTTTGGAAACGTGCATAAAACATGAAAAAATGCACATTCTGTGACGTTTTGTGAAAAGGTTCACAAATGTCACGAAAATGTTGATTCTGCAACATTTTTTCAAAACGTGCATAAAAGGTCAAAAAAGCACATTCTGTGACGTTTTTTGAAAAGGTGCATAAATGTCACGAAAATGCACATTCTGGGACATTTTTTGGAAATGTGCAAAAAAACGTCACGATAATGCACAATCCAGAATGTGCATAAAACGTCAAAAAAATGCAAATTTTGTGACGTTTATTGGAAAGACGCAAAAAACGTCACGAAAATGCACATTAAAAAAAGAGCATAAAACGTCATGAAAAAGCACATTTTGGGACGTTTTTTAGAAACATGCATAAAACGTCAAAAATTGCAGATTCTGTGACGTTTTTTGAAAAGGTGCATAAATGTCACGAAAATGCAGATTCTGCGACGTTTTTTGAAAACGTGCATAAAACATCACTAAAATGCCCATTCTGTGACGTTTTTTTGAAAACGTGCATAAAACGTGACGAAAATGTACATTAGAAGAAGATGCATAAAACGTCAAGAAAAAGCACATTCTGCGACATTTTTTGGAATTTGCATAAAACGTCAAAAATGAACATTCTGCGACCTTTTTTTAAAACGTGCATAAAACGTCAAAAAAAGTCACATTCTACGATTTTTTAGAAATGTGCATAAAACGTCACCAAAATGTGCAATCAAAAAACGTGCATAAAATGTCACGAAAATGAACATTCTGGGACATTTTTTGGAAACGTGCAAAAAACGTCACGATAATGCACATTCAAAAAAGATGTGTAAAACGTCACAAAAATGCATATACTGCGACGTTTTTTGGAAATTTGCATAAAACGTCACAAAAATGCACATTCTGCGACATTTTTTTACAACGTGCATAAAACGTCAAAAAAATCACATTCTGCGACTTTTTTAAAACGTGTATAAAACGTCACAAAACTGCGCAATCAAAAAACGTGCATAAAACGTCACGAAAATGCACATTCCAGGACGTTTTTTGGAAACGTGCAAAAAACGTCACGATAATGCACAATCAAGAATGTACGTAAAACGTCACAAAAATGCATATTCTGTGACGTTTATTGGAAATGTGCATAAAACGTCACGAAAATTCGCATTAAAAAAAGGGCATAAAACGTCATGAAAATGCACTTTCAGTGACATTTTTTGGAAACGTGCATAAAAGTGAAAAAATGCACATTTTGTGACGTTTTGTGAAAAGGTTCACAAATGTCACGAAAAATGCTGATTCTGAAACGTTTTTTGAAAATGTGCATAAAAGGTCAAAAAAGCACATTCTGTGACGTTTTTTGAAAAGGTGCATAAAAGTCACCAAAATGCACATTCTGCGATGTTTTTTGAAAACATGCATAAAACGTGACAAAAATGCACATTTTGTGACGTTTTTTGAAAACGTGCATAACACGTCACGAAAATGCACATTCAAAGAAGATGCATAAAACGTCACGAAAATGCACATTCTGCGAAGTTTTTTTAAAACGTGCGTAAAATGTCAAAAAAAGTCACATTCTGCGACCTTTTTAAAACGTGTATAAAACGTCACAAAAATGCGGATTCAGAAAACATGCATAAAACGTCACGAAAATGCACATTCTCGGACGGTTTTTGGAAACGCGCAAAAAACGTCACGATAATGCACAATCAAGAATGTGCATAAAACGACACAAAAATGCATATTCTGTGACATTTATTGGAATTGTGCATTAAATGTCACAAAAATGCACTTTCAAAAAAGTGCATAAAATGTCATGAAAATTCACATTCTGTGACATTTTTTCGAAACGTGCATAAAACGTCAAAAAATGCACATTCTGTGACGTGTTTTGAAAAGGTTCATAAATGTCACGAAAATGCTCATTCTGCGACGTTTTTTGAAAACGTGCATAAAACGTCAAAAAATGCACAATCTGTGACGTTTTTTGAAAAGATGCATAAATGTCACCAAAATGCACATTATGCAATGTTTTTTGAAAACTTGCATAAAACGTGACGAAAATGCACATTCTGCGACGTTTTTTTAAAACGTGCATAACACGTCACGAAAATGCACATTCAAAGATGATGCATAAAACGTCACGGAAATGCACATTCTGCGACGTTTTTGGAAATTTGCATAAAACGTTAGAAAAATGCACATTCTACGACATTTTTTTAAAACGTGCATGAAACGTAAAAAAAATTCACATTCTGCGATTTTTTGCAAACGTCCATAAAACGTCACAAAACGCGCAATCAAAAAACGTGTATAAAATGTCACGAAAATGCACATTCTAGGACATTTTTTGGAAACGTGCAAAAAATATCACGATAATGCACGACCAAGAATGTGCATAAAACGTCACAAATATGCATATTCTATGACGTTTATTGGAAAGGTGCAAAAAACGTCACGAAAATGCACATTCAAAAAAGTGCATAAAACGTCATGACAATGCACATTTTGGGACGTTTTTTTGGTAACGTGCATAAAACGTAAAAAATTGCACATTCTGTGACATTTTTTGAAAAGGTGCATAAATGTCACGAATATGCTGATTCTGCGACGTTTTTTGAAAACGTGCATAAAACATCACGAAAATGCCCATTCTGCGACGTTTTTTTAAAACGTGCATAAAACGTCACGAAAATGTACATTAGAAGAAGATGGATAAAACGTCAAGAAAAAGCACATTCTGCGACATTTTTTAGACATTGCATAAAACGTAAAAAAAATTAAAAATCTGCAACCTTTTTTTAAAACGTGCATAAAACGTCAAAACAAGTCACATTCTGCGATTTTTTAGAAATGTGCATAAAACGTCACAAAAATGTGCAATCAGAAAACGTGCATAAAATGTCACGAAAATCCACATTCTGGGACATTTTTTGGAAACGTGCAAAATACGTCACGATAATGCACATTCAAAAACGATGTGTAAAACGTCACAAAAATGCACATCCTAGGACGTTTTTTGGAAACGTGGAAAAAACGTCACGATAATGCACAATCAAGAATGTGCGTTTTGATTGTGCATAAAACGTCAAAAAAATCTTATTCTGTGACGTTTTTTGGAAATGTGCAGAAAACGTGAAATGTGTAGAAAACGTGACGAAAAAGCCCATACAAAAAAGTGCATAAAAGGTCAGAAAAATGCACATTTTGTGACATTTTTTTGGAAACGTGCATAAAACGTCAAAAAATGCACATTCTGTGACGTTTTTTGAAAAGGTGCATAAATGTCACGAAAATACACATTCTGCGACGTTTTTTGAAAATATGCATAAAACGTCACGAAAATGCACATTCAAAAAATATGCATAAAACCTAAGAAAAAAATGCACATTCTGCGACGTTTTTTGGAAACGTGCATAAAATGTCACGAAAATGCATAATAAAAAACGTGCATAAAATGTCACAAAATAGACATTCTATGACCTTTTTTGGAAACGTGTATAAAACGTCATGTGCATAAAACCTCATGAAAATGAACACTCAAAAAATGCATAAAACGTCACGAAAATGCACATTCTGTGACTTTTTGGTAACGTGCATAAAACGTCAAAAAAATGTACATTCTCTGACTTTTTTCGAAACGTGCATAAAACGTCACGAAAATACACACTCTATGACATTTTTTGGAAAAGTGCATAAAATGTGACGAAATGTGCATTCAAAAATTGTGCATAAAACGTCACGAAAATGCACATTCTGTGACTTTTTTTAGAAACGTGCGTAAACATAATGAAAATGCACATTCAAAAAATATGCATAAAAAGTCAGAAAATAAACATAATGAAAACGTCACAAAAAACGCACATTAAAAAAACATGCATAAAATGTCAGAAAAAGTCACTTTCTATGACGTTTTTTGGAAACATGCATAAAAAGTCACGAAAATGCTCATTCAAAAAATATTCATAAAACTTCACGAAAATGCACATTCTGTGATGTTTTTTGGAAATGTGCATAAAACGTCACGAAAATGCATATTCTGTGACATATTTCCGAAACGTGCATAAAACGTCACGAAAATGCACATTCTGCGACTTTTTTGGAAAAGTGCATAAAATATCACGAAAATGCACAATAAAAAAACGTGCATAAAATGTCACAAAAATGCGCATTCAAAAAAATACATCACAAAAATGCACATTCAAAAAAGTGCATAAAATGTCACAAAAGTGCACATTTTGTGACATTTTTTGGAAATGTGCGTAAAACGTGACAGAAATGCACATTTCGTGATGTTTTTAGGAAACATGCATAAAACGTCACGAAAATGCACATTCAAAAAACATAAATGAAACATCACAAAACTCACATTCTGCGACAATTTTTGGAAACGTGTATAAAAGCGTCACGAAAAATGCACATTCTGTGATATTTTTTGGAAACATGCATAAAACGTCATGAAAATGCACATTTGAAAAACATCCATGAAATGTCAAAAAAATGTGCATTCTATGACGCTTTTTGGAAACGTACGTAAAACATTACAAAAAAAACACATTTCGTGACTTTTTTGGAAACATGCATAAAACGTCACGAAAATGCACATTTTGCGACAGTTTTTGGAAACGTGCATAAAGCATCACGAAAATGCACATTCAAAAAACGTGCATAAAACATGACGAAAATGCACATTCTGTGATTTTTTTCGAAACTACATAAAATGTCACAAAAATACACATTCAAAAAACGTGCGTAAAATGTCACGAAAATGCATATTCAAAAAATGTGCATAAAACATCACAAAAATGCGCATTCTGTTTCATTTTTTGGAAAAGTGCATAAAATGTCACGAAATTGCACATTATGTGATGATTTTTTGGAAACGTGTATAAAACGTCACGAAAATGCACTTTCAAAAAATGTGCATAAAATGTCACGAATGTGCACATTTTAGGACGTTTTTTGGAAACGTGCATAAAGCATCACGAAAATGCACATTCAAAAAACGTGCATAAAACATTAAAAAAATGCACATTCTGTGACGTTTTTGGAAACGTTCATAAAACGTCATGGAAATGCACATTAACAAAACGTGCATAAAATGATGGAAAATGCACTTTTTGTGACATTTTTTGGAAACGTGCATAAAACATCTCAAAAACGAGAATTCTGTGACATTTTTTTGAAACGTGCATAAAACATCACGGAAATGTGCATAAAATGTGCGTAAAACGTCACGAAAATGCACATTCAAAAAACGTGCATAAAACGTCACGAAATGCACATTCTGTGATGTTTTTTGAAAACCTGCATAAAATGTCACGAAAAAGAACATTCAAAATCATGCATAAAATGTCACGAAAATACACATTCTGCAAACATTTTTTGGAAATGTGCATTAAACGTCACGAAAATGCACATCCAAAAATCGTGTGTAAAATGTCACAAAAATGCACATTCAAAATACATGCGTAAAACGTCACAAAAATGCACATTTTTTGACATTTTTTAGAAACGCGCAGAAAATGCAACGAAATTGCACATTCAAAAAACGTGCATAAAATGCCACAAAAATGCACATTCTTTGATGTCTTTTAGAAACGTACATAAAACGTCACAAAAATGCACATTCCCTGGCATTTTTTGGAAATTTGCATATAAATCACGAAAATTTACAGTAAAAAAAGTGCATAAAACGCCACAAAAATGCACATTTTATGACATTTTTTGTAAATGTGCATAAAATGTCATGAAAATGCACAATCAAAAAATATGCATAAAACGTCGCAAAAAGGCAAATTCTGCGACCTTTTTTTGGAAACGTGCATAAAATGTCACGGAAATGCACAATCAAAATTGTGCGTAAAAACATCACGAAAACGCCCATTCTGCGACATTTTTTGGAAACGTGCATAAAATTTCATTTTTTGGAAACGTGCATAAAACGTCGAAAAAATGCACATTCAAAAAATGTGCATAAAATGTCACAAAAATGCACATTCTGTGTCATTTTTTGAAAACGTGCATAAAACATCACGAAAATGCACATTCTGCGACGTTTTTTGAAAACATGCATAAAACGTCACGAAAAGGCACAATAAAAAAGTGCATAAAACGTCATGAAAATGCACATTCTGTGACATTTTTTGGAAACGTGCATAAAACGTCAAAAAATGCACATTCTGTGATGTTTATTGAAAAGGTGCATAAATGTCACGAAAATGCACATTCTGCGACGTTTTTTGAAAATGTGCATAAAACATTACGAAAATGCACATTCAAAAAATATGCATAAAACGTTAGAAAAAAATGCTCATTCTGCGACGTTTTTTGGAAACGTGCATAAAATGTCATGAAAATGCATAATAAAAAAACGTGCATAAAATGTCACAAAAATGGACATTCTGTGACGTTTTTTGGAAACGTGTCTAAAACGTCACGTGCGTAAAACCTCATGAAAATGCACACTCAAAAAACATGCATAAAACGTCACGAAAATGCACATTCTGTGGCTTTTTGGTAACGTGCATAAAACGTCACAAAAATGCAAATTCTGAGACGTTTTTTGGAAACGTGCATAAAACGTCATGAAAATGCACATTCAAAGAACGTGCATGAAACATCACGAAAATGCACATTCTGTGATATTTTTTAGGAAAAATGCATAAAACGTAACAAAAATGCACATTCAAAAAATGTGCAAAAAATGTAACGAAATGTCACATTCTGGGACATTTTTTGGAAACGTGCACAAAACGTCACGAAAATGTACATTCAAAAAACATGCATAAAACGTGACAAAAATGCACATTCTGTGACATTTTTTGATAACGTGCATAAAACGTCACAAAAATATACATTCAAAAAACGTGCATAAAGCGTCACAAAAATCCACAATCTGTGACGTTTTTTGGAAACATGCATAAAATGTCATGAAATTGCACATTAAAAAATCGTGCATGAAACGTCGCGAAAATCATATTCTGTGATGTTTTTTAGAAACGTGCATAAAACGTCACAAAAACGCAGATTTTGTTACGTTTTTTGAAAACGTACATAAAGCGTCACGGAAGTGTACATTCAAAAAACATGCATAAAGAATCACAAAAATGCACATTCTGTGACATTTTTCAGAAACACGTATAAAATGTCACGAAAATGCACATTCAAAAAATGCACATGCTGCGACGTTTTTTAGTGACGTGCATAAAACGTCACGAAAATGCACATTCCAATAACGTGCATAAAACGTCACAAAAATGCACATTCTGTGACGTTTTTTGAAACGTTCATAAAACGTCACAAAAATGCACATTTTGTGACATTTTTTGCAAACGTGCATAAAACGTCTCAAAAATGCACATTCAAAAAATGTGCATAAAACGTCACAAAAATGCACATTCAAAAAATATGCTTAAAACGTCACGAAAGTGCACATTCTGCGACATTTTTTGGAAACGTGCATAAAACTTCAGAAAAATTCACATTCAAAAAACGTGCATAAAACGTCACGAAAATGCACATTCTGTGATGTTTTCTTGGAAACTTGCATAAAAAGTCACGAAAATGGACATTAAAAAAATGTGCATAAAATGTGACGAAAATGTACATTCAAAAAACGTGCATAAAAAGTCACAAAAATGCACTTTCTGTGATTTTTTTAGAAACGTACATAAAATGTTACAAAAACGCACATTCTGTGACTTTTCTGGAAACGTGCATAAAAGGTCACAAAAATGAACAATCAAAATTGTGCATAAAACGTCACTGAAATGCCCATTCTGAGTCATTTTTTGGAAACGTGCATAAAATGTCACGAAAATGCACAATCAAAAAATGTGCATAAAATGTCGCAAAAATGCACATTCTATAACTTTTTTGGTAAACGTGCATAAAATGTCACGAAAATGCATATTTTGTGACATTTTTTGAAAAGTGCATAAAACATCAAGAAAATGCATATTAAAAAAACGTGTATAAAATGTCACAAAAAAGTGCAATCTGTGACGTTTTTTGGAAACGTGCATAAAGCTTCACAAAATTGCACATTCTGTGACATATTTTGGAAACGTGCATAAAACGTCACGAAAATGCACATTCAAAAAATGTGCATAAAATGTCACGAAAATGTACATTTTGTGACGTTTTTTTAAAACATGCATTAAACGTCACGAAAATATACATTCAAAAAAGTGCATAAAACGTCACAATATGCACATTTTGTGACGTTTTTTAGAAACGTCCATAAAATCTCATGAAAATGAACATTAAAAAAATATGCATGAAACGCCATGAAAATCACATTCTGTGATATTTTTGGGAAACGTGCATGAAATGTCACAGAAATACACATTTTGGAAACGTGCATAAAACGTCACAAAATGCACATTCATAAAACGTGCTTAAAACTTCACGAAAATTCACATTATGCTACGTTTTTTTGAAAGGTGCATAAAATGTCACAAAAATGCACATTCAAAAAACATGCATAAAACGTCACGAAAATACACATTCTGTGGGATTTTTGGAAACGTGCATAAAATGTCACAAAAATGCACATTCAAAAAAATGTATAAAACGTCATGAGAATGTATAAAACGTGCATTAAACATCACGAAAAGGGACATTCTGTGATTTTTTTGGTAAGATGCATAAAACATCACGAAAATTCACATTAAAAAAAGTGCATAAAACGTCACGAAAATGAACATTCTGTGACTTTTTTTTGAAACATTCATAAAACTTCACGAAAATGCACATTCAATAAATGTGCATAAAATGCCATGAAAATGCACATTAAAAAATGTGCATAAAATGTCACGAAAATGCGCATTCAAAAAATGTGCATAAAACGTCATGAAAATGCACATTCTGTGGCATTTTTCGAAAACGTGCCTAAAATGTCACGAAATTGCACATTTAAAAAATGTGCATAAAACGTCACAAAAATGCACATTATGTGACGTTTTTTGGAAACGTGCATTAAAGGTAACAAAAATGCACATTCTGTGACATTTTTTGGAAACATGCATAAAATGTCACGAAAATGCACAATCAAAAAGTTTGCATAAAACGTCACGAAAATGCACAATCAAAAAATGTGCATAAAACGTCACAAAAATGCACTTTCAGAAAAGGTGTTTAAACGTCACAAAATTGCACATAAATGCACATTCAAAAAAACGTGCATAAAACATCACAAAAATGCATATTCTGAGACGTTTTTTGGAAATGTGCATAAAACGTCACAAAAATGCACATTCTGTGACGTTTTTTGGAAACGTGCATAAAGGTCATGAAAATGCTCATTCAAAAAACGTGCACAAAACGTTAAGAAAATGCGCATTCTGTGGCATTTTTTTGAAAACGTGCATAAAACGTCATAAATTGCACATTCTGTGAAATTTTTTGAAAACATGCATAAAACGTCACAAAAATGCACATTCAAAAATGCGCATAAAACATCATAAAAATGAACATGCTGCGACTTTCAGAAATGTTCATAAAACGTCTCAAAGATGCACATTCAAAAACGTGCATAAAACGTCACAAAAATGCACGTTATGCGACATGTTTTTGGAAACGTGCATAAAACGTTATGAAAATGCACATTCAAAAAATGCACAATCAAAAAAATGCGTAAAGCGTCACTAAAATGCACATTCTGCGACATTTTTTGGAAACTTGCATAAAATGCCACGAAAATGGAAAATAAAAAATGTGCATAAAACGTCGCAAAAATGTACATTCTGCTACCTTTTTTTGGAAATGTGCATAAAACGTCACGAAAATTCACATTCCGCGACATTTTTTGGAATTGTGCACAAAACATCATTAAAATACACATTCCAAAAACGTGCATAAAACGTCTCGAAAATGCACATTCTGTGACGTTTTTTTGGAAACGTGCATAAAACGTCACAAAAATGCATATTCTGTGATATTTTTTAGAAACGTGCATAAAACATCAAGAAAATGCACAATCAAAAAATGTGCATAAAACGTCATAAAAATGCACATTCTACGACCTTTTTTTGGAAACGTGCATAAAACGTCACGAAAATTCAAATTCTGTGACATTTTTTGGAAACATGCGTAAAACGTCATGAAAATGCACATTCAAAAAATGTGCATAAATTGTCACGAAAATGTGCATTCTGTGGCATTTTTTGGAAACTTGCATAAAACATAAAAAAATGCACATTTTGTGACATTTTTTGAAAAAGTGCATAAAACGTTAAGAAAATGCAAATTCAAAAAACGTGCAAAAAATGTTGTGAAAAGAAAAAATGTAGTGAAAAGTCACTTTCTGTGACGTTTTTTGGGAACGTACATAAAATGTCTCGAAAATACACTTTCAAAAAACGTGCATAAAATGTCATTAAAATGCACATTCTTTGATGTCTTTTAGAAACGTACATAAAACGTCAAAAAATGCATATTCTGTGGCATTTTTTGGAAACGTGAATAAAACGTCACGAAAATGCACATTCAAAAAATGTGCATAAGATGTCACAAAATGTCACATTTTTTGACATTTTCTGGAAACTTGCATAAAATGTCATGAAACTGCACTTTCAAAAAATGTGCATAAAACATCACGAAAATGCACATTCTGTGACATTTTTTGGTAACGTGCATAAAACGTTACGAAAATGTACATTCAAAAAACGTGCATAAAATGTCACAAAAATGCGAATTCTGTGACGTTTTTTGAATGCACATTCTGCGACGTTTTAAGCACGTTTCTAAAAAACGTTGCAGAATGGGCATTTTCGTGATGTTTATTCACATTTTCAAAACACGTCGCAGAATGTGCATTTTTGTGACATTTATGCACCCTTTCAAAAACGTCGCAGAATGTGTATTTTTGACATTTTACGCACGTTTCCAAAAAATGACGCAGAATGTGCATTTTTGTGACGTTTTATGCATCTTCATTGAATTTGCATTTTCGTGACGTTTTATTTACGTTTTTAAAAAACGTCACAGAATGATCATTTTCGTGATGATTTATTCATGTTTTTAAAACACGTCGCAGAATGTGCATTTTCGTGACATTTAAGCACCTTTTCAAAAAACGTCACAAAATGTGCATTTTTTGACGTTTTATGCACGTTTATAAAAAATGTCACAGAATGTGCATTTTCATGACGTTTTATGCATTTTTTTGAATGTGCATTTTCGTGACGTTTTATGCACGTTTCCAATAAATGTCACCGAATATGTATTTTTGTGATGTTTTATGCACATTCTTGATTGTGCATTATCGTGACGTTTGCACGTTTCCAAAAAACATCCCAGAATGTGCATTTTTGTAACATTTTATACACGTTTTCTGATTGCGCATTTTCGTGACGTTTTATACACGTTTCAAAAAAATAACAGAATCTGACTTTTTTTTACGTTTGATGCACGTTTTAAAAAAAATGACGCAGAATGTGCATTTTCATGACGTTTTATGCACATTTTTTGAATGTGCATTTTCGTGACGTTTTATGCACGTTTCCAATAAACGTAACAAAATATGCATTTTTATGACTTTTTATGCACATTCTTGATTGTGCATTTTTGTGACATTTATACACCTTTTCAAAAAACGTCACAGAATGTGTATTTTTTAACGTTTTATGCACGTTTCCAAAAAATATCACAGAATCTGCATTTTCACGACGTTTTATGCACCTTTATGAATGTGCATTTTCGTGACGTTTTATGAACGTTTCCAATAAACGTCACCGAATATGCATTTTTGTGATGTTTTATGCACATTCTTTATTGTGCATTATCGTGACGTTTTTTGCACGTTTCCAAAAAACATCCCAGAATGTGCATTTTTGTGACATTTTATGCACGTTTTCTGATTGCGCATTTTCGTGATGTTTTATACACGTTTCAAAAAAATAGCAGAATATGACTTTTTTTATGTTTGATGCACGTTTTAAAAAAATGTCGCAGAATGTGCATTTTTGTGACGTTTTATGCAAATTTCCAAAAACCGTCGCAGAATACACATTTTCGTGACGTTTTATGAATCTTCTGTAAATGTGCATTTTCGTGACGTTTTATGCATGTTTTCAAAAAACGTCGCAGAATGGGCATTTTGGTGATTTTTATGCACGTTTTCAAAACATGTCGCAGAATGTTAATTTTCGTGAAATTTATGCACCTTTTCAAAAAACATCACAGAATGTGCATTTTTTGACGTTTTATGCACGTCTCCAAAAAATGCCACAGAATGTTCATTTTTGTGACGTTTTATGAACTATTTTGAATGTGCATTATCATGACGTTTTATGCACGTTTCCAATAAACGTCACAGAATATGCATTTTTGTGACGTTTTATGCATTTTTTCAAAAAACATCACAAAATATGCTTGTTCGTGACGTTTTATGCACGTTTTTTGAATGTGCATTTTCGTGATGTTTTATGCACATTTTTTGAATGTGCATTTTTGTGACGTTATATGCACATTTTCAAACAACGACGCAACATGCACATTTTCGTGACATTTTATGCACTTTTTTGAATGTGCATTTCCGTCACGTTTTATGCACGTTTCTAAAAAACGTCGCAGAATGTGAATTTTTGTAACGATTTATGCATGTTTTTTGAATGTGCAATTTCGTGATGTTTTACGCACGTTTTTTGAATGTAAATTTTCGTGATGTTTTATGAACGTTTCCAAACAATGTCATAGCAGACAAAAGTCTTCAATCTATGACCTATTCTCGAATGAATGGGCATAACTTTTTCCATAGACATCAGATGTAGGTAATTCTTGGCGGTGTAAAGGAGAACGTATAGATATACAACTTTGATGAAGACACTGAAGTGAGATTTTGTTATTAAATGGCTTCAGTCTAAGACCTATTCTCAAACGAATGGGTATAACTTTTTTTATAGACATCAGATGTAGGTCATTCTTGACGGTTTAAAAGAGTAGAATGTATAGATATAAAAATTTTATGAAGACACTGAAATGAGATTTTGTTATTTAGATGGAGAACATTGAACTATACGAAAAGTTAAACCATATCAGATGAAAGGTCAGACAAAAGGCTTCAGTCTAAGACCTATTATCGAACGAACGGGCATAACTTTTTTCTATGGACATAGAATGTAGGTCATTCTTGAGGGTTTAAAAGAGAACGTATAGATATACAACTTTCATGAAGACATTGAAGCGAGATTTTGTTATTTAGATGGAGAAAATGGAACTAGACGAAAAGTTAAACCATATCAGACGAAACATCAAACAAAAGGCTTCAGTCTAAGATCTATTCTCAAACGAATGGGCATAATTTTTTCTACAAATATCGGATGTAGGTCATTCTTGATGGTATAAATGAGAATGTAAAGATATACAACTTTCATGAAGACACTGAAGCGAGATTTTGTTATTTAGATGGAGAAAATTGAATTATACGAAAAGTTAAACTATATCAGACGAAAGATCAGAAAAAAGGCTTCAATCTAAGACCTATTATCGAACGAATGGGCATAACTTTTTCCATAGACATCAGATGTAGGTGATTCTTGACGGTTTAAAAGAGAACGTATAGATATACAACTTTAATACAGACACTAAAGCGAGATTTTGTTATTTAGATAGAGAAAATTGAACTAGACAAAAAGTTAAACCATGTCAGACGAATGGTCATACAAAAGGCTTCAGTCTAAGATCAATTCTCGAACGAATGGGCATTACTTTTTCTATAGATATCGGATGTAGGTCATTCTTGAGGGTTTAAAAGAGAACGTATAGATATACAACTTTCATGAAGACACGGAAGTGAGATTTTGTTATTTAGATGGAAAAAATTGAACTAGACGAAAAGTTAAACCATATCAGACGAAAGGTCAGACAAACGACTTCAGTCTAAGACTTATTCTCGAACAAATGGGCATAACTTTTTCTATAGATATTGTATGTAGGTCATTCTTTACGGTTTAAAAGAGAACGTATAGATATACAACTTTTATGAAGACACTGAAATGATATTTTGTTATTTAGATGGAGAAAATTGAACTAGACGAAAAGTTAAACCATATCAGACGAAAGGTCAGACAAAAGGCTTCAGTCTAAGACCTATTCTTGAACGAATGGGCATAACTTTTTCTATAGACATCGGATGTAGGTCATTCTTGACGGTTTAAAAGAGAATGTATAGATATACTACTTTTGTGAAGACACTGAAGCGAGATTTTGTTATTTAGATGGAGCAAAATTGAACTAGACAAAAAGTTAAACCATATCAGACAAAAGGTCAAACAAAAGGCTTCAGTCTAAGACCTATTCTCGAACGAATGGGCATAACTTTTTCTATAGATATCGGATGTAGGTCATTCTTGATGGTTTAAAAGAGAATGTGTAGATATCCAACTTTCATGACGACACTGAAGCGAGATTTTGTTATTTAGATGGAGAAAATTGAACTAGACAAAAAGTTAAATCATATCAAACGAAAGGTCAGATGAAAGGCTTCAGTCTAAGACCTATTCTCGAACGAATGCGCGTAACTTTTTCTATAGACACTGGATGTAGGTCATTATTGACAGTTTAAAAGAGAACGTATAGATATACAACTTTCATGAAGACACTAAAGGGAGATTTTGTTATTTAGATGGAGAAAATTGAACTAGACGAAAAGTTAAACCATATCCGACGAAAGGTCAGACAAATGGCTTCAGTCTAAGACCTATTCTCGAAAGAATGGGCATAACTTTTTTCTATAGACATCGGATGTAGGTCATTCTTGATGGTTTAAAAGAGAACGTATAGATATACAACTTTCATGAAGACAATGAAGCGAGATTTTGTTATTAAATGGAAAAAATTGAACTAGACGAAAAGTTAAACCATATCAGACGAAAGGTTAGAGAAAAGGTTTCAGTCTAAGACCTATTCTAGAACAATGGGCATAACTTTTTCTATTGACATCGGATGTAGGTCATTCTTGACAGTTTAAAAGAGAACGTATAGATATACAACTTTGTGCATTTTTTCGATGTTTTATGCACATTTCCAAAAAATGTCACAGAATGTGCATTTTCGTAACGTTTTATGCATGTTTTTTGAATGTGCATTTTCATGTCGTTTTTCATACGTATCCAAAAAAAGTCACAAAATGTACGTTTTATGCACGTTTCCAAAAAACATCGCAGAATATGCATTTTTGTGACATTTTATGCACGTTTTTTGACTGTGCATTTTCATGACATTTTATGCACTTTTCCAGAAAACGTCGCAGAATGTATATTTTTGTGATGTTTTATGCACATTTTTTTAAAGTGCATTTTCGTGACGTTTTATGCACGTTTTCAAAAAATGTCACAGAATGTGCATTTTCGTTATATTTTATGCACGCTTCCAAAAAATATCACAGAATGTGCATTTTTGTGACGTTTTATGCATGTTTTTTGAATGTACAATTTCATGAGGTTTTACGCACGTTTGAATGTGCATTTTGTGACGTTTTATGCACATTTCCAAAAAAGTCACAGAATGTGCCTTACGCACGTTTCCCAAAAATGTCGCAGAATGTGACTTTTTGTGACATTTTGTGCACGCTTTTTTTAATGTGCATTTTCGTAACATTTTGTGCACGTTTCCAAAAAATGTAGCAGAATGTGCATTTTTGTGACTTTTTATGCGCATTTCTAAAAAACGACACAAAATGTACCTTTTTCGATGTTTTGTGCACATTTCCAAAGAATGTCACAGAATGTGCATTCTCGTAACGTTTTATGCATGTTTTTTGAATGTGTATTTTGTTGACGTTTTACGTACATTTCTAAAAAAACGTCACAGAATGTGCATTTTTCGTGATCTTTTACAAACGTTTTTTGATTGTGCATTTTCGTGACATTTTATATACTTTTCCAAAAACCCTCGCAGAATGTGTATTTCGTGACTTTTTATGCACATTTTTTGAATGTGCATTTTCATGACGATTAATCGACGTTTCCAAAAAATGTCACAGAATGCGCATTTTTGTGACGTTTTGTGCTCGTTTCCAAAAAACATCACGGAATTGTATTTTTGTGACATTTTATGCATGTTTCCAAAAAACGTCGCAGAATATGCATTTTCCTGACGTTTTATGCACATTTTTTTAATGTGCATTTTTGTGACATTTTATGGATGTTTCCAAAAAATGTCACAGAATGTGCAATTTTGTGACGTTTTGTGCACATTTCTAAAAAACATCACAAAATTTGCATTTTCGTAACATTTTATGCACGTTTTTTGAATGTGCATTTTCGTGACCTTTTATGGATGTTTTCAAAAAACGTCGCAGAATGTGACTTTTTGTGAAAAAATGTGTTTTTTTTGACGATTTATGCACGTTTCGAAAAAATGTCACAGAATGTGCATTTTTGTGACTTTTTATGCACATTTCCAAAAAAGTCACAGAATGTGCATTTTTTCGACGTTTTATGTACGTTTCCAAAAATGTCACAGAATGTGCATTTTTGTGACGTTTTATGCACTTTTTTGAATATGCGTTTTCGTGAAGTTTTATGCACATTTGCAAAAAATGTCGCAGAATGTGACTTTTCGTTACATTTTATGCACGTTTTTCGAATGTGCATTTTTTTGACGTTTTACGCACGTTTCCAAAAATTGTGACAGAATGAGCATTTTTGTGACTTTTTATGCACGTATCGAAAAAACGTCAAAGATTGTGCATTTATTTTGATGTTTTAAGCACGTTTCAAAAAAACATCACAAAATTTGCATTTTCGTGACGTTTTATGCAAGTTTTTTTAAAGTGCATTTTCATGACGTTTTCAGCACGTTTCCAAAAAAGTCACAGAATGTGCATTTTTGTGACGTTTTATGCATGTTTCCAAAAAAACGTCGCAGAATGTGCATTTTTGTGACATTTTAAGCACGTTTTTTGATTGTCCATTTTCGTGACATTTTAAGAACGTTTCCAAAAAACGTCGCAAAATGTGCAATTTCCTGACGATTTATGCACATTTTTAGAATTTGCATTTTTGTAAC
>JANKYF010099947.1:0-14792 GCA_029829435.1 Erythroxylum hondense | reverse complement strand
TTTGTACTTATGTATATAACAATTATATCTAATTTTCTACCAAATGTTCTTATTTCATATTTAACCTAATTTCTCCCATGCATTGATTATAAGTTCACAATTTGATTATATATTCTTTATTTTAAGTAGGCAAAGATGTTAACTTATTAAACATTATGATAATAAGAACTAAAAGTTTCATAAATGCTTGAATTTTAACACCTTATTTGATTAAGGTTTAAATTTTTAATGTCGTATATATGATATTTTAATGTAATAACCAATTTCAACAAACATACATAAGGTCTAATCATTAACGAATGACATAGCTAAAGTTTATTAGCACTTCATTAAAATTGATATTAGAGGTTGGTGAGACCCTATGGTTTTGATTTTTCCTTTCAATTTTGATTGTTTAATGGAATTGAACACTTTTGAAAGTTTTTTTTTGATATTTGTGAAATGAAATTACTGGTTGATATTTGATATTTTGGACTTATTATATTAATCACTTATGATGATGAATTTTCGGATAAATGAAAATTTGGAAGCACTTTGATTTGTTTTGTTTTCACCACATTTGTAACTTAGAGAGAGAAGCTTATTTTGAATGGTCAACTTCCTTTTCATCCTTGTTCTTCATTTTGTGTGCTACATTTTTCTACTACATCTAATCCTCTTCTCGTTAAATAGTTAACCTCTTTTCTTCTTTTGTTTATTCTTCCCTCTATCTTACCTCTTCCTTCCTTCCTTGGTACCTTAGTCTCCTTTCTTCTTCTTGTTTACCTTCTTTGGTTCTCTTTTGTAGCTTTTTATTGCTTCCTTTTACTTTAGTCTTTTCTTTTTCTCTATTCTCCTTCCCCTTGTTCAAATGCTAGATTTTGTTCTTCTATTCCTTTTTAGTAGTTTTTCCTTCCTAAGTTTTTTCTTTAGTATTTTTCATAATTTTCCTCTCTTTTAATCTTTTTCCTTTTTTATTATTGTTGAGCAATGTGCTTATTTCCTTAGAAGTGGACTTTACACTTCTTGTTTTGCCTCCACTCTTAGAAATACCTTAACCTCTCCTATCCATATTACCCATCCTAGCCCCTCCTCCCCCGTAACCTATAAGATTTAGCTTAAACCTTCTCACTAAAAAGCCTGGTCTCAAGTAATAAGGAAATCTTCCCTTTAATATTTTCCATCCTCATCATATGAAGGGAGATTAATAGTAACTCCAACTTTTAATTTTAGGGAAGGAATCACTAGGTAGGATACTACTTTAGTTGGTTTCTAGGATTAAATTGTAAAATCTTAAGAAAATTTATATTCCTACTTGAATCAACATTAACAATATTCCCTTAGAATCTAAACTATAAAGGGCTTAGTCATCTCGCTAGTTACATTATAAAATGCTTGTGCCTAGATAACACCATGAGTTCTTTGAAGAGAGTAAATTACACTAGGATTTGTATTATTATTGATAATTATTAAGGTCTTCCTAATTCTATTTCCTTAATGCGAATAGATGATGAAAACAATCTCTTTGAGGATGACGTGAGAGTCTCTTACTCTTGGAGACCAAATAAAGCTCCCTCATCAAAAGTGTGGCATCCAACTAGAATAAAGTTTGGATGTTAAAGCATATATAAAGAGCTTAGAAAAGGAGAATGTAATAGAGTTGGTGGTAAATCAAGAAATTCCCCCAAGTGTGAAGTGGTTATTAAGAAAATTATATAGAATATAATCCCTCGACCTTATTTAACTTATAGCTTAATTCCAAACCAATATAAAGAGACGACTCTAACTAGTGAGAAGATTGATGACCAAGGACATAATTCGGTAACATAGGAAATTCTAGTTCCTACTTTAAACGCTTCAGCTAAAAGAATGTTTCCAAGTGATCTTAATGTTTGCTTATTATGTATAAAGAAAATGAAAATTTTCAACTTTAGATAAAAAATTCAAGAGTGTCACAAGAAGAAATTATAGGAGACAATTGAGGGGTTCCCTTCTTAATTCCTTTTAATGTCTATTTTTCTTAGAATGTAAGGGGCCTTAATAACCTCAATAAGTATTTTACTTTGCAAGACTTTGTTCAAGAAACACAACCATTTTTTATAAGCATTCTACAACCTAAGCTTAGGGAGAATACTTGTTAAATTCTATATTTTTCTTAAAGAAAAAATGGATTATTTCTACCAATTATGCTCACCACAACTATGATAGAATTGTTGCTATTCTTAATCTCGACTTATTTGAGGTACATTAAGTATTCATATCTAATTAGATGATCCATATTAAAAATACTTTGAAATAAATTAATTTTAAGATCTATGTTACTTTTGGTTAACCATGCTTTCTAAAGAATGCCACTCTAGAATAATTTAAAAGAAAATAGAGCTTCCTTAAATATTCCTTACCTTATCTTAGGGGAGTTTATACTTTTATTCTAAGGCAATGCAAATCATAGGAAGATTTCAGTAAATATAAAAAAACATCTACTGATCACTAACTTTAAAAATGGATGAGAGTTATTTCACTTGGAGCAAAAAGAAAAATGGATTATAGTTCTTGCATAAGAAGATCAACAGAATCATGGTTAATGTTTAGTGATTATCCAATTTCTTAATAGCAAAAAAAATATAGAAATCCTCTACTTTCTCATCATTCTCCCATTTTTATGCAAAAAATTTTAGCCTCTCAAAGAAGAAGTGCTCCTTCAAGTTTAATAGTTTTTTGGTTGATGTAGAGGGCTTTGAGGATGCAATAAAGAGGGTAAGATTTGATGCTCATAAGAATGCCAAGTTATATAAGGAAAAACTGAAAAGATGGCATGATTCTCATATTAAGAAGAAGGAGATTAAGATATGAGATTCAATTTTGCCATTTAACTTAAAATTGAAGTTGCCTCCAGAAATGATTAAATCATAGTAGAGTGGTGCTTTCAAGGTTCCCAAAGTGTTTAAAACTGGAACTTTAGAATTGGAGAATGATAAAATTGAAATATTTAAGGTTAATAGCCATAGATGCAAATAGTATTTTGGAGGAATATACTCATATGAAAGGGAAGTAGTTTCTTTCCTTTCCTTTGGATGAAACATTGAGATGGAATAGTCAAGCTAGTGACCTTACATGCATCCAAGTTCCTCCTCTACCACTACCATCACTATAATCCACATAAGTTATCTTGCTCTTTCTTTATTATTTTGTTTTTTTATTACATTTGATATTTGTGCTTATTTTTATTTGTGTGTCATTTTTCATATTGAGGAACATGTATTATTCAAATGTGGAGATGTATATGTATTTGCATTATCATTTGTGTATGATTTTGAATTTGAGTTATATTGGGTTTTGATTGTATTTGCATTGTGTAAAATTTTTGTTACATGATGTTGCATTGTGTACCTTTGTATAAATGCCTAAATGGAATCTAATTGAAAGGAATTAGCTTAACTATGAGCCTGATCATTTAAATTGTGAAGAAGTATACATGTTGATTATGATGTTATACCAATTCTTTCGTTTTATGAAACTTGTTTTGATACACTTATGATTGAATAAAACTAATTTTGTAGGCATCATTAGTAGCCTTTTAAGAGAATGGATTGATTATAAAGAGATGATGTAGGTTAGAGTATGAAAACAAAATTAAAAAAGTTAAATAAATACGCTAAAATAATTTTCCTATTTTGCTGGCCCTTTTTTTAAAATTAGGATTAAGAATGGAGTTGGTAGCCAGTTGTGAGTTGTGATATAGTTAAATAACCAAGAAACATTCACTAAAACAATTTATTTTTATTTGCATAAAAAATTAGAATGACACTCTAACTAAGCTTGAAAGAATGTAACCTAGATGAGTAACTAGAGGATATTCACAAAAAAAATTACCCTGGTATTAAAAGACTAGGTGATTGCTAAATAGAGATACAAAAATATGGTGCCTTAAATAAAAGTGAAGCCTATTGATCTTCTTTTGATGTGTTAATTAATTGGAAAATAAGATTGTGCATGATTACAAGTGCTATAGATGTATGAATAAGGTGTCAATATTTTGGTTGATATGTATATTTAAATCAAAACACTTGAATATGAATAGAACAAGTTAATGTGTTGGATCTTTTTGAGTGACTAATGTTTTTAGGTAAGTTAATTTCATGAGATTTTATAACATTGTGCTATTAGTGCATTTTTGAATGATTGTTTGATTTATGACTTGTATTTTTTAATTTTGTGGTGTTATTTTTTCTTAGATACAAGAAACGTTTTAAGTGTAGGGAAGTTGATATGCGTACTTTAAAGTGTGATTTCTAAGTTATAGAATGTGTTATTAGGTTTTTTTGGGTGATAATCATGTGACTAGAACTTAGGTTTTGTTTTTGTTTTGTTGGTGTTTTTGTGTATTTGTTTGATGATTATTGATTAGGGTAATAATTGGATCTTAAAGCATGTTTTAAGGGATGTTTAATGCGTTTGGATGATGAGTTAAGACAAGGAAATTTAAGAAAAGTTGAAGAAGAAGTTAGAGGAATAGGACTATCATAATCGTGCATCTGCACTATCGTGAGAGATTGAAGTTCAAGCAGTTGTGAAGCCTCTTTCATAATTGTGCAGAAGTGCACTATCGTGACAATGCATATAGACAGTAGGTAATGCATAATCGTGTATAGTCATGACCATACAAAGGAAAATTTTATAGGTTTGTATATTTGATGATTTGTGGCTATTTTTGTAATATAAACAAGTATGGAAATACTACAAAGAGACTTAGGAGGATTAAGAAGGACAAAAGGAAAAGAGAAACGCCAAAAGAGGTAGTTAGAACATCTAAGAAAGAAATCAAAGAGGTAAAATTACAAAAGAACAAAGTTGTAGAATTTTCCAACTCAAGGAAAAGAAGAAGGATATATCCAATATTTAATCTTCTACTCTTTCCTTTTCTTTCCTTGTTTTTGAATGTTGATTACAAACAATTGTCGATTTATTTTAGCTATGATTGATAAATTTCTTTTAGGAATTATTCTTAAATTTTTTTGTTAAACTTTTATGTTCTTGATTTTGTGGATACATACTTTATAGTGGTTATTGCTTTAATATTTGATACGAATCTAGAGATTAGATTGAAATATTTGTGTTATGTTAGATAGCGAGAGCAAATACCATAATAGACCTATAAACATCATATTAATAGGCAATTGAAGAGAGGTCTTAATTGTTTATTAGCTAGCTATATGATTGCTTCAAATCCGATTAGATAGGAAGATTTTTGCTAGATCAAAGGGTCATAATTCAATTCTTATCTATTTCAATTAAGATTAATGGTAGATCTTGAGAGAGGATAATCATAACTACAGGATATTTTGGTTCAAGTATTATTAAATCAAGAAGGTAAGGTTAAAACAAAATAAAGATAGAAGTAATTACTAAATTGTTATCATGTATTAATTAAAATGTTCACTATTACCTTGTTAATTATTCAATTGTCAATTTTCTCTAGTTTAGTTTATTTTCTAGCTACACTTATTATATTTTTCACATTAAACAAAATTTTACAAAAAATTTTAGATTTCTAATAGCAATCCTTATGGGAACGATACTGTTTATACTATAAGAATATGACTTGTATACTTTTGGTATAGATATGTTTTAAAATAATCAAACTAACATAGATTCCCACCTTCATTTTCTTAATTTGGAGTATAAGAAAAGAATTGAGCTCTTCTATTATTCCCATTTCAAATTCCATACTTATACATGTAGAAAATTCATTACATTAACTTTCATTATTTACATAAAAAATAATATCATTAACATCAATTTGAACAATTAGAATGCCACACTTTTTCTTTTTGATAAAAATTTGAGTCAACCTTGGCTTTAGTAAAACTATTTCTGAAAGAAATGCACTTAACCAATTTTACTGAGCTCTAGGAGCTCTTTCTGAACCATATAAAGCTTTAAAGAGTTCAAAAACATGGTTTGGTGCATTATGAATTTAAAAATTGGGAAGTTAATAAACATAAACTTCTTGAATAAAAAAATTGAAAATGCACTTTTAACATCCATCAAATAGTTTAAAATTCATGAAAGATGTAAATGCAAGTAATAATCTAATTGCTTGTAATCTATCGTCTAATGTAAATATTTCCTCTAAATCTATAGCCTGCTTTTGATCATACCCTTTATATACTGATTTTGTTTTATTTCTCACAATAACACTTGATTAATTTAATATGTTTCCAAAAATCCATTTGGTACTAATGATTTAATGGTCTCTTAGTTTAGGCACTAAAGTCTACACCTTAGTTTTATCAATTGGTCAAGCTTTTCATTCATAATAAGAGCCCAATTTTCATCACTAATTAAGGATTTATTGTATAATATTATGTTTAGTTTGAGAAATAAAAGCAAGATAACATAAGTCTATAAGTTGTGATCTAATAATTTCCACTTGTTGAATATCATCTATCACTTAACCTAGAGGATGATTTTTATTAAATCTTCAATATCTTTAAAGCTCCTCATCCTTCTTATCTCCCTCACATGGTTTAACAATATTTTCACTTGGCTCATATAAGTTGTTTTAATGATCAATCTTATTCTCTTCAAGGGATAAGTTCTTTAAATCTTTGGATGAACTTACATCATCATCTGAAATAATTTTCTTAGATGAAAGAGGGATATATTAATAAAAAATGAATGCATAGACTTGTTAAGTTCTTATTAAACAATTTATATGCTTTGTTAGTTAAGGAATAACTAAGTAAAATCCATTCATCCTCTAAAGAATCAACCTTTCTTAAGTTATCTTTAGTGTTCAATATTTAACACTGACAACCAAAAATTTGAAGTAACTAATCTTTTGCTTATTCCCATGCTAAAGCTCATAAAGGTTCCTTTCTAAAGTTGGTCTTATATGGACTATATTAGAAATGTGATATGCAGTTGCTATGGCTTCTGCTCAAAAAGTACTTTAAAAGAACATATTTGATAAATGCATATTTTGTGATATTTATACACCCATATTTGATGTATTTTTGTTAGAAATTTTGTAGTTTTATTGTATATTTGGTACTTAATTCACTACAAGTGCATTTATAGGTTATAATTGCCTTTATGGACTAAAATGAGAAGAATTCGGACAAAAATACGACATAAAATGAAGTTTTGAAGAAAATTAGAGATATATAATCGTGTCTATGCCTATGTTAGTCTCAGAGCCTATGTAAAATTGTGAATTTTGGAGATTTTGAATAATGGACTCTTAGACACCCATGTATCAGACCGTGTACATGAGGAAATAACTAAAACTAAAACTAAGTGAAACTAACTTTGTCTAAGGTATAAAAATATGAATTGAATGAAAGTGAATAATAAGAAGCTAAAACAATCAAATAAAATTGAGCAGTTAATTAACTAACAATTGAGTTGCTATAATAAAGCAAGGATTACTCTCTCTCAACACCTAATCATTTAACCCAAATTGATTACGAAATACTAGATTTTGCCATCTCTCGATTAACAAAAATAGCCTAATGTTTTGAACTAATTCTTAGGTGATTTAATTATGTTTTTTATGCATTTTCTAATAGATATAGAATATTATTACATGATCTAATATCATAATATAGAGATTGAGAAATCCCATGTATGAATAAATCTACTATAGTTGAAAGGAGATGATCATAAACCTAAAAATAGGTCAACATAAATTCTCTCGAGTAGGGTCAAACATAATAACATATTTCATAAATCAATAATGCAATCCTAGGAACTTTAACTAGAAAGATTTCAGTTATTCATGCTATGGATTGGTTTTCAGTAGTATCAAGAGAGTTACTAACATAAGATAGGAATTTCTACGATCCAAGAGTCAATAAAACAATTGCATGATAAAAGGTTAATCATTCAATGGTTCTAGACACTAATATTTGATATTGAGTTTTCTAAGTAATTTCCTTTATCTTTTGCATTCATTATTGCTTCCTGTTTTATATTTTAAGTTTTAATTTTAATTAATCAAATATTCAAATCATATTCTAGATAATAGGAGAAGAGGAATTACTAGTATTTATTGTCTTCATACCCGTACTTGCCTACATTGGCTACAATTACGTTGTGCACTTGCGGTTAATTAAACATTGATATCAAAAAGATATCAATCAAGTTTTTGAGGTTATTGAGGAAAACCTCAATTTTATTACTCTAGTCATTTTTATTTTATTTATCGTATTTTATTTTTATTTTGTTTTACATTATTTTGTTCGTTTAATTTTTTATTTTTCTTTCTTTTTTTGTAGATTTTAACTCTTGGTCAATTTATAACCTAGAGCACATCTGGGAGCCTAGCAAACATAGATCTAGAGATTCAAAGAACAACTTATAAGAATCTTAATAGAAGACTTAGGTGGTTAAACTAAGAATCATGTTCAACTAAGTTAGACCACACTTAACTAGTGCAGAGTCTAACATCGTGAGAATGACTATCCAAGCTAACAATTTTGAGATAAAATTAAGCATCGTCTACATGGTGTAGTAGGCAGTCCAATTTGATGAACTCCAAAAAGAGGATCCCAACACACACATCTATAACTTTCTAAAGGTCTACGACACTTTTAAAATTAATAGAGCTAATGATAATGACACCATCAAACTGCGACTATTCTTGTTCTCTTTAAAGGAGAAGACTAAGCTATGGTTAAAATCTATGACATGCTCTTCATTGGCTACATGGGAATAAGTGACAAAGAGGTTTTCTTTTAAATAATTCCTACCAAGAAAGACTGAGAAAATGAGGAATGACATCTCCTCATATTCCTAAGCTAAAGGTAAAACCTTATACGATACATCGGAGAGATTTAAGGAGATGCTTAGATGATGACCACACCATAGATTACCACTATGGATGCAGATCTAAACATTTTACAATAGGATGAGTAAAACCACTAAGCAGTCTATAAATGCGACAACTGGAGGGATGCTTAATAACAAGACACTAGAGGTGGGTTAAGACTTGATAGAGGATATGGACATGAACAACTATCAGTGGTGCTCATTAGAGCACGGACTAATAGGCTACTAGGAGTATACAAAGTAGACGTAGTGACATAGTTGGTGAGTTAAGTGGAAGCCTTGAGCAAGAAGATAGACAAACTTATAATGGCTTTACAAGATCAACTAATGCAGTGTGAGGTGTGCAGGCTAGAGTATTAAGGACAAGAGTGTCAATCAGTTCAGCCAAAACATATGGATTATTTAGGGAGTGCTCCTAGACCCTAAAATAATCTATATAGTAACACTAATAATCCTAGTTAGAGGAATCACCACAGCTTTTCATAGGGAAATTAAGGTTAACTAAGAAATAACCCTCCACCTAGATTCCAAAAACAAGCATTGTAGCTCAAAAAGTATAATGGAGTTCATTCAAGAATTAAAGGAAAAAATAGAAAATAGATACATCTATATATAACTTAGAGGTTCAAATGGACCAGTTAGAAAGATAGTGCCAGAAAGACCAAAAGGGACTTTTCCAAACATGACATAAACAAATATGAAGGAACACATTATGGAAATCACCTAGACTAATAAGAAAAAGCTCTTGGAAGATATCAGGGTAACTATTGAGAGTCACTCAAAGGCTAAAGGTGAACAATACCTAGATAGAGTCAAGGAACATCAACCTACCATCCTATATCTCAGTAGAGTGAAGAGAAATCTATTGGATGCAGAGTTAGATAGATTGCTTAATCTTTAAAACAACTTTAAGATGGCTTACCCTTTGTTGAATCTCTATTATAGATACCAAAGAATAAAAAATATTTGTAAGAGTAACTTGTCAAAAGGAGGAATCAGAGAAGTTCGAGATGATCAACCCTAACTGGGATAACAATATGTTTTGATTTTTTTATTTAATGTAATTATTTTGATTGATTTGTTGTGATCCAACTATATGTTTTATACATGCTTTAATATATCTGAATTTTTGAAATATGATTTGATTTCATAAAATGGAGAATGAGAAATCCTGTGCATAAATATATTTACCATAATTGAAAGGAGTTGATTATAAACTTAAATATAGGTCAACATGAATCCTCTTAAGTAGGGTCAAACCTAATAACGTAATTCATAAATTGATAATGCAATCTAGGAACTTTAACTAAAAAGAGTTTAGTTAATCACCATATGGATTAGTTATTAGTAATCTATAGAAAGTTATTAACATAAGATGGGAATTTTCATGGTCCAATATTCAATTAAATAATTGCATAATAAAAGATTAATCATTTAATTATGTTAGGGGGATTCATCACCTAGATACTAATCTTTGATATTAAGTTTTCCAAGTAATTTCCCTTGTCTTTTGCATTTATTATTGTTTCCTATTTTATTTATATTTTTAGTTTTATTTTAATTTAAAATCAAATACTCAATTCGTAGGCTAAATAGTATGAGAAGAGTAATTGCTAGTGTTTATTATCTTTATGTGGTTGACCTATGCTTTCCTGTGTTAGCTACAGCTACGCCGAACAATTGCAGTTAACTCAATATTGATAACATAAAATTATCAATCAATTTTCACTTTTTATTGTCCTAGCCATATCTTATAATGCCTTCTTTTCTTCTTTCAGCAAATCCAATTTATTGAGGGGTACTTAAAGTATATAAATTGTTAAAGATATCATTATCTCCACAAAATGCTTTAAACCTTTCATTATCAAACTCCCTACTATGATGAATCATATTTGATTTAATAGATAATTTCTTTTCATTTTAAATTGTCTAATTTCCCCAACGAATTAATCTTTTCTAACTAAAAATAAAGCCCATGTAAAATACTAAAATAATATAATATGAAAAAATCATCTTTGCTAGGCCACTCATCTCTCTACCTCATATATCCTTTCACCAAAAGCTCTTATACTTGCTTTTATAACTCTTAGTCTCTAGACTTGTCTAATAGGTTGGTATGTTTGGAAACTTTTACACCCAAAATGAAGTTAATTTAGTGCTCAATCCCTCAAACAGGTCATAGTCTACTCAGTTTATCCTACTAGAAAAGATAATTAAAATTCTACAAAAGAGACATAACACCTTTAAGCAACTTTACATTACAATCAACCTCATGAGAAATGAAATATTATTTATAAATAAGAAAACCCATCTAGTGCTTAGATAATAATGCATCTCTCATATCCCCTACTCTCACTACTAAGCTCACCCCATTGCATTTGTGTTTCTCTCTTATTCTTGTCTTTGACCAAAAAATTTGAAAATTTTCCAGATGTTTTCTCTTATTTCTTTCCTCTCACTCTCTTTTATGCACTCTCATATATCTTAAGCTAGTCTTCATACAATTTCTTTGGTAATAATAAAGCAAGAATTATTGGTTTGCCATCTATAGTAAAATAATATCTATTTTTATACACATCATGTATGGTCCTCTAATCAAATTGCTAAGGACAACTTAATGGTATATGTCTCACTTACATGGGAACCACATCATATAACATCTCATCTTTATTCCTCAATAGAAAAAGAAACCATCATATGCTTTATGATCTTTACTTTTCCACTTTCATTTAACCATTATAGGTTGTATTGTTTAGCTTATTTTATAGTCAATAACTACGACTCCACTAACTCCAAATTGTCCACATTAACTCAAAATTTCCTATTATGATCATTTTGTATACTTGATCCTTAATAGCACATTTAGTTGGAAAATGTTTTCCTTTTTCATATTCGTATCATCCTTTACTTGTATACTTAATGCCCTCTTAGTCATCTACATTCTTCCCACCATAGGTCTCTCAATGCACTCATTATCATTAGCATTCCACAAACTAGGAATCATATCCTCTACTTCATCTTCACCACCGCATATAGATTTTTTATCCTCCTTCATCACCATCATCTTTTATTAGGACATTTAGATGCAATATTTTCTCTCCCTAATTGATTGAAAGGCTTGATGTCCTAATTCCTAGTTATGGATGTAAAATTGTCTTTAACATTCTCTCTACTAGGTGCTTACATTTTTGGTTTGGTTACTTCATACTTAGGCTTTAGAGCTTTAACCTCTTGTTTACTCAAAGGTTTACTTTATGATGAAGAAACTATATTAAACACAACAAAGCTAATAATAGTTATCTCTTTAACTTTACAGCCATATGCATTACATCTTCCAACTCTATATAATGGTGTAGCTCCATGATATTGATCTATGGACTCAACCTATAAATAAATCATTTCATTTTTACCAACTAATATTCATCGACATTTTCCCTATCCATGGTAACCTTTATCATTTTGTAACAATTCTCTAGACTCTTAGAGCCTTGAGTTAATTTTTAAAACCTTTGTTGGAACTCTCTATAATAGGAACTTGGTATAAATCGCTTGCTCATCACCAACATCATCTCCTCCTAAGTTTTGATAATAAGCTTTGGGTTCCTCCTAGTTGTGAGAATTTATTGTTCCCACTAATCCACCATATTCATTAAACTTTTCAACAACTAATTTAACCTTTTTAATCTCTAAAAAATTATAACAATCAAAAGTTAACTCTACTCAATTCTCACACTCTAAATATGCATCTAGATCTATCTTCTATATACAAGATGGTATCACCACATTGATACTTCCTATGCTATTTTTCACCTTTTTATTTTACTCCTTTTCTTAGTCTATACCAAGCCTACCCCACCTTGTTTGTCCATTCTTTTTCATCTTCCTCCTCAACCATCCTTTAGTTTAAGCTCTCCTAAGAAGTTGGCAACACCTCCCTAACAACTAGAGATGGATTATGATATAGTCTAACTATGATAGCCTCTTATTCATCCAACCATTCCCTAAATTTGACAAGTTGTCAAATAATTTTCTCAAGTTGGACTTTGATGATGTGCATAAACGACTACTAATTCTAGATAAGCTCAAAGTTTTTTTAAAAAAACTTAAGTAAGAGAACTTTAAAAGATGGGGAAAAATCTTTAATGGTTTAATTAATAATAATAATATAATTTCAAGCATCCCTAATCATATTATAGGTATGAAGCCTTTAATAATAAAGTTTTAAAAGGCATTAAACAGTCTAGTAACCACATTCCTATCAAAATATCATAACCTTATTTGTAAATAGTATAAGGCTGACATTTCTCATGGACCATAATATGTGTAGATTTTGTCTTAGATAAAACTAAATTAAGATAAAGATAAATCTAGTAGTGAATATATGTTGAACTATGGCATCAGTTTGCTTTTGATTCTCTGGACTATAAAACTAGTAGAAGACTGAAGCCAGTTAAAAAAATGACTTAGACACCAATTAAATTCTACTTCTCTAACACTCCACTAATAAGTGCAAGACCAATGTTAATTATTATTAAAGTTTGGCATCAATTACATTTTGTAACTATGATTCTCTAGATTGCTCCTTCACTTAGATCAACATAATAGTTCTAATTTTATCCTCTAAAAGTGGAAAAGCTTCACTCCTTATATAGAGATCCACTGTTAAACTATTAAGGGTTTTTCTGACATTGTTTTTATGCACTTTGTGTTATCAATCCTCCAACATCCTTTAATGAATCTCTGACAACTATCTATAGTTGAATAAAAGATGCTTAATTCCCATCAATTCCTTGATATTTAACTTCTAAAGTATGCCAAATTTCATGAGTTGTTTCATACATATATACTCTATTGAATTGATTTTTTCTAAACCATAAAATAGAATATGATAAGCCTTACCATTCAAGGAAGTTAGAATATTGCCTTGAGAATATGATTCTTCTTTTGGGTTGGGAACTTTTTTATATAGTAGTAATAAATGGAACACTTAAAATAAATACTCATAATTCAACATTTTTAGATATTAAAAAGAATTTTCTTATAGTTTTCAATATAGATAATCATTCCTATTACAGAAAGGAGCCCCCACTAATATTTTAGCCCTTTTAGATAGGAGAAGGAGTAGTTGCACCTAGATATGCCGTGATGATATTTTATTATAATTTTATCGAAAATTGAAATACAAAGAGACCCATACTAAAACCACTTTATTGGTCTCTATTGGCACCTAAAAGGGGGATGAATTGAGTGTTAGTGAATTTAAGAAAAAATTTACAACTTAATAAAGAACTTTAATATATTTCAGATTGATTGATTATTTGTTATGACAATTCAACCAAACTTAATCAATCAAAGACTATAGGGAAGAGAAGTTATAAATTAACTTTATAATGGTTTGATAAATCAAAGCTTACCTACATCTACTGTCCTAAGTCTCTCTTTTGATTCCACTGGTCTCTTCAATCAACTAAGTAAAAAAGAAAACTTCTTATAAAAATCTTTGATTGTCAAAGATTAAAACACGTACAATCTTTCTTAAAGGGTGTAGAGGATGTTAAGTAAAAATGACTTTACAGTAATGATTTTGATGAGGCACAAATAATGAAAGAATGAAAAACAGACGAAGTTGAAAAGCAGACAGAGATTAAAAAGCAGACGAAGCTAAAAAGCAGACGAAGTTGAAATACAGATGGAGATTGAAAAGCAAACGCTAAAAAGAAGACGAAGTTAAAAAGCAGACGAAGTTGAAAAGCAGACGGAAGCAAATCAAGAGTCAGTTGGAGTTAGTTACAGAACTCAACTGAATAACCGTTTCTTTCAAGATTCAAGAAATAAGAATCAAGAAACAAGATTCAAGAAGCAGTTACAGACGAAGGCTATAAATATGAGTCGAAGTCGTACATTGCAAAGTTAGCTGATTTACATTTACGTGTACATTGAAAAGCTTAATTGAGAGTTTACTGTGCAAATAGCTAGAG
>JANKYF010098655.1:0-14809 GCA_029829435.1 Erythroxylum hondense | reverse complement strand
GTGACTTTTTGCTCTCATTGTCCAACTCCAATATGTACCTAAAATTAAAACAAATAATTCTTAATTAGTATAATTTAAATATTAAATGGACAATAGTTTAGCAAACTATGTATCAAAAATTAATATAAAAATGTCCATTAACACATAATTTACGTACGTAATTTTTTTTTTTTTGATAACAAGGGACAAAGAAACAAACTACATCCAAACTAACGCAAAAGCCGACGGTACAAAGTGCCTTGTTGATCCCGTCGAATGAAGTCTAAAATCGTCAGTGGGGGCTCCTCTAAGATGTGCACTCCGGAGCTAGCAAGGGAAGCAAGTGAAGCGAAATGATCCGCACTTTGGTTTCCTTCTCGGGGAATGTGCTGAATCTGTACTTCCCAGTTTTGGAGAAGGAAATCGCGAACGCCTGTCACCAAAGAAAGATCGTTAGATAAAACAGTAGTGAAGGAAGACAGGAGGGTGATTACCTCGAGGGAATCCACTTCTAGGATGACTCGCCGGTAGCCCATGGTCCATGCCAGGAGGAGGCCCGCATCAATGCCGCCTAACTCAGCCTGGCGCGGGGAGCCACCGGGCATGCGTAGAAGAAACCCGCCACACCACCTGCCCTAACAGTCCCTAAGAAGCCCCCTGCAGAGGAAGTAGTACTGCCATGCTACGCAGCGCCATCTGTATTGAGCTTTATCCAGTCCGGGGGCAGTTTGGACCAGCCCACTAACTGGCCCGGGGACACAGCTTGATCCGGGAATACACAGCGCTCGGCTACACGCGCTCGTTCAATGCCCTCGGCGTAGGCGTACACTGCTCGAGTCCCTATAGCCGACCACGTAAAATCAGGGTCAAAGATGCTTTAGTTACGCCAATACCACAGGAACCAGCAGGTAACGCCAAACAAGGTGGCCCAGTCAAAGTCGTGAACCGTGCAGTGTGCCGTAAGGTTAGCCCGGACCCACCGCAACACATCCTGTTGGAAGAAGGTCGAATCTGCGGACACTGGTGGAAATTGGTCCCAGGTCAGTTTAGCACACTGACAATCACGGAGGGCGTGGAGGGTAGTTTCAGGCTGGCCACAATGGTGGCACCGGCTATCCATCGCTAGGTGCCTACGAACCCTCTGATGATTAGTGAGCAACTTGCCTTTCACCAGCAGCCAGAGGAACGCCCGGATCCGCTGGGGTCCGACCCACTTCCAGATAGTCATCCAGGGACAACGATGCTCGTCAGGGGGGTCCCCTGCCAGCATGGCGTAAGCAGAAGCTACTGTGAAATGGCCCTGCGCCGTTGGACCCCACTGGAACTCATCCGCCATAGTCCGATTAATGGACATGGGGATCATCGCGATAGCTATACAAACGGAGGAGGGGAGAAAATGCTGAAATACATGTCACTTCCACGTACCATCAGCATACTGGAAGTCAGCAACCCTGGCTGAGAGGAGACTGCTGGGGATGGGGGACGAAGCCACATCAAGAAGAGGGCCCCAATCCTTTACCCAGGTGTTCAACCAGAAGTGAATCCGGCAGCCATTCCCCAAGCACCAGTGAAGGCCCTGACAGACAACAGGCCACGTGGCAGCAATACCCCTCCAAGTGCTCGAGGCCCCCCGCCTGGTGAGGGACAGAGGAGGGTGATGGGGATCAAATCGATATTTGGCGCGGAGGACCTGAACCCAGAGGGCCTGGGGTCTAGTAAGTAGCGCCCATCCCAATTTTGCCAAAAACGCATCATTGGAGGAGCGGATCTGTTTAATGCCCAGACCCCCTTTACTTTTGGGGTGGCAAACAGTGTCCCAATCGGCGAGGTGTAACTTGCGATGGTCACCTGCTGAACCCCAGAGAAAGTCGCGCGTGAGGCGTTCCAAGTCGTCGCAGAGTTGCCGCAGGAGGTGAACCGTTTGCATCGTCTACATAGGCAGGGCCGTAAGCACGGATTGGGTAAGGGTGACTCTACCGGCCAGAGATAGAGTCCGGGCCTTCCAACCGGCTAGCCACTGACGCGTGGAATCAATGAGATGCTGGTACATGCGACGAGAGGATCGCTCATGGATTAGGGGGATGCCCAGATACTTCCCCAAGTTATAGGCACGAGGGAGATGGAGGCTCTGGCTGATCCGACGGGCGAGAGAGGGGGGAACATTAGAAGAGAAAAAGATGCGAGTTTTGGCAGGATTGACTTTCTGGTCAGAGGCTTGACAGAATATGTCCAACGTACGGGCGATGACCTGGTCTTGAGTCTCTGTGGCCTCCGAAAAGAGTACTAGGTCATCGGCAAAGAACAGATGCGAGAGCAAAGGGCCTGTAGAGGAAAGTTTAATCGGGCGCCAAGCGTCCGTGGCCACCTGGTCCATAATTAAATGACCTAGGCGCTCCATGCAGAGAACGAACAGATAGGGAGAAAGCGGGTCTCCCTGCCTGAGGCCACGGGAGGGCTGAAAAGGATCAGTCAATTGGCCCTGCCAAGCTACCTGTAGGGTAACCGAAGAGACACACTTCATAATGAGCAAGATGAGATGCAGCGGAAGTCCGATGTCCATAAGGGTTTGCTGAAGGAAATCCCAACAGAGCCGGTCATACGCCTTTTCTAGATCCACTTTGATGGCCAGGAGCCCCGTCTTCCCCTTCTTCTTCCACATAGAGTGAATGATCTCCTGGGAAATAATGATATTGTCGATGGTTTGCCTACCCGGGATGAAACTACATTGGGGGGCACGAACTAGCCAATCCATATGAGTTTTCAAGCGGTTGACCAGGACCTTGGAGATAAGTTTGTACAGGACGTTGTAGAGGCTAATAGGCCGGAACTGAGCGATGGACTGAGGGGAGGGAACTTTGGGAATGAGGACGAGGGTGGTGTGGTATAAAGCAGAGTCCCAAAGTTCCAGGCGAAAGACATGCTGGACAAACTCCATCACTGCAGGCCTGACCTGGCTCCATTGCCGCTGGAAGAACAGGGCATTGAAACCATCAGGGCCTGGGGATTTATTAGGGTTCATGGCGAACATGGCTGCCCGGATTTCCTGTCCATGAATAGATTGTTGGAGGGAACGAAGGCGGTTAGGCGAGAGGGGAGGGAAGGCTCCCGAGATCGGATAACTGGGGGAAGGCCCATCGTCCTGAGTGTACAGAGAAAGATAGAAATCTCTTGCAAGATGACCCAGCAGGAGCGGGTCGGAGATCAAATTGCCGTGAGGATCTTGAAGGCTCGTAATCTGGAGGTGCTTCCTTTTGGTGTTCGTGAGAGTATGGTAGAACTTGGTGTTGCGGTCGCACTGAGAAATCCAATCGCAGCGGGCTTTTTGGTGCCAATAGAGCTCCTCTTCACTTAGAACTTGATGCAGTTCCCGACTCAAGTGCTCCTCTAATGCTGAAAGGTCATCCAAGTTAGTCGGGGTCATAGCACGCTGGATGCCTTAAAGCCGAGCTAGCAGCCGTTTTTTCCTATGAAAAATGTGACCGAAGGTGGACCGATTCCAACGTTGGAGGTGGGCAGAAAAGGCGGAGAGCAAGGTACTCATCGAGTCCACAGTGGGTCGCCAATGTTGGGAAACGACCTCCGCGAACTCCGGATGAGTGAGCCAAGGGTTAAGGAAACGAAAGGAAGGGAAGCCTGGAGGCCGGGGAGGAGGGCGGTGAATACGGATAAGGAGGGGGCGATGATCAGATCCCAAAAATGGGAGGTGGTGGTTCACAGTATGAGGGAAGTTCAGGAGCCAAGCCGACGAGCCGAAGGCCCTATCCAGCCTGGCGTGAACCATACCCCGACGCCAAGTATAGTGGGATCCAACATACCCTAGGTCATGGAGACCGCAGGTGTGCACCCAATTCTGAAAGCGAGGGTTAACAACCCTCGAAGTGCTAGAGCCTCCACGTTGATCAGCAAGTTCAAGTTTAGTATTAAAGTCGCCTCCGACAAGCCAGGGATGGTGAGTAACACTGTTAAGCCAGGTTAAAATAGGCCAGAGGGATTGTTGGGAAGGGCCGTGCGGGCTAGCATACACGGCAGTGAAATTGAAAGTGGCGTCTGCAGACTGGATTTGGGTATGGATAAATTGGCGATGAGCTAGTAGGATAGAAACGGTGAAGTGGGCTTTCCAGAGGAGCCAAATCCCTCCCGAGAAGCCAATGGCTTCGACCCTAAAAGAAAAGTTGAAACCTAGGGCTTGAACAACGGCCTGAGCTCGAGTACCACTAATACGGGTTTCTAGCAAAACAAGGATACCCGGGTTATACTGCCTAGCATAGTTAAGGAGGATAGGTCGGAGGTTCTTCCCTCCGGCCCCTTGGCAATTCCATATCATAATCGACATAAAAAATAAGAATTTAACAGGGAAGGTTACCTCCGAGGGACACGTCCTGCAATCCAGCGGCCTAAGGCAGGGGAGAAGGGGCCGCGTCAACTATCCGGGTGTGAAAGGGGTCGGTGCATTCCCTGGTGTCGTGTATATCAGGAGGGTCAGGGGGTTCCATAAGAGTATCCTCAGTAGTGAGCCCTTCGTCCGAGGGGCCCTCAATGCCAGCCATACTCTGGGGTGTAGAGTCTGGAACGGGTATGCAGCTGCCAAGTAATTGGGGGTCACATACCATGTCAGTATGGGACTCAAGTTGGATGGCTATATGAGGACGGGTACTGGTGGGCTGGAGCGGAAGGGAGGGGTGAAGGGCGGGGTCCTGCTGTGAGGAGCTTGGGAGGTGAAGGCCCAACATGGGGGCCTGGTTTGGTGGGTCCGTGGGCCCTGCAGTTTGGGAGGGAGCTGAAGCAGTGGGCTGATGGGGGAGGGGAAGGGCTGGGCTCGGCCCACTAGCTGGGGAGGACTCCTCATGGGGAGCAGGGCGCGTCACACGGCTGGGAGAAGGATCTCTTGCGTCTGTCCCTGCAAATTCGGACGTTGGAGTGTCAGACAGGAGTTGGTAGCGCGAACCGTGTCTAGGAGGGGACACTTGACGTTTGCCCGTTGGGGGGCGGCGCTGGCTTGGGGCGGTCGAGGTGGGCGGGGCTCGTGGACGCCGTTGGACCTTCATCCACGGTCCATAACCAGAAGACGCAGGGGATGGTTCTTGGCCAGAAGCCGTAGCTTGGGGCCGAGGTCCAGACGAGACAGGGGCAAGAGGCGCCAGGGCAGGACCGTGGCAGGCGTCGTCCGGGTTTGGGGAAGATGCTGGCGGAGTCCTGGGTTTCTGGGGGCACGCGGCTTCTTCATGCCCCACCTTGCCACAACAATAACAGATGGTGGGCAGCCCTTCATATTCCACACGGAGGTTCTCCCCATCCAGCCGCACAATGGTCCGGAGAGGGGAAGAGAGGTCGAGGTCGACGGCCAAGCGCGCAAACTTGCCTCGTTGCTCCAGGAAGGTGGCTTCGTCGATACGGATCGTCGTGCCCACCAGGTTGCCGAGTGCTGTGAGGACACCGGGGTTGTAGCGCGCGAGGGGGAGGTTCGGGACTCGAATCCAGACCACCGCGCGATTAAGCGGACTATGAGCAGGTCGGAAGAGGGGCGTCCAACGTTGCACGGAAAGAGCCTGACCATAGATAACCCACGGCCTGTCGGTGAGTGCATGCATGTAGTCCTTCTCCTCTAGGAACTTGACCAGGAAGAAGTCATGGTCTAGGTCTACTACTTTGAAGGGTCCCCGGGGATTCCAGAGGGAGCGCAGACGAGGAACTAACGATTGGTAGCTGATCCGCCGGTCGTGGAGCTTGATAACGACCGATTGCTTCCATCGAGTATCGAGTTTCTGTTTAAAGGCTTGAGAGAGTTGAAGTCCGCCGCCCTCCTCAGGCGGCAGTAGGCGGATATCGCCCTCCTCTAGTTCCAGGGGGGTTTCGTGTGGCCAAGCAGTGTCCACTCCAGGGACAGAAGCTGAGTGACCACCAGTCACAGCGGTGCTGTAGGTTGCCTGGGGACGCTGTGGGGTAGGGTCGTCGTCCCTTTTACAGGTGCGACTCCGTTTAGGGAGTTGGTGTGCCCAGCTGGGGAGGCAAAGGTGGAAGGAAATGAGCTATACACAAGCGATCACTGAAGGCTAGCAAACAGCGAAGACAATGTCAGGACAGAGCTAGAAGTTTGCCGGTAGGTTGCTGAACATATTTGATGACAAAACATTGCTCCTCTTAAATTGTTGTAGTCCAAATAAAGGACCTTAAGATTGGGGAATTCTCCCAATGACTCTAGCAATTCGTCTGTTACATTGTTGACAAGACCATCAAGGTAAAGTGCAATTAAGTTGCTAAAACCTCTTGTGCCTATTTCATTGTGATCAATGATTAGATATTAAAAAATTAAGAGTAAATAAATATATTATTGAGCATTTAAAACATTCTTTTGTTGAAGCAATACCTTTGGAAGACTCAAATTTGATGATTTCATTTCCACTTAAATGCAGCTCCTCCAAATGATTTAAAGGATTCAATTCTATAGAATAAGAGAGAGAGATTTATCAAAAATTTATTGATCATATTAATATATTAACGGCTTCAAACTTAATAAGGAAAGCCTCGTTTTTACTTAAATACAACTCCTTCAAGTGACTTAATGAATCCAATTTTAGACAACAATATATCGTATTTTTCTAACCTGCCATATTTATTGATCCATTTATAGCATTGTATCCCAGATACAAGTTTTTGAGAGAAAGCACACCCACAGATGATATTATGCTATTGTTGAAACTGTTGCCAGATAAATCAAGAGACTCCAAATTTTCAAGTTTTGATAGTGTCTCAAAACCTGCAAGAGAAAGGAGGAGTTGCAAAAGTTGATTAGTAGGTGTGTTTGAAATGTTGTATATAAAATGTATTTCATCGTGCAATGCCAATAGAATAAGGAATTTGAGAGAATTGTTTCTATTTAAACATTAAAAGACAAAGAAGACTCACCTCCACTCTCCACACAACCTGCGATATTATTGTATGACAAGTCAAGATTTGCCAATTCATGGAAAGGAAGAAACAGAGAGGCATTTAAGTACCAATCTCTTCTCTTAGAATCTTCCGAGATAATGAGATGAGAAACTCGACTCGTTATTGGGTTGCATGTAACTCCAGACCAAGTACAACAATCAGCATCTCTCCCCCAATAATCTAATTGTGGGAAATGTGATTTGAGTTGTAAAAGGGCAATTCTTTCATGCGAGGAACAGCCATAACACAGCAACCATTGGGATGTAATATTGGATAATAATACTATTACTACTACGCCCCAATACCAATGCTTGTTTGTAAGCCACATCTCAATCTCAAGTCTCAACCAACCTATTAATTCTTCTCAATATCCTCCTCTCAGTCTCAGGCACTCACCAAGTAAGTAGCTTCAGCATTTAATATACAAGTTTCAGTTTCTCCGTGTAAAGACTAGGACTAGGGCGTCAACTTTACTTTTCTTTTTGAAAAGTAAGTTTGAAAAGTAATTTTCTCTTAGCATAGCTTCCCTTTATCTTGTGGGAACCTTACAAAACTCTTAGGGCCATTAAAAATGTGAAAAGATAAAAAGAAACATGCCTTTAAATTAGAAAAAGTAACAAGGTTTAAGACCTTTGAATCTTTTTGATTAATTTTCTTTTTGACAATTAATCAAAAAATAATTATCTTTTTGAAAATTTTCTTTTTGAAAATTAAAGTTAATTTGGACCTCAACTTTAATTTTCTTTTTAAAAAGTAAGTAACAAAGTTTAAGGCCTTTGAATCTTTTTGATTAATTTATTTATTCTATTGCTCTATATCTCTTCTGGCTTCCTCTTGTGCAGTAGACCTTGACTTGGAGTCAATACAGACCTTGACTTGGAGACAATACAAAGACTCCCTCTTGTGCAGTAGACCTTGACTTAGAGTCAATACAAAGACTCCAAAAAGATAATTATTGGTTGGATAGATT
The DNA here is from genome assembly GCA_029829435.1 of Erythroxylum hondense. Lineage (NCBI taxonomy): Eukaryota > Viridiplantae > Streptophyta > Magnoliopsida > Malpighiales > Erythroxylaceae > Erythroxylum > Erythroxylum hondense. The sequence continues at coordinate 6,933 of JANKYF010098655.1, read as the reverse complement.
TTCTTTTTGAAATTTTGACTTAGAAATTTTATACATATCATTTTCTAGCATAGCGGTTGCAGCTTTTGATGTAGAAAACGTACAAACTTCAATTTCTTTTTATTTCTAATATATTTTCTTAGATATGGATTTGTTACTTTATCTTTCAATTTAGCATAATAAATTTACAAAAAAAATAAATTCAAAAGAAAACATACTAGATGAATAGAAAAATAGACACTTTTATGAGGTTTGAGCCATCTTTATTAATCACTTTCAAATATTTATTAAAACTTATAAAATATATATGTCTTGGTCTCGTTCAAAAAAATGAAGAAATAGGAATAAAAAAATAAGAATGATAACAAAAAGTGAGAATCAGAATAGAAATGATGAAATTACCAATTAGTTAGGAATCCAATGTTGTATTCCCATTTCGACCTTTTCGCTACTGGTTGCCAAACAAGACTAATTCCTTGGCATACCTTTCCGGTCCTTCCCTTTATTTTGTAGACTAATTTACAAAATAAACAAGACTTAGTGAAAGATCAAAGAAACAAGGCTTAAAAGTAGAAAAGGCTAATTTACTTTATTGCTGTACATCTCTTCCTTTGTCGGCATAGCTTCCTCTTGTTCAGTGGATCTTGATTTGGAGTCAATACAAAAAGTAATGAGGTTTCATTTATCAGAACTTTATTTTGGATCGCAAAAAGATCAACGTTGCTTGAATAGATTAAAAATAACAATTTTATACATATCAACGTAGTGGTTGCAAAGCTTTTGATGAATGAACTTCGACTTCTTTTTATTTTTATCGTTAGTACATATTTTCTTACATTTAATAAAGATTAAATTATATGAATTTATTATTTTATCTATCAATTTAGTATAATAAATTGACAAGAAAAATACAAACTTTTATGGGAATGAATCATCTTTATTAATCACTTTCAAATATATAAATACAATATAAAATACGTCATAATTAAACATTAAAACTAACAAAATATATACACATGTCAAAAACTTAACATTAATAAATTATTACTCTTCTCAAATACGGATTTATGCAGAAAACTACAAAGATTCTTAATAACATCACGACGAATGACCACTAAGTTATTTAGAAGTCGAGTTACATGCATTAAAAATAATTTTTAATGACCATTAATTTATTTAGAAAAACAAAAAATATGTAAGATTGGTAATGTCAAGTGTATTGCAAGACTCAAAAATTCCTTTTATGACTAATCACAGTCTTTTATCTTTTTAGGTAACGTGTAAAACGGACAGCATTCCTTCTTCAATCAGGGAAAATATTGGACTCCATAGCTATATCATCATTAATTTTTATTGACAAGCTTAAATTTTATTAATGATATAATTTTAAGATTATATAATTTAGCAATACAGTCAAAACTTATAAGTTTATAAGAACTAATATATTTAAGTAGTATCTCACTTAATTAAATTACTTTTAACTTTTTTCTTTAAAATAAGAAATTTTGAATTACGATTATATAATTCTTCAATAAATTCTTATCACAATTTTGAAAATTTTACGTCATAAATTTTATGTTAATTTTATCTGAAAATAAAATTTTGATTTTATGTTATAAAGACTTAGCAGGTTTCTGCTTTATGGTTTTTTAAATCCTATGGTTAGGGAGCCAACTAACTTACGAGTTACATGTAACAGAATATGTATAGTTTAAGATTGGTTGTACATAACATTTGTTAGGAGATGTTTGTGGAGAGGATCTTGCGCAAATTTGAATTGAATGAAATAACTTGTTACCTGCTAATCCTTGATGCATCCTAATTGCCCCAAGGCATCCCGGATATCGGAGCTGGAGCAGTCTTTACTTGTTTGGACGACACTGGGGCTATCAGATGGACTGACATCTGAGAGAGGGTGGCTTCTGTTGCTATGGACTTGATCATTTGTATTACAAAACCCCCTCTGTATTACGCTTTTGTGGAGCACACTAAGTAAGCCTTCTTAATCTATGTCTCCAGATTCCCCAACAAAAACCACCATATTTGCCATAGATGACAGTAATAATACACATTAAGGAAACCTCAATACATCACAATAACTGCAAGGTAGATTAGATGACTTAGTAGTAATACACTCTCTTTAAAAGCTTTCAATTTGGGCTGCATTCAATTACTCAAATGGCATTTCGTCAACACCATCTCAGTTACCCATAATTAGAGTCTGTCAATTAAAGTGAATGCAGAAAATGAGAGCAGAAAGGAGGAAAAAGAAAAAAAATTAACTTGTGAGCAAAGCAAATGCAATTTGCTTCAGGGTTGATCAATGTCTCTCTTTGATATTACCAAGAATTGTGCAAGTTAGACACAATGGCACTAGAGCTACTTTACTTTTTGTCTAGCGAATTTGACACCTCTTCAGCATTTTTACCTATCCTTCAATCACTTTATTAGAAATATATATGCATCTCACATTCATTCAATTCCTATAGATTTCGTATAATCAGTTTTAGATTCTCTCTTCAATTTTTGATCACTCTAAACTCAAGCGTTTTGCATGTTTGTGAAATGAGATATATGCTGAAAGAGTTCTGGTTAGTTATAATAATTTTCTCAATGATCTCGGCAACTATTATTATTTGATTACATTCGATGTCATCCATAATTATTTTTAATCGTGTGACATTTTAAAATGGATTAAAAATTTGTACGGTTGAGAATATGTTTTACATAATCATAACAATTTTGAGGATGACACTCCAATTTATCTATGAAAGATGATGAATGAATTAAAGGGTTGATCTTTCCCACAATATGCTTGAAACTTTAGTCGATCATCTCACAAGAATCATATTTCCAAAAATATTACTTAGGGTCTTCACTAGTATTATGATGATCAAGTTCTTAATTTGCAGTAAAAAGAACAACTTAACGAGCAGAAGACAAACCATATAAAGTTCTACTTCATTAAACACTTCATTTTTTTTAGGGCTATACCATCCCACATTCTAAATCTTCTTATCATCTTTTTCTCCCTCAGTTTATACACAAAATGCAAAAAAGAAAGTAAATTATACAAAGTCAGCCAGAGGGGCCAACGTGTCTTTCTTTACTTGGATGACTATTCCACGTCTTCTTCTACCCCAATGCCCAATGCCTCATTTTAACTTGACATCTCATTTTATAGAATGTCTCCATTAATGTACTAAATTTTATTTTTTTTGTATATTTTGTATCGAGAGAAATTCTAATATATTTTGTTCTGTTTTTGCGTCAGCTCAAAACGCTATTAGAAAATTATCAGAATTGTCAGATAACTGTTAATCTGTAAAATCTTACGATTTTCTATGATGAAAACTTTAAACATATTGTCCTTTTGTTATTCGATACTGAATATGTTCTTTTAAGTCTTAGCCACACTGTTTCCTTTGTTAAAAGGCATCTGTTATTTTTTCACTGCAAACAGATACACACAGATAGAAATAACAGGTTACTTTCTTTGCCTAAATTTTAATATAAAATAAAATATTTAAATAAATGAAATTATAAATATAGGAAAATTTTAATGATTGTAACATATAAGTTTTATAAAAATTTATTAACGAAAAATTTCAAGTAAAATTTTCTTTTATATTGTCATAAAATTATATAGATTAAGAATATAAATTATTAGTCAAGAGTCAAACTTGAAACATACCGTAAGAATTGATTTTATTTTTTCCGCTTTCTCTTTTTTTAATTCTAAATTATTGACGAATATCAAAAAATAAAAATTAAATTTATTAAAGTATGTTAAAAATTATATCGATTAATAATATAAATTATTGACTAAGAGTTAGATTTAAAAGTCTAAAACAATTGATTTTATATATTCCAGTTTCTCTATTTTTAATTTTAAAATCTTATACTCATTGTTCATCGCCTAAGAGGATATTACGAGAGAGATTTTAGTATCCTCAAATAAATCTAATTTTCATTCACCATTTAGAAAGTCAATCAACTAAAGTCATCACTTTAGCATCACATAAAATTCTGATGCTGAATGACAATTACAGAATGAATTATTTATCAACAAGAATGAGAGCAAGGAGGGAAAGAGAAGGGGTCCCTTGGTTGTTGAGCTTGAGACTGTGGTTGGGAATATTGCGATGGTGGTTGAGTGGTTGGAGAGTCTTCGGTGTTTAAAGGGAAAAATGGTTGGTGGAGGAGGCGCCGGAGGTGGCGCGTGGTGGCTATGGGGGTCGAAGTAGTAGGGAAGAGTAAAGATAAAATAAATAGTCCTTTAATTAAAAAAAGATGGTCACAAAATAAATAAAAATTTAATATTTTTTAAAAGTTGGATCTAATTACAGATGAAATAAAAAATTATTTAAAACACAATTTAATTCATTAATATTTTCATTATAATAATTAAATTTTAATATTTTTTAAATATTAAATATTAGAATTAAACTTGGCGGTGTAAAATTTAAGTCCAAAACTTAAGTTGTTGGCACCTTTTACCCCTGTTATATTGTGAAAAGTATATAGCAGAGCTTGTGAATTGTGACGGATTATTTTAGCATAAAGAATGTATAAGTAAAGGAAGCAGTCACAATCTCAAAGAACATCCTGAAGCCATATAATAGATCATGTAGGAGATGAATTGTCAATATGAAATATGACTCTCATTCTTCACAATCCCAAATTAATTACCAATATCTTGAACAGCTTAAACGTTTCATCAGTAACCAGATTTTTTTAAGCATAAAGAATGCATGAGATAAGTAAAGGAAGTAGAGTCACAATCTCAAACAACATCCACATGCCATATAATGATATGCAGTTACAGAACACATATACTCACTTGATAACATCTTCCATCAAGCTTCTGAATACCATAACCCAGCTGAACAGTGCCCAATGATTTTATATCAGTGAGAACGCCGTTTCTACTGTAAACATGTTTTCCTACCCCAGCAACCAAGTCTGCCAATGCTTCCTTCTTCACATGAGGCTGAAGCATGCAATCATAAAGAAGTATTCTAACTCTTTCTACTTCTTCAGCTGAACAGGTTACTAAAGGAAAGCACATCAATCCAGTGCATAAGTAACAAATATAAGCCAATTTTCTATTCAAATGATTCTCTCAAACATGAAATGCTATTGGATGCAAAAACAAAACATCTTGACATAAACGGAAAGACTAGTGAACCAATTTTTATTTTCCCTTTTCTTTGTTCTTAGCTTCTTAAAACATTCAAAGGGCTCAGTTCAGTTACGTATGTATGGCTCCATCTATCTTGCACTAATTGAACTTATTCAGTAAAGAGCTGGTTTTACGCCATTGTTAAATGTATGCAGCTGTATTAACTTACTGCCTAGTGATACTTGAACCAGCCAGCACGGCCAGCTGCAGTCAAACATATCTTGCAAGCCTCTTCAGGGATTTGATGATTTTTAGCCCATATATATCTAACATCAACATTCTAGGTTAGCTCAGATCAGTAAACCAGGCATGTTCACCACTAAATTTGAACACCCATCGGGCTTGTCTTCTTCAAAAACCCTCAAGGGACCACAAAACTTATAAAAGATCACTGTTTATCTCTTCTCGTGAAAAGTCATGTCATGTGTACAATCATCCTACGTACCAAGGAGGCATCAAGTTGTGAGTAAGACAGAAATTCAGTGGCAACCACAATGACGACACCCTCAATGGTCTCACAAATTTGAGCAAATCGACCAGGCAAAGAAAAGGACTTAAGTTTGTGTTCTGGCGTTTAGTCCTCAAACTAAAATGGCATCTTAAGAAGGTCAAAAACAGAGAGAAACAAAATGTTTGGACTGTGAACAGTTAAACAGATCGGTTAGAAATAGCAAGGGTCAGGCCCTATAAGGTCCGAACTCGAGCCCGGCGTGAAGCCCAATCAGGTTATGGACAGTTCATTGACTGCTTCTGTCTATGGTTCTACTTAAAATTCGGAAATTGCTGAGTTATTAGTTGTTTCTAAGACAGCTTCTGTCTTCAATTTGAAGCAGGCTGTAAGGATTCCTAAGGGAGATGAAAACAGTTTTGAGGAGGTAAAAATGCGGCAAAAGTCTAAGAAGCTCCAAAGAACATACTCTGAAGAGCTATTACTATTAGATGCACAAGAGTACAACTCAACCAAATATTTAAGTAACCGGAATCGATATAGGGAAGGTGTTTTAGGCTACTGTAATGAATGTTCTTAGGACTACGGCTCATCCATGAAATTAAACGATCAAATCATGGAGCTTTTTTTGGGGCAGACTGAAATTTAAATGCTTATCCGTTAGTTTACAAAGTCTAAGACACAGGAATTCTTCCAAAACCAAAACAAAAAGGTCGAAGGCACAGAGATATTGCTTCTTCCATGAAACCGTACAATTCTGGCATACTTGAGGTTACGCTTTTTGCAAAACAGTGTAAGATCACCAGTAGAGGCAAAATTTTAAACTTTTTCCCGTTCCCTATTTCAGCTTTCGCAAAAAGCATTTCATCGAGCACCTACCGTGCTATAAGAAAAACATTTTCCAGTAACTAGCATGAAACAAATAACAAAGGAGTTAATCTTGTTTCATTACATTGTTTATACCTGAAGTTCGAAGTCGTCGGAGGTCAGAGGCATCCGTGACCTGTCGATCTCTGCAGAAAATCGGACGTTAATCTCGTTTCATTAGAGATGAGAACGGAGATATCTGGATTATGTGGCCACTTAGTCCACTTTCTCCCAAGTTTAAGCTCCGAAGTCTGAAGTTATGATAGGTTTACAATGCCCTGCACAATCTTGTCTTCAAGATTGGAGCTGCTCAAGTCCAGTTGCTCCAACTTCTTGATTTCAAAGTTGAATCAGTATACTTCCAGTCCAGACAGTCTTTTGAAATCCGGACCAGACATTAAACCGAAGGCTTTATTAGTCACTGGTTTGACCGGTTCAACCGGTGTAACGTCAT
>JANKYF010095265.1:0-14871 GCA_029829435.1 Erythroxylum hondense | reverse complement strand
ACTTCGACTCATATTTATAGCCTTCGTCTTCAACTGCTTCTTGAATCTTGAAAGAAACGGTTATTCAGTTGAGTTCTATAACTAACTCAAACTTATTCTTGATTCAAACGTGATTTGCTTCCGTCTGCTTTTCATCGTCTATTTTTCATCGTCTGCTTTTGCTTTCATCTGCTTTTGGCTTTCGTCTGCTTTTAGCTTCCGTCTGCTTTTAGCTTCCATCTGTTTTTCTTCTTTTGTTTGTTTTTTTCAATCTCCGTCTGCTTTTCTTCTTTCGTCTATTTTTCAATCTTCGTCTGCTTTTCTTCTTTCTTCAGGTTTTCAATCTCTGTCTACTTTTCTTCTTTCATCTGTTTTTCAATATCCGTCCACTTTTCTTCTTTCGTCTATTTTTCAATCTTCGTCTGCTTTTGGCTTTCCTTTACTTTTTCGATCTCCGTCTGGTTTTCATCTATCGTTTGCTTTTCAACATTATTTGTACTTCATCAAAATTATTTATGTAAAGTCATTTTGATTTAACACCATAGAGATAAGGGTTGGTTTCAACTCGAAATTATTTGCTTCCACACTTGGATTCCGAATCCTTGAAGTATTTTCTTGAACCCCCAGCTCTGTATAATCACGGAGTCGCTATCCCACTCCTTCGGCCATCTTATTACTACTGCCGGGAGTTGTCACCTTCTTCTTTTCTAAAAACTTTTTTCCCTTTCTCCTGTGGTACGTTTTGTCAATCTCAGGATCAAATGTGGCTGTGAATGTACATTGCATATAAATATCAATTCTCCACTGCACGAGAAACACAATTAAGAGTAAAAAAAGCTTATGTACAAAGAATATACAAATAAAAGTGAATTAAGGAAAGCTTATTCAACTTTATTCAGAAAAATTCAATATTTGACACAAGTCCCCGACAACGGCGCCAAAAACTTGATAGGAATTTCGCAAGTATATGAATTTAGTTGCAGTAATCAAGTGTCGATCCACAAACACTAAATTAATACCAAGTTTATACCTTCTAAATTTGCTAAGTAATTGAATATGAAAGTTGTTTTGTTAAGGAAATATCGATACACAGTTAACAGAATTTGAGCCAATATTTTAAGATTTCATCTCAATAAAGAAATCATGTCATCCTTATGAAATGAAATACTGATCCAAGTACATTAACCCATTTTTATCAATTAATTCTTTCTAAGCAATTGACGTGTTGATTCCGATTTTTAAGCTAGTTTCCTAGTCTAAAATCGAACCCAACTCAATGAACTCAATAGTTAATTTCAAGTACTCTTAATGGAGAGTTCTATTTCTAGATATTTTTTCAATAAAGTCTAATCTAGTAATTCAAATATTAAACATCACTTTTCATTACCTAGTTTAACATCCATCATTAATTAATTAGAAACCCTAGATTAGATAGATCAAATCAACATTGGATTAAATCACTTTACAAAAGTCAACATTGAATTAAGAAATAAAGTCACAAGGTTTAACACATAAGTTCCAAGTAGAAACAAACATCCCAGAATAAGTGAATTTACAAATTCATGACTAAATTCAATTAAAATGTAAAACTGTAAGCATGAATATTAAAAATCAATAATAAGTGGAAGGAGGAGGAGAAGGAACTCCAATTGCTTCCTGAATCTTGATTTCTCAATCTTCAAGCTTTCCTTTTTCTTTGATTAATTCTTGTCTTTCTCCTCCTTTATGATCTTAAGCTTCAACTACCTTCAGCCCTCTAATCTCCTTCCAAAAAGATCCCTCTTTTGTTCCCAAAAATTGCCTTTTATCACTGGAAAACTGTTAGGAAAAACCGTCATACACGGTCTGTTTGAATCTACACGGTCAGACCGTGTAACTTTCGGGTCTTCAACTTTGAGCTTTAACTTTACACGGGCTATGTGTTATGCACGGGTAGACCATGTATTCCTCAGGTTTGCTTCATTATCTCCCTAAAACACCTGCAAATACCATAATCAAAGGAGCAGTACCAGATTCACAAAAACTAGAGGTAATTTAACGTCATTTGATACAAAAACAATGACAAAATAGAGCTAAAAATATATCAAGAATAACAACTTATCATAAAGATACTGTTTATTTGCCTTCTCTGAGAAGGAATTTGATTTCAGTTTATGTTTTACACAATTGCGAATACATTTTTAATATAAACAATAATGGTGTTTTTTGTACTATGATCCTGCTGTTGTTGGTTCTGTAATTATGCGTGATGGAGTGTTTATACTGATTGCTAATTATTCTAGTTTTAACCGACAACATGATGATGTTAATCCTATTGAAAACGTGGGAAAGTTAATGAAAAATCTTCTATGTTGTGGCATAAACAGTTAGGATATATCTCTAAGGAGAGAACAGAGAGGTTGATTAAGGAAACTATTTTGCATGATCTGGACTTCTCTAATTTTGACATTTATGTTAATTGCATAAAAGGGAAGTTTACAGCTAAAGTAAGAAAAGAGAAAATAACTAGGAAGGAGGAACCATTACAGATAATTCATACAGACGTTTGTGAACCCGTTACTCCTATTGCTATAGGAGGCTATATGTATTTCATCACCTTCATTGATGATTTTTCTCGGTATGGTTGGATTGAATTGTTACATGAGAAATTTTAATCATTGGATGCTTTTAAGTCACCAAAAAGGGTTATTGAATTGCAACTTAGGAAGCAAATCAAATCTGTAAGTTATGATAGAGGTGGTAAGTATTATGGTCGGTATGATGAAACTAGAAGAAACCCTAGCTCTTTTACTAGATACTTGCAGGATTGTGGAATTAAGGTGCAATATACCATGCCTGGCACTTGCAAAATGGGATTACAGAGAGACGAAATTGTACTCTCATAGAGATAGTTAGGTGCATGCTTAGTCACTCCCTTTTACCAGAGTTCTTGTGGGGAGACGCCTTGAGTATCACTGTTTATGTTCTCAATTATATGCCTAGTAACTCTGTACCAAAAACTCCTTTTGAGCTTATATCAGGAAAGAAGCCCAGTTTGAAGCATTTCCATATTTGGGGTTGTAAGGTTGAGGTGAGGACTTATAATCCTCAGCTGAAGAAGCTTGATCCTATAACTATTTCATGTTACTTTATTGGTTATTGTACTAGCTCAAGAGGTTTAAGATTCTATTGTCTCAATCACACTACTAGAGTCTTTGAATCAGATCGGACTGTCTATTTTGAAGGGACATGGAACATAATGAAAGACATAAGTCTCGTGTTGTTGATTTCAAAGAGGATCGTGTCGTTATTCCTATACCTATTGTTTTTTATCCTGAGGCAATTCAATCTCCTCTTATTCATGATGATGCTGCTGATCTAAGAAATGATGTTGATATTCCTCAATAGGAAATTTGTAGTTTCACCTAGGAGATCTTAAAGGATTCCTAAATCTACTGAGTTTTCTAAATTCTGAGACTATTACATTTACTTAGACGAACATGAATTTATTTTAGTTGAAGACTCAAATCCAATTTCTTTTCAAGATGCCATTTCTGGTCCTCGTAGTTCACAATAGTTGATAGCCATGGAAGATGAGTTGGCTTCTATGAGTATGAATGGCGTTTGGGATTTGATAGAATTACCCAGTGGTTGTAAGATAGTTGGGTGTAAATGGCTCTTTAAGACTAAACGTGATGCTAGAAGTGAGATAGAAAGATATAAAGCCAGACTTGTTGCAAAGGGGTATAACCAGAGGGAAGGTATAGACTATAAAGAGACTTTTTTCCCTATCCCTACTAAAGATTCATTACGTATTGTGATGGATTTGGTTGCTTATTTTGATTTGGAGCTCCATCAAATGGATGTGAAAACTTCTTTCCTAAATGGTGATTTGTATGAAGATGTGTTCATGAATCAACTTGCTAATTTTGTTAAGAAAGGTAAGGAACACATGGTATGCAAATTGAGAAAATCCATTTATGAGCTAAAACAAGCCTCCAGACAATGGTACTTGAAGTTTGACCAAATTGTTTGCTCCCTTGGCTTCAAGGGAAATGTTGTTGATCAAAGCATTTACTTAAATAATAGTGGGAGAAAATTCATTATTCTTGTCTTATATGTTGATGAGATTCTTTTAGCCAATAATGATATGGGTTTTTCGTTCTGAGACTAAACAAATGTTGACAGCTCATTTTAATATGAAAGATCTCAGTGATGCTTTTTTGTTCTAGGCATTGAAATTCATCGTGATAGATATCGTGGTATTCTTGGTTTGTCTCAGAAAAGGTATCTTGAAAGGATCTTGAATAGATTCAACATGAAGACTTGTAATCCTTGCAGTGCACCCATTCTAAAAGGGTGACAAACTCTTGAATAGCCAGTGTCCTCAAAATGATAAAGATAAGTCAAAGATTTGAAAGATCCCATATGCTTCTAACTATTGGTAGTCTTATATATGCTCAAGTTTGTACACATCCTGATATTGCTTTTTTTGTTGGTGTACATGGGAGATACTTGAGCAACTCTGGTGTGGGTCATTGGCAAGCTGTGAAATGAGTTCTGAGGTATCTACAAGCTACTAATGATTACATGCTCACTTATAAGATGTCTGATCACTTTGAGGTGATAGGTAATTCTGATTCTAATTATGGTAGCTATCTTGATGATCACAAATCCACATCAAAATATATCTTTATGCTTGTTGGAGGAGCTGTATCTTAGAAAAGTGTTAAACAAACACTTACAACAACTTCAACTATAGAGGAAGAGTATGTGGCTTGTTACGAAGCTACTTGACAGGCAATATGGATGAGGAATTTCATTTCTGAGCTTCATCTTGTGGAGAGTGTTTCTAGACCTCAAACTATTTGTTGTGATAAGTTTATTATGGTGGGCTTTTCTCAAATATGCAAGAACTCCAGGCGTTCAAAGCATTTTGATACAAAGCATATGTTTGTTAGAGAGAAGGTTAAGGAGTTTCAGACCCATATAGAGCATTACCTACTAATCTTATGTTGCAAATCCTCTAACCAAAGGCTTGACTATTAAGGCTTTTGTGATTCATGTAACCTGTATGGTCTATTTAGATCTTTTGATGCCTTTGATTAGTGGGAGTCTGTCTTTTATGTTAATTTTTGATAGCAACAGAAACCACATAACCATAGCCACTAATTCATGATGGATGGTTGCATGTTAATTTGAACCGAGTCGATGGATGTTTGCTTTTGTGATGGGCTGACCCTCACATCTTCAACATGAGAATGACGAGCAATAAGAAAAAATTGGCCCAATTAACATAACACTAGAGAGCATAAAATCGAAGCTCATTCTCGCTAGACTTATGTTTGCAACAACAACAAAAAATCATGAGAAAGAGTAGAAAAAAAAGGTATTAATATTCGACCCATCTAATTGAATACTAATCACAGTTGTAATTGTTTGATGGATAAAAAATGGTGACATTCAATGGCTTTTATAGCCATAATCTCTTAATGAATGCAACTATAGTGGAACTCACTAACATAAATTATAGCTCTCAAATTAAATCTAAGTGAAATTATAAAGTGTTATTGCCTTCAGAGACATGTTATGGTATGTGATTGGAGTCTAAATAGATATATTCAATCTTTTACTCTCGTTGTGTTGGACCCCGCTTTCAGAGCCCAACAATTGGAGTCATAAACTTTGTGCTTATTACCCTGGACGATTATTGCCATCATTCCACAAGGTTGGTGTGCCCACACTAGTCAATCACCCTAAATACAACTTGACTTCTTCAAAGAAATTGTAGCTCTAAGTCTCTAGTTTGCTTTTAAGCAAGAATCATCTCAATCGGAGTTTTAAAGCTCAAGATATATTTAAAAAGCTAAAGCGTGTTCATACCCCAATCATGCTCTCCCAACCAACCTCTCACTTACTCTAATGAAAACTTTCTCAAAACAACTCCAAAAGATACAAATTTTCATGTAAAGATAGTAAAAGATGTTATGGATTCATTGCTTCAAGAATCACTTCATTTGGAGGTCAGATGAGGAAGTTATACCCGAAAGAATCGAACACATTTATATCATCAATCAATTTGTATCTATCTTGGCACAATTGCCATAACTCCCATTACAAATGTCAGATTGACTTCATTTTTAGACAGTTTTAAAGAAAACTTCTATATCTACAACTTTCATGAAGGCCTTGAAGACAAATTCCACCTTTTGAAAGATCAAAAATGGAATAGAATATGATGATACAAACTAAGACGATGCCAAAGGTCAAACTAAGACGAAGCAAAAGTAAGACGAAGCAAAAGTAAGAAGAAGAAAACCAAGACGAAGCAAACTAAGACGAAGCAAAACTAAGACGAATTGAAAATAAGACGAAGCAAAACTAAGAAGAAGCAAAACTAAGACGAAGCAAACTAAGACGAACCAGAACTAAGACGAAGCAAAACTAAGACGAAGCAAAACTAAGACGAAGCAAACTAAGACGAAATAGAACTAAGACGAAGCAAACTAAGATGAAACAGAACTAAGATGAAGCAAACTAACATCAATCACCATAGCTGTCACCTACACACATCCTATGCAATATCACAACATGTGAAGATCATAACTTTCCACTACGATATCCAAAACTTACAAACTTTATATCTTGGAAAGCTGGAAAGATCATCTACAACTTCTAAGAAGATAATTTTTACCAGTTCCACCTAGATCATTCGAGATTTTCCCTTGAATATAGAACACAATTCCTACCCTTATGAAAAATTGAAAACAGTGATGTAAGAACTTGAAAAGTCATAAACAAACATAATATGTATGTGTTTCATTCACATCAAAATAGGTGTTTAAAACGATTTAATGGGCATTTCGAGCCACCTTACAACATTATCCAAAATACAAACTTTTGTAAAAACAATAATTTCTCAAAATGCAACTAAAACATTGTTTTACAAATTCTAACCTCGGAAGAACAAAAGTGCAAATTGGAGTGATGCCTTGGCACTCAACTCAATCACTCGATATCTTGCTCAGCGCTTGTAGATGGGAAGGAGTGGGGGTGATGTTAACGCTCGTGGGTAACAATTTTATAGTTTGTAACAAACAAAGACATTTTAAAAACATTTTCCATGCAGAAATTCATGGGTATGCAAATCATGAATGCATTACTCCAATCATCTTGTCATGAACAGATAAACACATCAAATGATTTGGGTAAGTCCAAAACATAATGCACTACACATTTCCAATGAAACGGTCTTGTGTAGTCGCGAATTCTTGCAAGAGTCCTTGAGGGAGCTGCATGCCACTAGCGGGCAGGTGAGAGCAGCCTATACTTGGGTCAACGTGCACGTGACAGTTCTTGAGGGACTACCACAAACTCACATAATACAGAGATTTCAAAATCTTGTAAGCTTGGTGCCCAAAAAGGCACATTCTCTTGAAAACTTGCTTTTCACATGCTTGTTATATCTTTAAAACCATTTCCAAAAGTATGGTTTCATAATCATGCATCATTTCAAGAATCATTTAAAAAAACAACTTTCCATAAATTATCACACAAATCATGTATATGCATGTAGGAAAATTTTACAACTTTTAACAACATCAAATGCACATGAATGAGGTGGTTTCAAAATTAATTACTGCTACTTATTGACAGAAAACTTTTATGAGCTTATCACCTAACTATAAAAATGAAACCCACCTTGAAGTCCATGCCTATGGCTTGTTCAAATATGCCTCTTCTCTTGCTCCTCTTGTCCTTCTTGATTTTCTTCAACATTGATAAAAAAATCCCAAATCAAAAGAATTCAAAATAGGAAAACCAAAGAACCCCATGCATGAAATTGATCCTATAATACTTATACTCATACCTTTCCTAAGCTCGTTGAACCACAAACCTTTCAAAACTCCAAAAGATTCAAAACAATTTACCTTAAATCTCCACCAAACAATGATTTTCTTGGCTCTAATGGAAGCTCTAATCTTCCCCTTCCTTTTTCCCTTCTTGATCACTCTCAAAATCCCTCTTGAAGGTTAAGAAAAATCAAAACCTAGTTTGCTCTCCTTTCTTTCTCTAACTCACGAAACTCTCTCCCTTCTCTCTTCAATTTCGTTTTCTCTCTCTTCCAAAAGAAAGAAACCCCCTTTTCTTCTCTTTTACACCATTAATGATTACCTAAAGTCCCTTTGCCCCTAACTTTAATTCCTTGTGGTTTTTAAGCTTAAGTGACTTGCTAAAATTGGCCTCAAACTCTCCCACTACTTTAATAGTTCAAAACCCTTAGCCTATGTCGTATTATCTTACCCATATTAACAAGCTAATCAATTCCAACATAAATAATCTAGCAAGACCCCAAAATTAGTCTCATCATGCTAAACAAATTTCAGGGGACAACATTTCTCCTCATCTTAAGAAAATTTCATCCTCTAAATTCTTACCTGAGTCGTTGAAAAGGTGTGGATATTTCTCTTTCATGGCTTCCAAGGGCTCCCACATGAAAAGGGCTCCCGTGTGGCCTCTTCGACAGAGTGATTTCTTCGTAGGACTTTGACCAGTTGAATTGTCTTGTTCCTGAGGACCTTTTCCGTACAAAATCTCCACTAAAATCTCCTCATAACTCATATCGTCTCTCAACTGAACCTTAGTGGTTTGAATAATATGGGATGGATCCGATCTGTACCTCCTCAACATGGACACAAGAAAGATGTCATGTATATGTGACAATTATTGTGGCAGCGCCAACCTATAGGCTAGCGGTTCAATCCTCTCTACAATCTTATATGGGCCCATATACCTCGGACTCAACTTGCCCTTCTTGCCAAATCTCATAACTCCTTTTCAAGGAGATGTCTTAAGAAGGACTTTCTCACCGACTTCATACTCCATCTCCTTTCGTTGTACATCGGTATAACTCTTCATTCTATCTTGTGCTGCCTTAAACCGTTGTTTAACTAGATTAACCTTTTTGATTGTCATCTGAAGTAACTCTGGCCCTATTAGTTTCCTTTCTCCTTCTTCATCCCAACATGTCAGAGTTCTACATCTCCTTCCATACAGTGCTTCATATGGAGCCATCTGAATGCTCGAATGGTATGAATTATTATAAGAAAATTAGACCAATTGAAAATGTTCATCCCAAGCTCCTTTGAAATCTATCACACATGCTCTAAGCATTCCCTCAAATGTCCGAATGATCCTCTTAGATTAACCATCCGTCTAGGGATGAAAAGCCATACTAAAATTCAACTTGGTTTTGAGAACCTTTTGTAAGCTTCCCCAGAATCTCGAAGTGAATCGAGGATCCCTATCAGAGACTATTGAATTCGAAATCCCATGTAATCTTACTATCTCATCTATATACTTCTTGGCTAGCATATGCAGAGAGTCGGTCTGCTTAATTACTAGGAAATAGGCTAACTTTGTCAACTGATCGACAATGACCCATATGGCATCATGTTTCCTACTAGTCTTAGGCAAACCCATCAGAAAATCCATAATTACCCTTTGCCACTTCCACTCAGGAATAGACAATAGCCTTAACTTGCCTGAAGGTGCCTAGTGCTCAGCCTTGACTTGTTGACATACTAAACACTTACTCATATATTCTGCTACATCCCTCTTCATGCCTTTCCACCAGAAATGTTCTTTCAAAGCTCTGTACATCCTGGTGCTACCTGGGTGCATGGCATAAGGTGCATTATATGCCTCATCCAATATTTCATCCCTTACTTCCTTGACGTTCGGGATACAAAGTCTATTTCCTACAACCATAAGTCCATCATCCCTCACTACCACTTCAGACTTCTTGCCATTCAAAATTTCTTCTCGAAGCTCACTCAATTATGCATCTTGTGCTTGTAACTCCTTAACTTTCTCCTTGAGTATCGGTCTCACTCTGAAGGTAGCAACAATACAATCTGGTTCCTCCTGTTTCAAACTTATCCTAAGCTTAGTCATCTCCTCTAATAGCGGCAAATAAACTGTTTGAACATGAGCTATAGAGGATTTCCTGCTTAAGGCATCCACTACCACATTCGCCTTTCTTGGATGGTACTCAATCAATAGGTCATAATCCTTTTGGCTCAACAAATACTTAGGACTTTTATGATCAGTGAAAATCCTCATTTGAACCCCATACAGATAATGTCTCCAAATCTTTAGGGAAAAAACTATTACTGCTAACTTCAGATCATGAGTCGAGTAATTTAATTCATAAGGCTTTAACTGTCGAGAGGCATAAGCTATTACCTTATCTTCTTGCATCAACACATAACCCAAACCCTTCCTCGAAGCATCAATATATACTGTATAACCCTTATCTCCTACAGACAAAGTCAGAATTGGAGCACTTGTCAATCTTTACTTAAGCTCCTCAAAGCTCTTCTGGCATTCACCACTCCAGATAAACTTCTGACTCTTCCTCAATAACTTGGTCATCGAAGCAGCTATCATAGAGAATCCCTCAATGAATCTCCTATAATATCCTGCCAAACCCAGAAAACTCCTCACCTCTGTCTCTTTCTCGGGTGTATGCCAATTTACCACTGCTTCAACCTTCCTTGGATCAACATGGACCCCATCTTTCGAAATCACATGCCCAAGGAAAATCACTTGATGAAGCCAAAACTCACATTTGCTGAATTTGGCATAAAGATCCCTCTCCCTCAATGTCTGCAACACAATCCTGAGATGCCCCTCATGTTCCCCTTCACTCTTGGATATACTAGAATGTCATCAATAAACACTATGACAAACTGATCTAGATATTCCTAAGAGACCCTATTCATAAGATCCATAAAAGCAGCTGTAGCATTGGTTAACCTAAAAGGCATGACTAAAAACTCATAATGTCCATACCGTGTTCTGAAGGCTGTCTTGCTTATATCAGACTCCTTGATTCTGAGCTGATGATAGCCTGACCTGAGATCAATCTTGGAAAAGACCCTTGCTCCCTGAAGCTGGTCAAACAAATCATCAATCCAAGGTAGAGGATACTTATTCTTAATAGTCACTTTGTTGAGTCTCTGATAATCAAGGCACATGCGCCATGTTCCATCCTTCTTCTTAATAAATAGAACTGGTGCTCCCCAAGGTGATGAACTCGACCTTATGAACCCCTTCTCTAGTAGTTTTTCCAACTGTCCCTTAAGCTCCTTCAGCTCCGCTGGAGCCATTCTATAGGCTGGTACAGAAATGGGCGTGGTTTCGAAAATCAAGTTGATGGCAAACTCGATTTCCCTCACCGGTGGCAAACCAGGTAAATCCACTGGAAACACATCTGAAAACTCCCTCACAACTGGAAAATCTTCTAATTTCCCTTCATTCCCATCAATGTCCATAATATGCGCTAAGAAGGCTTCACCTTTCCCATCATCCTGTCAGCTAACAAAGCAGAAATGATTATTGGTGATGGTGTTTTCCTATCCCCTTTGAAAATCACCTTCTCACCATTGCCTAAGTCAAATTTCACCTCCTTAAGACTACAATCTAACTTTGCATGATACTTCTCCATAAAATCCATTTCTAATATGACTTGTAGCCCCTTTAACTCTAGGGGTAGCAAGTCCACAACCAGTTGAGTACCCTCGAAGAAAAGTTTACAATCTTTATACACCTGACTTATAATCACTTGCCTCCCTAGAGGAGTGCTAACAATTGAAGGACTTCTCAGTGGCATCAAAATAACATCATGTAATGTCATGCTTGCAGAAACAAATGAATGCGTGGAGCCAGAATCAATCAATACATATACAGTAAACTTAAATAATCGAGTCATACCCATGACAACTTCAGGTGTGGCTGCAACCTCCTCTCTATTCATAGCAAAAACCCTGACCTGTGCCTGACCCCTTGGCCTCCCTAGAGGAATAGTCTTCTTTGTAGTTTCAGAGCTACCCACCTCTGTGACTGGTCTAGTTCCTACGATTTCTGCTCTCCTTGGGGCTTGCATCGGGAACCCCTCTTGTCTTGTTACTTGGGGGCAGTCTTTGATCAAGTGTCCCTTCTCTACACATCAAAAACATGCTCCAAGTAGCTTAAAGCATTCTATCTTGTGAAGCTTCCCACAATGCTCACATTGAGGGTTTGTGTATTTGCTCCTCCTCGTCTTTCCAATGCCTCCTACACTCAAGGCTTGTCCCGACACTGCTCTTACCTGCTTGTCCTCCTCTCATGCCTTGGAGTACTCATCCCCTTTTTAGTAGACTGCTCCCTGTCCTTCCTCTTCCTGCTCACTTCATTTATGATATTCTCCAGCTTCTCAGCCTGGAGTTTAACATCTACCAATTGTTGGTAGTCACAGAAATTATGAATCAGGACCTTCTCCTTGATCCCTAAATGCATTCCTCTCTCAAACTTGCGGAACTTATCCTCCTTATTAGCAACAATGTTGGTTGCATATCATGACAAGTGGGTGAACCTTAGCTTATATTCACTCACACTCAGGTCTCTTTTTGTGAGATTTAAAAATTCTCTAGCCTTCTCTTAGATATACACCCTCGAGAGGCACTTCTTCCTGAACACTTCCACAAAATCTCTCCAGGATAACATCGAAGGCATTACTTAGCTGTGGGGCACTGATTCCCACCAATGAAGAGCATCTCCTTATAGCAAGCTCACTGCATAATCTAACTTCTCCTCATCTGAGCACTTCATCTGAATTAGAACTCTCTCGGTCCTCTTCAACCAGGCTTTAGCCTCTTCAAAATTTGTAGTCCCATAGAAATCAACAGCTCCATACTTGCAGAGCTTATCATACTGACCACTCCTCCCCACTGGAGCCTGCATCGGGCCTTGCGATCCTTGGCCCATGACATATGTGAAAGCCTGGGCAAAGGCCTGAAAAAACTGCGGGTCCATAGATGGCATAGGAGGAGGAGGAGGAGGCACTTCATGCTGCACATTAAGTGCCTTGGGATCAGGAGCAGAGTGTGTCCCAGCATCTTGTGGGACATAAGATTCATCCATGCTCCCTTGACGAGAGCCAAATCGAGTCAGAACTCCTTGATTTCTTCTTTGAGCGGCATTTTTCACTCCTTGAATAGAAACCATTGAAAATATTTAGTTTATACAAAACAAATTTCAAAGTACGTAAAACGGTTCAAATCATATAAAACAATTTCAAATTATGAGAAACAAATTAAAGCTTTCATGTCTTAAGCTACCGATTTCATACTTAGGATACTCCAAAACCTAGCCCCAAACTTGAACCTAAGCATAGTCGGTCTGATACTATAGTGTGTTGGACCCCGTTTCTGGAGCCCAACAACCAGAGTTACAAACCTTGTGCTTATTACCCTGGACAATTATTGTCATCATTCCACAAGTTTGGTGTGCCCACACTAGTCAATCACCCGAAATACAACTTGACTTCTTCAAATAAATCGTAGCTTTAAGTCTCTAGTTTGCTTTTAAGCAAGAATCATCTCAATCAAAGTTTTATAGCTCAAGATATACTTAAAAAGCTAAACCATGTTCATACCCAATAATGCTCTCCAAACCGACCCCTCACTTACTCTAATGAAAACTTTTTCAAAACAACTCCAAAAGATACAAATTTTCAAGTAAAAAAAGTAAACGATGTTAGGAGTCCATTGCTTCAAGAATCACTTCATTTGGAGGTCGGATGAGGAAGTTATACCTAAAAGAATCAAACATGTTTATACCATCAATCAATTTGTACCTATCATGGCGCAATTGCCGTAACTCCCATTACAAATGTCGGATTGACTTCGTTTTCTAAAAGTTTTAAAGAAGACTTCTATATCTACAACTTTTATGAAAACCTCAAAGCGAATACAGAACACAATTCCTACCTTTTTGAAAAATTGAAAATAGCGATGTAAGAACTTGAAAAGCCATAAACAAACATAATATGTATGTATTTCATTGCATCAAAAATAGGTGTTTTACAACGCTTTAATGGGCATTTCGAGCCACCTTACAACATAATCCAAAATACAAACTTTTGTAAAAATAATAATTTCTCAAAATGCAACTAAAGCATTATTTTACAAATTCTAACTTCGAAAGAACAAAAGTGCAAATTGGAGTGATGCCTTGGTGCTCAACTCAATCACTTGACATCTTGCTCAGCGCCTTTAGATGGGAAGGAGTAGGGGTGAGCTTAACGCTCGTGGGTAACAATTTTATAGTTTGTAACAAGCAAAGGCATTTTAAAAACATTTTCCATGCATAAATTCATGGGTATGCAAATCATGAATGCATTACTCCAATCAACTTGTTATGAACACATAAATACATCAAATGGTTTAGGTAAGTCCAAAACATGAAGCACTACACATTTCCAATGAAACGGTCTTATGTGGTAGTGAATTTTTGTAGGAGTCCTTGAGGGAGCTCCATGCTACTAGCGGGCAGGCGAGAGAAGCCTGCCAACGTACACGTGACGGTTCTTAAGGGACTACCACAAACCCACATAACACAGAGATTTCAAAATCTTGTAAGCTTGGTGCCCAAGAAGGCACATTCTCTTGAAAACTTGCTTTTCACATGCTTGTTATATCTTTAAAACCATTTCCAAAATTATGATTTCATAATCATGCATTATTTCAAGAATCATTTAATAAAAAACAACTTTCCATAAATTATCACACAAATCATTTATATGCATGTAGGAAAATTTTGCAGCATTTAACAACATCAAATGCACATGAATGAGGTGGTTGCAAAATTAATTACTGTCATTTGTTGATAGAAAATTTTTATTAGCTTATCACCTAACTATAAAAGTGAAACCTACCTTGAAGTCCTTAACTATGGCTTGTTCAAATATTCCTCTCCTTTCGTGATTGAACCAAATTTATACTATAAATTAGCCCTAATTTCTTAAGTGATTATGCACTTGTTGACTCCTAATTCATGATTTTTGTGCTTAAATTGGTTCCTCATATC
>JANKYF010095164.1:0-14874 GCA_029829435.1 Erythroxylum hondense | reverse complement strand
TTTTAATGAAATTTAGGAAAATTTCTAAAATTTTGGGTATTTTCAAACTAGGAAAAATGCCAAGTGGTAAGACAATTGATAAATGGCAATAGAATTTATTATTCTATGGTAATGGAAATTTTGATAAAAGACCTTGTGATTTATTGACAAATGTCATTGAAAATCGAGAGACAATTAGAGTAGGAATTGAAATTGATTGGACTAGTTAAATAAGAGAATTTAAAGCCTTAGAAATTGGACATGTAGCAAGTGACAAGTGTCACATGCCAAGCCTTTCCTTTAAACTCACGATCCTTTTAACTTGAAAGACCATTAAGTGTTTTTGTCTTGCTTTCTTCTCTCTATGTGACTTTCTCTACTTTCTTCAAACTTCTTCACCTTCTTCATGAATTTTGTTGCAACCTCCACCAACGTTGAACCTAGCTCTCTCATCTTTCACTTGTCACTTCCACCATGTTGTCTTCTTCATTGCTACAAGAAAACCTAAGCCTTCTAACCTCCATGATGTTGTTCATGAGATATATGGAAAATTAGGGATTCTTGGTGTTCTTAAAAAGTTTGAAGAATTTGAAGCTAAATCAAGTAAGGTATGCTTTAATCATTATGGGAATGGTTAAATAAAACTAGAATGATGAGTAAATTAAGATTGATGACTTGATTATGCAATTTTTATGTATGTCTTGTGGGTGTAAAAATAAAGAGGTTTATGGTCTTTCCTTTTGTGTATTAATGACATTCTTGGATTGGCTAAATGAAGGCATTTATAATGATCATTACGAGATAGATTAAAAGTGTAAATGGATTTAATTTTTATGCTAAACGTGGATGAATAAATGAATGTATTCATGCATGGCTGGTTTTTGTGTTTATGGTGATTAATGATTCATAAATTGATGTAGAGTTGATTTGGAGTTAGAATGAATTCTAAAATGAGGTAGAATGAAGTGCAAAAAATTGAAGATGAATAAGTACATGTATATGTTCTGTTTTTGGGTTAATGATCAAATATAGATCATGATTGTTTGTGAATGATATTGACTTGAAATTTAGTAGAAAGGATGATCTAGGTACAAGATGTGTTAGATGTAAAAATCTGAAAATGTTATAAAAATCTGAAAAATTGGAAGAGTGTGCTGGAAAATGTTAGCTATAACATTTCCACTAACTAAGCTTCTGTATTTTAGCCATAACTTGCTTTGTAGTTATTCAAATGAGATTATTTTTTATTTAGATTAAATTAGAGATATATGGCTACAGTTTTCATGAAGACATTAAATTTAAATTCTATCTTTAAGAGTTTCAAAATTAGACTAGAAGTTGATTACTAAGTGCAGCAGAAAAATGAAAAAGTGCAGTAATAAAATTAAGAAGTGTAGAAAATGATGAACATGCGTGAAGGATGTTCTGTTTTTGATGTCTGTGTTCATTCATGGATTTTGATTTGTTTGTGATCAAGATTCCCAAATCTCTACGACGTTTAGGGGATAAAACAAGTTTGGCAACGGATCCAAAAATCTTGATGATAGCTGAAATTGAAGTGAGAATGAAGGTGAAAAATGAAATAGAAAATGTGAAAAAAGTGCGATAAAGGATTGTGATAATTGGAGTTAAATGAAGATTAGTGAAGTAGACAAAATTGCAAAAAAAATGTGATATAGAAAAGTATAGAAATAGGTTCCATTTTTGGGTTGTAATCAATCATGAAATTGTGAATTGTGTATAGAGAATACTAAACTGAAAGTTGAGGTATAACAGAATGATCAACTTGAAATGATAGAATTTTGGCAATGTATTGTGTTGGAGTATGTTATGTAGAGTACTTTTACTAAACATAAATTTATATTTGGGCCATACCTTGATCTGTGAATATTAAAATTAGATGGATTTAGATCTAGATGAAAATAGAGTCATACGGCTACAATTTTTAAGAAGAAATTGAATTTGAATTTTTTCATTAAGGGTCTTGAAATTTAACTTGAAGTTTAGTTTTTGGATTAGGCTGTACCCATGATAGAAATCATATCCATATCCTGTTATTATCGAATAAACTATATTGATGTAGGCCAAATTAGACAAAGTTATCTTTACAAAAGTTGTATCTTATTCTCTTATCTTTCAATTGGAATAAAGTTTGTAATTTTTGAATATTGGAATTAAGAGATATGAATTGTACAACTTTGAGTGCACAATCATGCACTGGCAAAAATTTTGAATGTATTCAGTCCAAAGTATTTTGAGTATAACTTTCGGAATACTTACCCAAATTGTATGATCTTGGTTTCATTAGAAACCTAAGATATAGGAGAACAATTTTCTAGAAGGAAGTGCGGCCAAATTACTCCATTTTCCTTATCATAATAATCATGCAAAGTGGACCTGAAAGTCTATTTTTAGAAAAATCTTGAATGATCAAATAAGTTATGAAATTAGATTCAAATTATTTTATTGAGGTGTAAACCCTAAGTACAAATTATACTTATGTGAGTGTTGATATATGAATGATTATATGATAAGAATAATGGAAAGATACCTGGGATTATCATTGAACATGCATTGTACATAATCCATATGTATACATATGTGCATAAATGAGTTCGTTTATAATTGTGCAAATTTGTGATATATGTAAATGTTTATTGCATAATGTAGAGGATCATTTGGAATGTCAACATCTAGATGTAGCCGAGACTTCAAGGCAATAGCTTCTAGAGCAATCTGTGAGTAACCTAGATGGTCTCACTTAATTATTTGTTTGTTATAAATTATGTTTTGAGTTATCTTTGAATATGGGCTTGATTGTGTTGATTCCAGACACTGAAGGTCCGAGGCTTCTTATGTACTAATGTGATATTTAAAGTGCTCCTTGTATGTGAATGTGAAGAAATAATTGTTACTCAACAAGATTATTGAATGTCGGACCAAAGTTCGATGATAAATGTGAATTAGACTGTGAATGTGATTGATTGGAACAATGATTGATTAAATATGTGTGATGCATTTCATTACATGAATACATGATCAGATAATGAGAATTTTGACTTGAGTAGCCATCGAAAATGAGCTTAAAGCTCAGAATGTGATTAAGAGTCGAAGGCTTGCTATGTATAATGAGCCCTGTATCCCCAACGGATAAAGGACAGTATCAATGAGCATGGTATCTATAATAGATACGGGACAGTTTAGGCACTCAGTCATAACAATAATAATCGAAAGTGAGTCTCACGAGCACTACATATACATTTAATATGTGTGTTTGACTAACTGAAATATATTGTGGACATGTATTTGAATGAGAGTGGATATGTGAATTAAATGATATGTGATGCTCTATGCTAAATGAAAAGATGTGAATTATGTGTTTACATATGTTGATGTGTTGTATGAATTGAGTGAACCATGGAGGATGGTTATCTCATTGAGTTCGGAAAACTCGCAAAAACTGCAATGATGATTTTTCAGGACCGAGAGAGGACATTAGTGATAGAGAGACTCTACAAGAAGCATAATTCTTGTACTTTTAGGAAGAAATGGCTCAAAGGTCAGTCAGCTGAGACTGAAGGATTAGATAGAAATTTTTGTATAATTCCACTTTCTTGTAGTGTGTTTTGTATTAGGTTTTGGGATTATGTACATATTTGGATGGTTTTGTAAAGCTACAATGTACATATTCAATTTTTATGAAATGAAAGGAGGAATTCAGTTGGTTTTTAAATGTTGTGTCTTTTCTTTATAATACCTTATAAGAGAATATAAATGATGATGTCATGACTAAGTGATTGTATTGACTACACTAACATCCCATTATTATAGGTTATGTAACACCCCACTCCCGTAAGACCCGAACCCGACATCGATGGTGATATCCGAGTCTGTGCCCTGCGAGAGTGGCGTGCTACATCACTCAGTCAAATCACAGTATATTTTTTTTGAAACAAACATACACTTACATCATATTATGCAGAAAACTATTTACCAAAAACATTACTGAAATACAATGACCACGAGGGTCCTCTGGTAAATACATCAAAATAAGCTACGCAACTTATCACTCTTCTGCAGACGCAACTGATCCCGACCTCTTCTATCACTCTCAAGCGATCACAATACACCCGTTGCCTAACAGGGTATTCTTCTGAGTCCTGAAAAATAATTGCAAATTTTGGGTGAGTTTTTGCGAACCCAATGAGTGACCATCATCGACGGTCCGCTCAATTCATACAATAATACCTATTTTAACATAAATTCGCATTGCTGCCTAAAAGATCACATTTCACAATTCATATACATATAAACTTTATTTCACAATATTCTTTCACAGGATTACACATTCTCACTTTTACGGAAATCCACATATTTGATACATACACATCACACTAACTGCCCATTTATTATTGCTGTGACCGAGTGCCTAGACTGTCCCCATAGTAGGGCTTATTAATATCTATCCCTTATCCGATAATGGATACAAGGCTCATTATACGTTGAGCCTGAGTCTCGGAATCACTTATGAGCTTGAAGCTCATGTTCACACGTTGAGCCGAAGGCTCTGATTGGTGGCAACTCTGGTCGACAGCCATTATATTTCAAGCCACAATCAGACACATCACAATTTGTCATAATTTCACGATTAGAAATAACCCATAACTGTTATCCCATCAATATATGGCATTTTGCCAGACATTCAATCAAATATATCAAACCAAATACAGCATGTAACACTTTTTAAATTTAATATAATGTTGTGATCGAGCGCCTGAACTGTCCCATTAAGGGCTCATTAATCATTGAGCTAAAAGCTTTGAACTGTCCTATTAAGAGCTCATTAATCGTTGAACTAAAAGCTCTGAACTGTCCCATTAAAGGCTCATTTATCGTTGAGCTAAAAGCTCTGAATTGTCCCATTAAGGGCTCATTTATCGTTGAGCTAAAAGCTCTGATTAGTGGTTGCTCCGGTCACAACTGTCATTTACTGGTTATACATTCATGTATGAACGGCATGTGCTACAATTCAATCACTTTATTTACATATACATAAACCATAATCATTTCCAAAATACCACAATCGGATAAATGACTCTCAATTTGTCGCATAAAAATCACGATCATAATATCACATACCCATAACACTTCTATATCATATCATACCAATACTCTGGACCTTCTGTCCGGAGTTCACAATCAATCACTGTCCCACCAATATTCTCCATATAATCATAATCACATAATTATGACACACATAATAATTGGAGAACCGTCTAGGTCACTCACCTGACTTCCGCGCTGACGCCTGGAAGTCCCAGCAATGTCGGTGGGCTGACGTTCTAATAGTGCCTCTATCACAAGTCAAAACACATTTATTTAATACCTCATCCAATTCAGCAATAATGCACATGTAGCGATTTAAAGATATGTACTATGCACTTTTGTGACTTTCCCGGCACTAACCCAACAATTTTTCCATCACTGACTTTTCTCAATATCAGAACTCAAGAGACACTAAATCATTCACTTTGTTTCATAAATCTGAAAATCATTGTCCAACAAATACGGATTATCATTATGTCGAACCCATACTTTACACTAAACTTCCATCCAAAATGGAGAACTTTTAAAAGAATGATTCAACGCTCCCCTTTTTCATAAACGTATAGACCCTTGTCTCTAATTCATAACAAATCCGAAATTATCTCATTTGAATATCGGTATAAAAAGTTATGGCTTAAAAACTAAAACATTACTTGTCTGGGAACAGTAGCTCGCCGCGGCGAAATCCAAACGCTTGCCGTGGCGAGGGTGCAAGTGTGCACCGCGGCGTGCCTACTCCGTGACGTGCACCACGGTGTGCACACTCACCTGCGTCGCGACGCGCACGCTCGCCTGTGCCGCGATGTGCGAGCCCCGCAAGCCTTCCGAAACTTGATTTTTCAATGATTTACAATCAAATTCCTCATCTTTCAAAACCTAACTCATCTTAATACCTAAACAACACTCATACAACATTTTCCCACTCATTTCAAACCCATATCATTTGCAAAGCATCAAAATTCATCCTATAATCGGAAACCCTAAACCAAACATATTCATAACCCATTCTATCACTTTTAACACTTAACAAATGAATCATTCAACAAATCGAGACGAAAGAGGCTTAAACTTACTTGATTTAGCTTTCAAAAATCCTTAGACTCTTAGTGATTTCGTCAAAAACAATTTTCTTCTTCTCTTCCTCTTCTTCTTCCACGGTTCCTCCACTTTTTTTCCCATTCACAACCCTAATTTCCCTTTTTATACCCTTACTAATTATGAAAATTCCATTTTGCCCCTTCCTTTAACCTTAAGCCTCAAACTCTTAAGTATCTTGCCCAAAATGTCCTTATAGAAATTCTTATAACTTCACTACTTCAATTCAAAAATTCAGACTCTTAGGGACTGAATTGAGATTTAATTCTTTCAGAATCACTCACTTTCATGCCTATCAATTTCCAATTCAATCAATTCATTCACTTTGACTTCCATACATCTCTCCAAATTTCAATGTCTCATGATAAAACAAAATTCCTAAATCATGTCTTTAATTTATAGAGCCATTTTGACAGTCGTTGTCAGTACCGAAAATCTCATCGGTACTCACTTAGCAATTTTATACAGAATACACTTAAATCACTCCAATTTCATTTTTCAAACACAAATTTCACATTTTTCACAAAGACACATAAGTCGGGAATTGTCACGAGTGCATGTACAATCATGTGCATTTGCAAAAATTACTTTCCATATCGATATAGAGGCCAATTTATGCATGTATGCTGAAATACGTGTACAAAAATACAACCCGATCCAAGTTTACTATTTTATCCTTCCCATCGGTGATGGGATGTTACATTTATTCATTACACCGCATCTAGCATCTAGATTTCATTGTGAGCGAGATATATTGAAATGTGGTTTAGAGGTGAATACTCTAGTCGGTAGTACAACAGTGGTTAGTGAAGTATGTAAAAGATGTATAGTTCGGATTGATCAAGCAGAGTTAGAAGCTGAACTAATCATCTTGTAGTTAAAGGAAATTATGTAATTCTTGGCATGGATTGGCTTACAGCTCATCGGCTTGTAATGAATTGCTACATCAAGGAAGTAGTTCTTAAATCTCCCAACCAGTCGAGAGTGGTGTCTCGAGGAGTTAGTTAGGCTGTGATAGCCTGACTAATTTCATTTATGAGTGTGCTGAAATTGATCCTAAGTGGATGTGAGGCTTATCTAGCCCACGTAGATAACACTCGGAATGAACAAACCATTCACAATATTCTAGTTGCTAGGCATTTCTTGGATGTGTTTCCTGGGGAATTACCGAGTTTACCTCCAGAAAGGGAGACGAAGTTTACTATAGACTTTATTTTAGGTATCGCTCCTATATCAATACCCTCATATAGCATGGCACCTGTAGAACTGAAGGAGTTGAAAGCCCAGTTACAAGAGTTGTTAGATAAGGGTTTCGTTAGGCCTAGTGTGTCACCTTGGGGAGCTCCAATACTATTTGTAAAGAAGAAGGATGGAACTCTGAGATTGTGTATTGATTATCGGCAGTTGAATCGGATCATAGTTAAGAATAAATACCCATTGCCGAGGATTAATGATTTTCTTGATCAGTTATAGGGAGCTCAGATGTTCACAAAGTTAGACTTGTGGTTGGGGTATTACTAGTTGAAAATAGCTGAGGCTGATGTTCCTAAGAGTGCATTTAGAATCAGATATGGTCACTTCAAGTTTTTAGTGATGTCGTTTGGTTTGTCTAATACTCCGACAGTTTTTATGTCTTTGATGAATAAAGTATTTCAACCTTATTTAGATTGCTTTGTGATTGTTTTTATTAATGACATTTTGGTGTACTCGAAGTGTAGAGAAGATCATACAACACATCTATGATTGGTTCTCTAGATAATGAGAGAAAAATAACTTTATGTCAAGTTCAGTAAGTGCGAATTCTGGCTTGATCAAGTGGTATTCTTAGGTCACATAATGTCTGGACAGGGCATTCAAGTGGACCCAAAGAAAGTAGATGCAGTGATAAAGTGGGAGGCTTCGGGAATGTGCCTGAGATCCAGAGTTTCCTTGGATTAGCTGGTTATTACAATTACAATATCACCTCCTAACCTTTTACCCTCATTAGAGGCTGATATCTCAGGGTTCTTTCTTTGAGAATTTTTTCTCTGGTTTCTCTCTAAAGAATTGACCTTGATACCCTTAACTACCATTTCAACTTATTATTTATGGCAAAAACTGCCACAAGACTTTATTTAGCTTTTTTCCGTTCTAATTCTTTACCTATGTAAACTAACTTAGAGCAACACTAAGTTTATACTAGAGTAAGAATAGGTGCTACGGAGGGCCTCATCTTCCTTGAATACCCAACAAGAAGTTATGTCACCATAGAAAGAGAGCTTAGTTAAAGAGGAGTTTCCATCAATACGTTGCTACTTTCATAGGGAAACAAATATTTTCTGACACTTCCACTATAAAAGTGGATAGAATATGCTATGCTAGAATATGTATGGAAGTTAATATGAATAAAGAGGTACCAGAAACTATATCAGCCTGAGACTTGATATAAATGGTAAGCTAATTAAAACTAAAATTTAGGTCTCTCTTAACTAGAAAAAATGTGAAAAATAGGATTTGGAAGCCAAGTGAAAGATTGTTCTCTACTAGAATTTACTATGAAGTAATGGGAATTAGAGAGCCAAATTTTCTAGAAGCTCTAGCACAATAGCATAACTCAAATTGATTAGCTCTAAAATGGGTATAAGAAGACATTTTAAAGTCAACTTACTTATAAAGAAGGGATAGATAGTAACTTATAGGTGAATGAGGATAGTAGCTTATAGATATTTAAGCTTGAGGAAGAGAATAACACAAAAAAGTAGGAGGAGGATCCTTCAAACCAAGATCAATTACTAAAAATGGAGGAGAGATTTAGTATTGTTGGCTCATCCAGTTGGAGAAAATCTAGAAAGAAAAAGGTAAAGTTAATGCTAAAGGTTAGTAACATTTAGTTAGTATTAATACGTACGTCTATGTTTTTTAAAATGTTAAAAGGATGAATGACCCTCTAAAAATCAAGAAATTAAATATGTTTTTGAAAAAGATAGCGATTTTAGGGTTAATTGAAACCAAAATAAGGGCTCTTAAGCTTTAAGATGTTATGAGGTTTTTGGGATATAATTGGAGCATAGATTGTAATAATTCAAACCATTATAATGGAAGATTTGTTTTTTCTTATAACACTAACATTGTAAAGATTTCCAATATTACAAGCTCTATTCAGATGGTTTATTCCACTTGCCAATAACAACAACAACCCAATAAAAATCCCATTAAACACGGGGTCTAGGGAGGTCTACCATACACAACCTTACCTTTAACTAGTAGGAAGATTGTTTCCCAATGGTATCGATTATCTGATTCCTTTGATATGTCTATCATCTGTACTTGAGTTCCAATGGAGTAAGTTTTGGGTGGATTAATGTTTAATTCAGAGTTTAATAAGAAGGCCATGGTTACTTATGCGTGACTTGAGCTACATTCTTAATACTATTGAGGCATAAGGAGCTAGAGTCAAACTTGAAGGAATTGGGACAACTGGTTGATAAACTAGAAGTGTTTGGTATAAGGTTTGTAGGTAATTAATGGACCTAAACAATTAAGCAATAAGGAGAGTTATTCATGAACAAAAAGCTTAATAAAGAGCTCGTGAATTAATAATTGCTAAATACTTGAATTTTTTGCATAGTTTAGAGCTCCACTTTTAGATCATTCTAAGATAAAAATTATGAAATTAAATTTTAATAACTCTCTTAAGTCCCTTTCTAGGATTTTTAACTATATAATTGAAAATGATGGGCTCTTGGATTTGGTTAAGTAGAAAGGGAGGTTGAGGTATATGGATGCAAGGCATTCTAACTTATAAAAAAATTGAAGCTAGTAAGGGAGAAACTGAAAGAGTTTCACAGGAGGAATATAGTTGATATAATAGTGAGATTTCATACAACTAATGAAAATCTGCATCCATTTGTCATATTTCATAATCAAAATAGGCTGCTATGAATTCTAATGGACTTAAGTATGGCAACTGGAGAAAATGTCTCCTTATAGTCTATACCCTCCTTTTGAGTATAGCCTTCAGCTACCAATCTAGCTTTAAAGGTCTCTACTTTTCCATCTGATTCTCTTTTCCTTTTGCAGATCCATTTTCACCCTATGGTTTTACATCTAGTGGTAGATCTACAAAGATTCAGACTTCATTGGCGTACATGGAATCTTTTTCCGATTCCAACACCTTGAACCATTTTTCTACATCAACATCATTAATAACCTATGTATAAGTAATGGGATATGTTTCTTTTTGGTCTAAGATGGCTATAATGCCTTCTCCTAGACCTAGATACCTGTCTGGTTGTCTCACAACCCTCCCACTATGTCTAGGCATTACTTTATGTTCAGTTTGCTCTTCCAATTCAACTCTTGAATCCTTTTTGACATCTTGTTCTGCTATATCCAAATCAACTCTTGGTTTGGATGAAATAGCTAACTTTTTGAGTACTACTTCACTTCCTCCTTTGTGATTTTTCACAAAATCTTCCTCTAGGAAGGTTGTATTTGTTGGCACAAATACCTTCCTATCCTGAGGACTGTAAAAATAGTACCCTCGAGTATACGTAGGATATCCTACAGACAAACATACTTCTGACCTTAGTTCCATCTTTGTGGACTCAGGCCTTAAAACATAGGCTGGGTAACCCCAAGTCCCTAAGTGCCTCAATGAAGGCACTCAACCAGTCCACAACTCCCTAGGTATTTTAAGCACCAATTTGGATGGAGTAAAGTTAAGAAGATAGGTTATCGTTTGTATATCATCCCAATCCCATCTGACACATGCATATGTCCCTTTTGGTAACATGTGCATATGCCTAACAGAAATGGCATGTTAACTATTTCACTTTCACTTTATCACATGGCTCGTAATTAAATAATAAATCACATTTACTAAAACCCAAAATTTCATCATTTTATATCAAAAACCATAGTTACATTGTAGCATTCAGTTCAACATCATCAAAAGAGCATAAATAGCTTGACCTATACAGTATGTTATATATTTGAGAAATAATAAAAGATAATAACTATAGTGTCATCAATCCTAGTTGATAGACCTTTGAGTCATCTTTGACATTAAACTGCACAAAATCTACTTCTATGAATTCTTAGAAGTTAGGTTGTCTCGTTCTCGGACCTATAAAAGTCAACGGTGTAATTTTTGATGAGTTTTACGAACTCAGTAGAGTAACCATCCTCGATGGTTCACTCATGTAGTAAAAGATAGTTATCATAAAATCACTCAGATCATACAGTGACACAGTTCATATTAATCTATTATTTCATTACATCTTTGCAAATCATTCAATGATTCCAGTCATATATTGATATATATGAGACTCACATTTGTTTTTACAGTGTTGTGAGTAGGTGCCTGATCAGTCTCCCATATCTGTTACAGGCACAAAAGTTACCCTCGTGCTTTTAATCATTCAAACACAATTTATTTTTTTCCTCTCATCTAACAATCGTGACTTTTATTCTCATTAATAACCCACAATATTTAGTCATGGGTGCAATCCTCATGCACACCCGTGCATGCGTGCATGGGTTATGCACTTTCACTCTCAGACCAATCTCTTTTTCTTGTTTCTCAGTCCCTCTCACTACTTTGTTCATTCCTAAAAATATAACCTGTCTTTCTACTCTAGTACAAACTAAAAAAAAGTCATATGCAAGCTAACTGAAACCTCACACAACCTTTCTCTCTCTACTGTGTTCATCCTTTCTCTTTCTACTATGTTTTAATCTTTTTAGCAGTTCACAAATTCACAACACTCAGTAAACTTAGATTTCATTGCAGATAGACTTAACAAATTCAGTTCCTCATCTAAGTCATTCAATGTATTTATTTACCGAAACTACACTGCTTAAACTTCTTATGCGTGTATATATATTAACATCGTAAAACATCATCAGAGTTACTTACATGATTCAGTAATATTGCCAACGGAGAGAATAGATCACTACAACTTGATGCTCGGTGTTTGGTAAAACCAGAAGTATATTTGACAACAATATTACTCTCGGTGAATAGTAACGAGAGAGAGCTTGGCTGTAGGAAAACAACATTTAAAAGACGTATCTACGTGTCCTCTTTCATGGTTTAACATTTGTCACTATTTATACTGCCACATGTCACATATGCACATAGGCTATTTTTCATCAATTAAATCAGTCCACGTTTCACACTACCAAAAATTCTGAAATAATAATAGTAATCTCCAATTAAATCTTTAATGCAATCAATTCACAATTCACAATTTAATCGCATTAATTAGTCAATTATACCCAAAATATGTCAATGAATGCATGAACAATTATTTTAAATATGTCATTAATAAATATTCACATTTGTATGAATATACAATGATAAATGAGCATGCAGTGCACTTCTAATTTCTCAGAGTACGCTCAATTCACAATTCTGTGGTCTAGCCCCAAATATGGAATGTTACATTCTACCGTCTTTAAGAAATTTCGTCCTCGAAATTCTTACTTGATTGATGATACAGGTGGGGATATTTCTTTTTCATATGCTCTTCAGTTTCTCATGTTACTTCATCACTCAAATTATTTCTTCCACTTGACTATAGTCAATGCAGTCATTCAATTTTCCAGTCACTTATTTAGATATCATACTATCTTAACTATTTCCTCAATGAGGTCATACTATCTCATGCTAATTTTAGTATCTTCTCTCCTCTAATGATTTTCTCAATTCATTCAATTTGCACTGTTTTCATGCTGGCTTATTTTAATATTTGTTCAATATTAGTTTCTCCATATATTTTAATTTATTTCCGGCCTTAACTCTCTGAATTGATAACACATTCACCAAATTAAATTTGTATCTCCTGAACATATTTACATAGAATATAGTGTGAACTTAAGTTCTCCTCATAGTAATAATAGTGTTACTTGAAATTCCAGAATCCAATCACCTAGTTGGATACCTTACATTGAATAGCTACATGTACTCTCTATAGCATATTCAATCAATTGTACTTAAGTCTCCATTAGAAATGGGACTCTAATATTCACTCTTGATTCATTCCTTATTCATTTTTGATTTGTTTATTCATTGATGAATCTTAAAGTAAACCATTTAGCCTACTTAACTGAATTTAGTGAAATTCTTCTTCAAAAGAAGATTTCTTGCTACCACATCTATACTATTCATGTTATCTTTATCAGTCAACTGTTTTCATCCTTGTTTATCAGTCATTCTTAATACCTCAAGAAGCTCAATTT
This sequence comes from Erythroxylum hondense, assembly GCA_029829435.1. Classification (NCBI taxonomy): domain Eukaryota; kingdom Viridiplantae; phylum Streptophyta; class Magnoliopsida; order Malpighiales; family Erythroxylaceae; genus Erythroxylum; species Erythroxylum hondense. The sequence goes on along the minus strand of JANKYF010095164.1, from coordinate 1,470 downwards.
CTATACAATAAAGAAATACATATGTAGGGGTAAACTAATCTCGATCTAGGACTCATACTTGGAGCCTTTCTGGAGACATTTACTAAACCCTGAAAGTCACATTGCAATTTTTATGACTGAAATTGTTTATAAATAAATTGGGTCGAAATTGATAATGAAGTTTTCGCATATCCACGTGTTGTTTTATAAGAACATAATGAGTTTAATTTACTGACTATGCTAGCATGTCACCCTTGTGGGGCACATACTTGAATATCACCAGGAATGTCAGGTACATGTCTTCTGAGAGTGGGGTGCTACAGTTTGTATGGCATATCCTCAAAACGATTATGGAAGACTAGCAAAGGACATCATTGATCTTACCATTTGCAATAGAGTCCTATTTCTCCTCTCAACTACACAATTCATTTGAGGTGTTCAAGGAGCTGACAAGTTGGAAACTATTCCATTATCAATTAAATATTGCTGGAACTCTCCAGATAAGTACTCATCCTTTCGATCCGATCGAAGTTGTTTTAATGACTTGCCTAGCTACTTCTCAGCTTCAGCTTTGAATTCTTTGAACTTTTCAAAGGAATCACTCTTCTTATGCATAAAATTCAAATAGGCATGTCTAAATTAATCATCTATAAAGGTTGTGAAGTATTCATAACCTCCTCTAGCTTGTACGTTCATAGGGCCACATATATCAATATGTACCAGGTCCAATGTGGATTCAAATCTGTTTCTTTTGGAAGGAAATGAGGGTGGGTTTGGTCATTTTCCCTTCAATACAAGATTTACAGGTGGGTAATGGATTATTATCCAAGCCCATAAGGATCCCATCCTTTACTAACCTTTCAAGTCTTTCATGATTGATATTAAGTGTGACAGATATTTTGAATTCATGTTATAGACATTGGATTGTCTTGGTTTTATCAATTTTGTGGTGTTTAGTGAGCCTGTCATAGATGTTATGTCAAAATGACTTCACATCTAAATAATTTTGATGAAAATCAAATAATAATATTAGAAAGTAAGACGGAAGCTGAAGTAAAAGTAAGATGAAGTGGAAGCAAAAGTGAGATGGGAAAAAGTAAGATGGAAGCTAAAACAAAAGTAAGACGAAGTGGAAGCAAAAGTGAGACGGAAGAAAATGAGATGAAGCGGAAGCAAAAGTAAGACAAAAGAAAGTGAGACAAAGCGGAAGCAAAAGTAAGACGAAAGAAAGTGAGACGAAGCAAAAGCAAAAGTAAGATGAAAGAAAGTGAGATAAAGCAGAAGTGAAAGTAAGTCGGAAGAAAAACTAAGACGAAGAACTGATACTACGTTGAACGATTAACTAGTTTGAGTTAGTTACAGAACTTAACTAAATAACTGTTTCTACAAGAATCAAGAAGCAGTTATCAAGAACCAGTTGAAGACGAAGGCTATAAATACAAGTTGGAGTCGAAGATTAAAAGTTAGAGATTTTAAAAAGTTTTTGATCTT
>JANKYF010090602.1:0-14938 GCA_029829435.1 Erythroxylum hondense | reverse complement strand
TCTTGATATCGTGTTACAAAAGGATTGAGCTTATAACCATAGTTACAGGTTAAATCGGATTATCGATCCTCATTTGAATTGGGTAGTCATAATGTCTTGCTAGAGGCTGCTTATGACTTATGGGCCTTGAAGCGTGATCAAGCCCATTGCCAACATCAAATGAGTCTACAGGGTCACACACAAAAGAGTGATGTGATTGGGGCTTATTCTCTTGGGCCTAATTTATTAGGCATTGAATAAATATATGTGGATAAATTTATTAGGTTAGATTGAATTAAGTTGTTAGGCTTTTATTATATGAGATATAATGGGCCGAAACTTATTGGGCTTCAATGAGATTAGGGTTTCTCTATAAATAGAGAAGCTTAGGTCTCATTAGAGGTATGACACTATTGTCACACAAAACCCTACCCACCTTCCAAGAGGAAAAACGTGCGGTGTTCGGAAAGTGTTTCAGGACGTGCTAGCACACCACAGCCGCAGCCTGGATCGTGCATACTCGTGTGGATACCGGTAAAGGCCGTTTGCGTATTGCAGTGTCTTGGAATCCGAAAAGAAACATCCAATCCACTGCATAAAGGTATTTTCATGACGCTTTATGCACCTTTTTTGAATGTGCATTTTCGTGACGTTTTATGCCCGTTTCCAAAAAATATCGCAGAATGTGCATTTTCGTGACATTTTATGCATGTTTTCTGAATGTGCATTTTCGGGACATTTTATGCACGTTTCCAAACAAGGTCACAGAATGTGCATTTTTGTGAGGTTTATGTACGTTTCCAAAAAACATCACAGAATGTGCATTTTCGTAGTGCTTTATGCACGTTTTTTGATTGTGCAGTTTCATCATGTTTTATGCAAGTTTCCAAAAAACGTTGTAGAATGTTAGTTTTTGTGACATTTTATGAACGTTTTTTGAATGTGCATTTTCGTGGCGTTTTATGCACGTTTACAAAAAATGTCACTGAATATGCATATTTTATGACAATTTATGCACGTTTATAAAAAAATCACAGAATGTGCATTTTCGTGACGTTTCATGCACATTTTTTGAATGTCTATTTTAATGATGTTTTACGCATGTTTCCAAAAAACGTCACAAAATGTGCATTTTTGCGACGATTTATGCACGTTTTTTAAATGTGCATTTTCATGACGTTTTATGCACGTTTCCAAAAAATGTCACCGATTTTGCATTTTTATGACGTTTTATGCACGTTTCCAAAACAATGTGTGTGCATTTTTCTGACGTTTTATGCACATTTTTTGATGGTGCATTTTAACGATATTTTATTCACGTTTCCATAAAATGTCGCAGCATGTGCATTTTGCTATGTTTTATGCACATTTCTAAAAAATGCTGCAGAATGTTACTTTTCATGACATTTTATAAACATTTTTTGAATGTGCATTTTCTTGGCCTTTTATGCACGTTTACAAAAAATGTCACAGAATATGCATATTTTATGACGTTTTTTGAACGTTTCTAAAAAAAATCATAGAATGTGCATTTTCGTGACATTTCATGCACGTTTCTTGAATGTCTATTTTAATGATGTTTTATGCACGTTTCCAAAAAATGTCACAAAATGTGCATTTTTCCCACGGTTTATGCACGGTTTTTAAATGTGCATTTTCAAGACGTTTTACGCACGTTTCCAAAAAATGTCACAGATTGTGCATTTTCATGACGTTTTATGCACGTTTCCGAAACAAGATCACAGAATGTGCATTTTTCCGACGTTTTATGCAATTTTTTTTATTGTGCATTTTAACGACATCTTATTCACATTTCCATAAAAAGTCACAGCATGTGCATTTTTGCGACGTTTTATGCACGTTTCCAAAAAATGTCACAGAATGTGCATTTTTGTGGCATTTTATGTACATTTCAAAAAAACATTACAGAATGTGCATTATTGTGACGTTTTATGCATGTTTTTTGAATGTTCAATTTTGTGACATTTTATGTGCGTTTCCAAAAAATGTCACAGAATGTGCATTTTCGTGACATTCTATGCACTTTTTTGAACGTGCATTTTCGTGACATTTTGCGAACGTTTTCTGAATGTGCATTTTCGCAGCATGTACACTTTATGCATGTATTTTCAATGTGCATTTTCGTGACGTTCTATGCAAATTTCTAAAAATTGTCGCAGAATGTGACTTTTCGTGACATTTTATGCACGTTTTTTGAATGTGCATTTTCATGACGTTTTATGCACGTTTCCAGAAAATGTTTCAGAATGTGCATTTTTGTGATATTTTATTCATGTTTTTTGAATGTGCATTTCTGTGATATTTTATGCACAATTCCAAAAAATGTCGCAGAATGTGATTTTCGTGACGTTTTATGTACGTTTTCAAAAAACGTCGCAGAATGTGATTTTTGTGACGTTTTATGCATGTTTCCAAAAAACGTCACAGATTGTGATTTTCATGACGTTTCATGAACCTTTTTTGAATGTGCATTTTCATGACATTTTATGCACATTTCCAAAAAAACGTCACAGAATGTGATTTTCGTGACATTTTACGCACTTTCTTGAAAGTGCATTTTAGTGACGTTTTATGCACTTTTCCAAAGAACGTAACAGAATGTGCATTTTCGTGACGTTTTATGCACGTTTTTTGAATGAGTATTTTCGTGACGTTTTATGCACATTTCAGAAAAACGTCATAGAATGTGATTTTTGTGACGTTTCAAGCACCTTTTTTTAATGTACATTTTCATTACATTTTATGCACATTTCCAAAAATGTCACAGAATGTGCATTTTCGTGACAATTTATGCACATTTTTTGAATGTGCATTTTCAGGACGTTTTATACACGTTTCCAAATAATGTCATAGATGTGAATTTTCGTGACATTTTATGCACGTTTTTTGAATGTGCATTTTCGGGACGTTTTATGCACGTTTCCAAACAAGGTCACAGAATGTGCATTTTTGTGACGTTTTATGCAGGTTTCCAAAAAAACATCACAGAATGTGCATTTTCGTAGCGCTTTATGCACGTTTTTGATTGTGCAGTTTCATCACGTTTTATGCAAGTTTCCAAAAAATGCTGCAGAATGCTACTTTTAGTGACATTTTATGAACATTTTTTGAATATGCATTTCGTGGCGTTTTATGCACGTTTACAAAAATGTCACAGAATATGCATATTTTGTGACATTTTATGCATGTTTCTTAAAAAAAAACACAAAATGTGAATTTTCGTGACGTTCCATGCACGTTTTTTGAATGTCTATTTTAATGATGTTTTATGCATGTATCCAAAAAACGTCATAGAATGTGCATTTTTGTGATGGTTTATGAACGTTTTTTAAATATGCATTTTCATGACGTTTTATGCACGTTTCCAAAAAATGTCACATATTGTGCATTTTCATGACATTTTATGCACGTTTCCAAAACAAGGTCACAGAATGTGCATTTTTTTGACGTTTTATGCATATTTTTTTATTGTGCATTTTAACGACATTTTATGCACGTTTCCATAAAATGTCGCAGCATGTGCATTTTTGCGACGTTTTATGTAGGTTTCAAAAAAATATCACAGAATGTGCATTATTGTGACGTTTTATGCACGTTTTTTGAATGTGCAATTTCGTGACATTTTATGGGCGTTTCTAAAAAATGTCACAGAATGTGCATTTTCGTGACGTTCTATGCACTTTTCCAAAAAATGTCGCAGAATGTGACATTTCGTGACATTTTATGCACATTTTTTCAATGCGTATTTCCGTGACGTTTTATACACGTTTCCAGAAAATGTTGCAGAATGTGCATTTTTGTGACATTTTATGCACGTTTCCAAAAAAACGTTGCAGAATGTGATTTTCGTGACGTTTTATGCACGTTTCTAAAAAAGGCCACAGATTGTGATTTTCATGACGTTTCATGCAACTCTTTTGAATATGCATTTTCATGACAATTTACGCACGTTTCCAAAAAGTATCGCAGAATGTGATTTTCGTGACGTTTTATGCACTTTTTTGAAAGTACATTTTAGTGTCGTTTTATGCACTTTTCCAAAGAACGTAACAAAATTTGCATTTTCCTGATGTTTTAAGCACGTTTTTTGAATGTGTATTTTTATGACGTTTTATGCACATTTCCAAAAAACTTCGCAGAATGTCATTTTTTGTGACATTTTACGCACGTTTTTTTAGTGTGCATTTTCATGACATTTTATGCACATTTCCAATCAATGTCACAGAATGTCTATTTTTTTGACGTTTTATGCACATTTCCAAAAAACATAAGAGAATGTACATTTTTGTGACGATTTATGAACCTTTTTTGAATGTAGATTTTCATGGAATTTTATGCATGTTTCCAAAAAACATCACAAATTGTGCATTTTCGTGACGTTTTATGCACGTTTCCAAACGAAGGTCACAGAATGTACAATTTTCTGATGTTTTATGCACATTTTTTAATTGTGCATCTTAATGACATTTTATGCACGTTTCCAAAAAATATCGCAGAATATGCATTTTTATGACGTTTTATGCACGTTTCCCAAAAATGTCACAGAATGTGCATTTTTGTGACGTTTTATGCACGTTTCTAAAAAACATCACAGAATGTGCATTTTTGAGTCATTTTATGCATGTTTTTTGAACGTGCATTTCCGTGACATTTTATGAACGTTTCCAAAAAAATCACAGAATGTACATTTTTGTGATGTTTTGTGCATGTTTCCAAAAACATCACAGAATGTGCATTTTCGTGACACTTTTTGCACATTTTTTGAATGTGCATTTTCATGAAGTTTTATGCACGTTTCCAAAAACATCGCAGAATGTGACTTTTCGTGACATTTTATGCACATTTCTTGAATGTCCATTTTCTTAATGTTTTATGCATGTTTCCAAAAAATGTCACAGAATGTGCATTTTTTTTGACGTTTTATGCAAGTTTCTGAAAAACGTCACAGAATGTGCGTTTTCATGCACGTTTTTTGAATGTGCATTTTTGTGACGTTTTATGCACGTTTTTTGAACTTACATTTTCCTGACATTTTATGCTCGTTTCCAAAATTTCTCGCAAAATGTGCATTTTCGTGACGTTTTATGCTCATTTTTTGAATGTGCATTTTCGCGACGTTTTAAACACGTTTCCAAACAATGTGACAGAATGTGCATTTTTTTGACGCTTTTTGCACGTTTCCAAAAACATCACAGAATGTGCATTTTTGTGACGCTTTATGCATGTTTTTTGAATGTGCATTTTCGTGACGTTTTATGCACGTTTCCAAAAAACATCGTAGAATGTGCTTTTTTATGACATTTTATGCATGTTTTTTGAATGTGCATTTCAGTGACGTTTTATGGACGTTTCCAAAAATATCGCAGAATGTGCATTTTTGTGATGTTTTGTTCATGTTTCCAAAAACATCACAGAATGTGCATTTTCGTGACGTTGTATGCACATTTTTTGAATGTGCATTTTCATGAAGTTTTATGCACGTTTCCAAAAAACGTCATAGAATGTGACTTTTCGTGACATTTTATGCACGCTTTTTGAATGTGCAATTTCGTGACGTTTTATGCATGTTTCCAAAAAAATGGCACAGAATGTGTTTTTTTTGTGACGTTTTATTCAAGTTTCTGAAAAACATCACAGAATGTGCATTTTCGTGATGTTTCATGCACATTTTTTGAATGTATCTTCTCCTGACGTTTTATGCACGTTTCTAAAAACGTCACAGAATGTGCATTTTGGTGACGTTTTATGCACGTTTTTTGAATGCCCATTTTCGTGACGTTTTATGCACGTTTCCAAAAAATGTCACAGAATGTGCATTTTTGTGACGTTTTACACAAGTTTCCAAACAATGTCACAAAATGTACATTTTTGTGACATTTTATGCACGTTTCCGACAACATCACAGAATGCGCATTTTCGTCACGCTTTATGCACCTTTTTTGAATGTGCATTTTCGTGACCTTTTATGCCTGTTTCCAAAAAAATATCGTAGAATGTGCATTTTCATGACATTTTATGCATGATTTTTGAATGTGCATTTCCGTGATGTTTTATGTACGTTTCCAAAAAAAATCACAGAATGTGCATTTTTGTGACGTTTTTTACACGTTTCAAAAAACATCGCAGAATGTGCATTTTTGTGACCCTTTATGCACATTTTATGAATGCGCATTTTAATGACGTTTTATGGACGTTTCCAATAAACGTCACAGAATGTTACTTTTCGTGACATTTTATGGACGTTTTTTGAATGTGCATTTTCGTGGCGTTTTATGCACGTTTCCAAAAATTGTTACAGAATGTGCATTTTGTCACGTTTTACGCAAGTTTCCAAAAAACGTCACAGAATGTGCATTTTCGTGACGTTTCATGCATACACTTTTCCAAAAAACATCACAGAATGTGCATTTTTTGACGTTTTATGCACGTTTTTTTTATTGTGCAATTTTGGGACATTTTATGGACGTTTCCAAAAAAGGTCACAAAATGTGCATTTTCGTGACGTTTTATGCACATTTTTTGAATGTGCATTTTCATGACGTTTTACGCACGTTTTTTGAACGTGCATTTTCGTGAGGTTTTACGCACGTTTCCAAAAAACATCGCAGAATGTGCATTTTCGTGACGTTTTATGCATGTTTTTTTAATGTGGATTTTTGTGACATTTTAAGCACATTTCCAAGCAACATCGCAGCATGTACATTTTCGCGACGTTTTATTCTTGTTTTCTGATTGTGCATTTCTGTGACGTTTTATGCACGTTTTCAAAAAATGTAACAGAATATGCATTTTTTGACGTTTTATGCACGTTTCTAAAAAATGTCACAGAATGTGCATTTTCATGACGTTTTACGCACGTTTTTTGAATGTGCATTTTCTAGATATTTTATACAAGTTTCAAAAAAATGTCACAGAATGTGCATTTTTGTGATGTTTTATGCACGTTTTTTGAATGTGCATTTATGTGACGTTTTATGCACGTTTCCATAAAACGTCACAAAATGAGTTTTTTTGTGACATTTTTTGCACTTTTTTAATTGTGAATTTTCATGAAGTTTTTATGCACATTTTCAAAAAATGTCACGGGATGTGCATCTTTGGGACGTTTTATGCACGCTTCCAAAAAACATCACGCAATGTGCATTTTTGTGGCGTTTTATGCAGATTTTTTGAATGTGCAATTTCGCGACATTTTATGCACGTTTCCAAAACATGTCACAGAATTTGCATTTTCATGACGTTTTATGCACGTTTTTTGTATGTACATTTCGTGAAATTTTACACAAGTTTTTTGAATGTGCATTTTCATGATGTTTTATGCACGTTTTTTGAATGTGCATTTTCGTGACGTTTTATGCATGTTTGCGAAAAACGTCGCAGAATGTGCATTTTCGTGACGTTTGATGCACATTTTTTGAATGTGCATTTTCGTAACATTTTATGCATATTTTTTGAATGTGCATTTTCGTGATGTTTTACACATGTTTCTTAAAAATCACATAATGTGCATTTTCGTGATGATTACATTTCTTAAAAATGTCGCAGAATGTCGCAGAATGTGCATTTTCGTAACATTTTGTGACGTTTTATGCACATTTTCAAACAATATCGCGTCATGTACATTTTTGTGACGTTTTATGCGTGTTTTTTTATTGTGCAATTTCGTGACGTTTTATGCACGTTTCAAAAAAAGTCACAGAATTTGCCTTCGATTTTATGCACGTTTTTTGAATGCGCAATGTCTTGACATTTTATGCATGTTTCCAAAAAATGTCACAAAATGTTGATTTTTGTGACGTTTTATACAGGTTTTTTCAATGTGCATTTTTGCGACAATTTATGTACATTTTTTGAATGTGCATTTTCATGACGTTTTATGCACGTTTCCAAAAAACGGTGCAGAATGTGACTTTTCGTGTCGTTTTATGCACGTTTTTTGAATGTGCATTTTCGTGACGTTTTGTGCAGGTTTCCAAAAAACGTCTCAGAATGTGCATTTTTGTGACGTTTTATGAATGTTTCTAAAAAACGTCACAGAATATTTTATGCACGTTTCCAAAAAACGTCATAGATTGTGATTTTCATGACATTTCATGCACCTTTTTTCAATGTGCATTTTCATGACATTTTATGCACGTTTCCAGAAAACGTTGCAGAATGTGCATTTTCGTGACATTTTATTCATGTTTTTTGAATGCGCATTTTCGTGACGTTTTATGCAGTTTTCCAGAAAATGTCACAGAATGTGCATTTTTGTGACGTTTTATGCACATTTCCAAAAAACGTCATAGAATGTGATTTTTGTGACGTTTCATGCAACTTTTTTTAATGTACATTTTCATTACATTTTATGCACGTTTCAAAAAACGTCACAGAATGTGCATTTTCGTGACAATTTATGCACATTTTTTGAATGTGCATTTTCGGGACGTTTTATGCACGTTTCCAAACAATGTCATAGAATGTGAATTTTCATGACATTTTATGCACGTTTTTTGAATGTGCATTTTCGAAACGTTTTATGCACTTTTTCAAACAAGGTCACAGAATGTTCATTTTTGTGACGTTCTATGGACATTTCCAAAAAACATCACAGAATATGCATTTTCATAGCGCTTTATGCACGTTTTTTGATTGTGTAGTTTCATCACGTTTTATGCAAGTTTCCAAAAAACGCTATAGAATGTTACTTTTCGTGACATTTTATGAACATTTTTTGAATGTGCATTTTGGTGGCATTTTATGCACTTTTACAAAAAATGTCACAGAATATGCATATTTGTGACGTTTTATGCAAGTTTCTAAAAAAATCACAAAATGTGCATTTTCGTTACGTTTCATACACATTTTTTGAATGCCTATTTTAATGATGTTTTATGCACGTTTCTAAAAAACATAACAGAATATGCATTTTTGTGACGGTTTATGCACATTTTTTAAATGTGCATTTTCATGACGTTTTATGCACGTTTCCAAAAAATGTCACAGATTGTGCATTTTCGTGACATTTTATGCACGTTTCCTAAACAAAGTCATAGAATGTGCATTTTTTCGACGTTTTATGCACATTTTTTTATTGTGCATTTTAACGACATTTTATGCACGTTTCCATAAAATGTCGCATAATATGCATATTTGTGACGTTTTATGGAAGTTTCTAAAAAAAACACAGAATGTGAATTTTCATTACGTTTCATACACGTTTTTTGAATGCCCTATTTTAATGATGTTTTATGCATGTTTCCAAAAAACATCACAGAATGTGCATTTTTGTGACGGTTTATGCACAGTTTTTAAATGTGCATTTTCATGATGTTTTATGCACGTTTCCAAAACAGAATGTGCATTTAAAATATCACATTTTTTGAATGTGCATTTATATGCATTTTTGCGATATTTTATGCACATTTTTTGAATGTGCATTTTCCTGAGGTTTTATGCACGTTTCCAAAAAACGTCGCAAAATGTGCTTTTGTGTGACGTTTTATGCACTTTTTTAATTGTGCATTTTCGTGACGTTTTACGCACGTTTCCAAAAAATGCCACAGAATGTGCGTTTTTGTGACGTTTTATGCACGCTTTCAAAAAAATCACATAATGTGCATTTTTGTGACGTTTTATGAACATTTTTTGAATGTACAATTTTGTGACATTTTATGTTCCAAAAATTGTCATATAATGTGCATTTTCGTGATGTTTTATGCACGTTTTTTGTATGTGCATTTTCGTGACGTTTTATGCACGTATCCGAAAAACATTGCAGAATGTGCATTTTCTTGACATTTTATGCACGTTTTTGAATGTGCATTTTCGTGATGTTTTACACACATTTTACAAACGTGATGTTTTGAATATGCACTTTTTTGAATGTGCAATGTCGTGACATTTTATGCACCTTTCCAAAAAATGTCACAGAATGTGCATTTTTCTAAGATTATATACAAGGTTTTTGAAAGTGCATTTTCGTGACATTTTATGCACAATTTTTGAATGTGCATTTTCGTGACGTTTTATGCACGTTTCCAAAAAACGTCACAGAATGTGCATTTTCATGACATTTTATGCATATTTTTTGAATGTGCATTTCCGTGACGTTTTATGCACGTTTCCAAAATACATCACAGAATGTGCATTTTTGTGACGGTTTATGCACGTTTTTTGAATGTACATTTTCATGACGTTTTGTGCACGTTTCCAAAAACATCACAGATTGTGCATTTCGAGACGTTTTATGCACGTTTCCAAAACAAGGTCACTAAATGTGCTTTTTTGCGATGTTTTGTGCACATTTTTTTATTGTGCATTTTAAGTACATTTTATGCACGTTTCCAAAAAATGTCGCAGAATGTGCATTTTCGTGACATTTTATGCACGTTTCGAAAAAATGTCACAAAATGTGCATTTCTGTGACATTTTATGTACGTTTCTAAAAAACATCACAGAATGTGCAATTTTGTGACGTTTTATGCACGTTTTTTGAATGTGCAATTTCATGACATTTTGTGCACATTTCCTGAATGAGCATTTTCGTGATGTTTTATACACATTTACAAACAACGTCATAGCATGTACACTTTCGTGACATTTTATGCATGTTTTTTGAATGTGCATTTTTTTGACGTTTTATGCACATTTCTAAAAAATGTCACAGAATGTGACTTTTTGTGACATTTTATGCACGTTTTTTGAATGTGCATTTTCGTGACGTTTCATGCACATTTCCAGAAAACGTCGCAGAATGTGCATTTTCGTGACATTTTATTCATGTTTTTTGAATGTGCATTTTCGTGACATTTTATGCACATTTCCAAAAAACGTCACAGAATGTGCATATTTTTATGCACGTTTCCAAAAAACGTCATAGAATGTGATTTTTGTGACCTTTCATGCACCTTTTTTGAATGTGCGTTTTCATTACGTTTTATGCACGTTTCCAAAAAACTTCACAGGATGTTTATTTTTGTGACATTTTATGCACGTTTTTTGAATGTGCATTTTCGGGATGTTTTATTCACGTTTCAAAACAATGTCACAGAATGTGCATTTTTGTGACATTTTATGCTCGTTTCCAAAAAACATCATAGAATGTGCATTGTCATAATGCTTTATGCGCGCTTTTTGAATGTGCAATTTCATTACGTTTTATGCAAGTTTCCACAAAATGCCGCAAAGTGTGACTTTTCGTGACATTTTATGAACATTTTTTGAATGTGCATTTTTTGTGACATTTTATGCACATTTCTAAAAAACATCACAAAATGTGCATTTTTGTGACGTTTCATGCACGTTTTGTGAATGTGTATTTACATGACATTTTATGCACGTTTTTAAAAGACGTCGCAACATTTCAATTTTCGTGACATTTTTTGCACATTTTTTGAATGTGCATTTTCATAACTTTTTATGCACGTTTTCAAAAAATGTCATAGAATGTGCATTTTTTGTGACGATTTATGCAAGTTTCCAAAAAATGTCGTAGAATGTGCTTTTTTTTACATTTTATGAACGTTTTTTGAATGTACATTTTCATGATGTTTTATGCACGTTTCCTAAAAAAGTTCACAGAATGTGCATTTTCGTGACGTTTAACGCACATTTCTTCATTGTGCATTCTCATGACATTTCGTGTACGTTTTTTGAATGTGCATTTTTGTGACGTTTTATGCACGTTTCCAAAAAACGTCGCAGAATGTGCATTTTTGTGACATTTTATGCATGTTTTTTGAATGTGCATTTCCGTGACTTTTAATGCACATTTCCAAATAATGTCACAGAAGGTGCATTTTTGTGACATTTTATGCACGTTTCCAAAAAATGTCACAAAAAGTGATTTTCGTGCCGTTCCATGCACATTTTTTGAATTTGCATTTTTGTGACGTTTTATGCACGTTTCAAAAAAAAGGTCACAGAATGTGCATTTTTGCGAAGTTTTATGCACATTTTTTATTGGGCATTTTCGTGACATTTTATGCACGTTTCCAAAAAATGTCGCAAAATGTGAATTTTCGTGATGTTTTACGCATGTTTTTTGAATGTGCATTTTCGTGACGTTTTATGCAAGTTTCCAAAAAGCCTCACAGAATGTGCATTTTTGTGACGTTTTATGCACATTTTTTGAATGTGCATTTTCGTGATGTTTTATGCACGTTTCCAAAAAAATGTCGCAGAATGTGGATTTTCGTGATGTTTTGAGCACTTTTTTGAATGTCCATTTCGTGACTTTTTATGCACGTTTCCAAAAAATGTCACAAAATGTGCATTTTTGTGACGTTTTATGTACGTTTTGAAAAGACATGAAATAATGTGCATTTTTGTGATGTTCTATGCAAGATTTTTTAATGTGCTGTTTCATGACATTTTATGCACGTTTCTTAAAAATGTCACAGAATGTGCATTTTCGTGACATTTTACGCACCTATTTTGAATGTGCATTTTCGTGACGTTTTATTCAGGTTTTCAAAACACATCACAGATGCATTTTTGCGACGTTTTATCCACGTTTTTTGAATGTGCAATTTCATGATGTTTTATGCACGTTTCTAAAAAATGTCACAGAATGTGCATTTTCGTGACGTTTTATGCACATATCCAAACAAAATCGCATCATGTACATTTTAGCGACGTTTTATGCACGTTTTTTGATTGTGCATTTCCATGATGTTTTATGCATGTTTCCAAAAAATGTTATAGAATGTGCATTTTATGATGTTTTATGCACGTTTCCAAAAATTGTCAGAATGTGCATTTTCCTGACGTTTTATGCACATTTTTCGAATGTGTATTTTCGTGATGTTTTATGCACGTTTCCAAAAAATGTCGCAGAATGTGGATTTTCGTGACGTTTTGAGCACTTTTTGAATGTCCATTTCGTGACATTTTATGCACGTTTCCAAAAAATGTCACAAAATGTGCATTTTTGTGACGTTTTATGTACGTTTTGAAAAGACATAAAATATTGTGCATTTTTGTGATGTTCTATGCACGTTTTTTGAATGTGCAATTTCGTGACATTTTATGCGCGTTTCTAAAAAAAGTCACAAAATGTGCATTTTCGTGACATTTTGCGACATTTTTTGGAAACGTGCATAAAATGTCATGAAAATGCACAATCAAAAAACGTGCTTAAAATGTCACAAAAATGCACATTCTACGATGTTTTTGGGAAACACGCTTATAACGTCACAAAAATGCACATTCAAAAAACGTGCAAAAAACGTCACGAAAATGTACATTCTGTGACTTGTTTGGAGACGTGCATAACAAGTTATGAAAATGCACATTCTGCGACGTTTTTTGGAAAAACAAATAAATTGTCAAGAAAATGCACAATCAAAAAATGTGCATAACAAGTAACAAAAACGCACATTCTGCGACATTTTTCAAAAACGTGCATAGAACGTCACAAAACGAACATTCAGTGACTTTTTTTGGAAACGTGCATAAAACGTCATGAAAATGTACATTCAAAAAATGTGCATAAAACGTTCCAAAAAGCCTCACCGAATGTGCATTTTCGTGACGTTTATGCACGATTTTTGAATGTGCATTTTCGCGATGTTTTATGCACGTTTTCAAAAAAATGTCGCAGAATGTGTATTTTCGTGACGTTTTGAGCACTTTTTTGAATGTCCATTTTAGTGACGTTTTATGCACATTTCTAAAAAACATTACAGAATGTGTTTTTTTGTGATGCTTTTTGCACTTTTTGAACTTACAATGTCGTAACGTTTTATGCACGTTTCCAAAAAATGTCATAGAATGTGCATTTTTTTCACGTTTTATACAGATTTTTTGAATGTGCATTTGAGTGAATATTTATGCACGTTTTTTTAATGTGCATTTTTGTGACTTTTTTGCATGTTTCCAAAAAACGTCGCAGAATGTGACTTTTCGTGACATTTTATAAACATTTTTTTAACGTGCATTTTTGTGAGGTTTTATGCACGTTTCCCAAAAAGTCGTAGAATGTGCATAAAAATTCACGAAAATGCAAATTCTGTGACTTTTTTTGGAAATGTGCATAAAACGTCAAAAAAATGCAAATTCTGTGACTTTTTGAAAACGTCCAAAAAACGTCACGAAAATACACATTCAAAAAACGTGCATAAAACGTCACGAAAATGCACTTTCTATGACATTTTTTGGAAACGTGCATAAAACGTCATGAAAATGCACATTCTAAGACATTTTTTGAAAACGTGCATAAAATGTCACAAAAATGCACATTTTGTGACCTTTATTGGAAACGTGCATAAAACATCACGAAAATGTACATTATGTGACTTTTTTTGGAAACGTGCATAAAACATCACGAAAATGCACAATCGAAAAACATACGTAAAACGTCACAAAAATGCACATTCTGTGATGATTTTTGGAAAGGTGCATAAAACGTCAAAAAAATGCACATTCTGTGACATTTTTTGGAAACGTGCACAAAACGTCACGAACATTCAAAAAGTGTGCATAAAACGTCAGGAAAATGCACATTCTGTGACGTTTTTTGGAAACGTGCATAAAATGTCAAAAAAGAGCACACTCTGTGACATTTTATGGAAACGTGCATAAAACGTCACGAAAATGAACATTCAAAAAGTGTGCATAAAACGTCACGAAAATGCACATTCTGCGACATTTTTTAGAAACGTGCAAAAAATGTCACGAAAATGCACAATCAAAAATTATGCACATAAAGTCACGAAAATGCACATTCTGCAACATTTTTCGAAAATGTACATAAAACATCACGAAAATGCACATTCTGTGACTTTTTTTGAAAACGTGCATAAAACGTCACAAAAATGCACATTCTATGACACTTTTTGGAAACATGCATAAAACGACATGAATATGCACATTTAAAAAATGTGCATAAAACGTCACGAAAACGCACATTCTGCGACGTTTTTTGGAAAAACGCATAAAATGTCACAAAAAT
>JANKYF010089887.1:0-14949 GCA_029829435.1 Erythroxylum hondense | reverse complement strand
ACTAGCATAAAGATAAAAATGAAACCCACCTTATATCTTGCTTAATCCTTGCTTAGGAGTGCTCTTCTCCTTGCTCTCCTCCTCTCTCTTGCTCTACTTCAAGAGAAACAAAAACCCATTTCAACATAACTTCAATTGAAAATCTACATAACCTCTTACATGAAATTAACTTCAAAATCACTAAACCCACTTCATTTCTAAGCTTTCTACACCATAACCCAACTAAAAGCTAATACTTGAATTCATGACTTACCTTGGTTCTTGACTCAACCAAAGAGTTTCTTGGTTCAAGATGTAGCTTAGCTCTTCCTCCACACTTTTTCTCCTTGAACTTTCTTCAAATACTCACTTAATCTCTTGGAAACTTCAAGCCCTAGCAAAAGCTTCTTCTTTTTCTCCTCCTTCTCTCCTCATTGCCGAAAATTCCCTTCTCCCTCTCTAAATTTCGTGACTTTCCTCCTCTTCCTCTCTAATTCACTTATTTCCTCCTCCTTTTATACTCCTACTAACTCACTTAAGCCCATAAGCTTAAAGCCCAACTTACTCCTTCTTCCTTCCTTCTTTTCCTACCTCATTTAGGCCCAACTAACTTCTTCTTCCTTCCTTCCTTTCCTACCTCATTAAGGCCCAACTAACTCATTTAATTTCATTAACTCATTACCTAACTCTTTAATGCTATCACATTCTAATTAATGTCAACTCAATTAATGCTAACATAACTTACTCAATTAATCTAATCATGCTTAATTTTAAAAAAACATTTTGGGGCTAACACACCAATACTGAGCTTCCTACTTCCATCGCTTCTGCTTTGCCTTCTCATACTTCCTCTCCTCTGCCTACTCGACAATCTGATCGCAACACCAAACCACCTGCTTACCTTCATATGACTACATCTATGATTTTCCTTCAAGAGCTTCAAACTTAGCTGCTTCTTCCCTTC
Organism: Erythroxylum hondense; assembly: GCA_029829435.1. NCBI lineage: Eukaryota > Viridiplantae > Streptophyta > Magnoliopsida > Malpighiales > Erythroxylaceae > Erythroxylum > Erythroxylum hondense. The sequence goes on along the minus strand of JANKYF010089887.1, from coordinate 14,006 downwards.
GACCTTAGCTACTCCTACTATTCATTAGTGCAATTTGGTTAACTTGATTCTCTGTCTACTGCTTTTCTCAATACATATATAGAACCCATGTCTTATAAAGAAGCTTCTCAAGATTTGAACTGGGTTTTTATCTATGAACAAAGAAATAGATGCTTTAAATGATAACAATATATGGCAGGTTACTAATCCTCCCCTAGAAAGAAGGTTATTTTAAGCAAATGGGTGTACAAAGTGAAGCTCTGATCTGATGGTACACTTCAATGATATAAGGCTTAGTTAGTAATCCGAAGTGATACTCAAAAAGAGGGTGTTGATTACCATGAAACATTCTCTCCTGTTGCTAAACTATCTACTATTCAAGGAGTTATTGTTGTGGTAGCATCTAGAGCATGGAAAAATTTCCAACTAGATGTAAATAATGCTTTTTTACATGACGAGATGGAAAAGCGACCTCTACTTTTCTTTAAATCTTTATACTATTCTTTATACTATCTTTTTTTACCCCTTAACTTTTTTGTTACTTTAATTTGAACTTATTAGTCAATTCATTCACATAATATCTCGAATAAGAAAAAAGGGGGATCGCACAATCAGATCACTCAAAAAATTCAATCTTTATTTTATTTTTGTTTTGGTCCAGCTAGATTTTACTAGATTTTAAAATTCTAAAACTAGTAATTCCTAGTATCCTTTTCTAGGGTTTACATTTTCTTTTTTCTTTCCATATTAAAAAGAATTTATCTTTGCAGTTTTGTAGTTAAGTGTCAAGAAAGACCTTTTGGATCTAAAACAAGAATGCGTACATGATGAAGATTGATGATTGCAATTCTTGTTTTTGTTGTCCTCCTTCTTTCATCGAATACTCTCTACTACCGGTACTTGTTACCGTACAACTACACAAGTCTTTAAAATGAAAAAAAAAAATGGGATTCCAAAAAAAATTATTCTTCTAAAACCACGAAAGGAATATTTTTTTCAATTTCGTATCGAATTCAATTGCGGGAATATGATAATCATAATCCTTTTTCATAAATTATTATATTAGACTAGACAACAACCCGTTGAATTCACATTTTACCTGGTTGATAGTAAACGATTTTAGAGCGACAAGAAAAAAAAAAAAAAGAAAGTCTCTAGGACTTCATTTCGATACTGATTGAAGTTGCGTTGCTGCGTCAGAAGAAGGATAGCTATACTGATTCGGTATACTTTAAAGAAACCCTTGGTAAAATATTGACGATCTCACAAAGATTTCCTTTCAGTGAAGTTTCATTTACTGATCTTATCTTTTACGAAATCGATCCCCTTTTGATTGTACAAGAATATATGGAGCTCAACATGTCTGGAAGCACAGGAGAACGTTCTTTTGCTGATATTATCACCAGTATTCGATATTGGGTCATTCATAGCATTACTATACCCTCCCTATTCATTGCAGGTTGGTTATTCGTCAGCACGGGTTTAGCTTACGATGTTTTTGGAAGCCCCCGTCCAAATGAATATTTTACAGAGAGCCGACAAGGAATTCCATTAATAACTGGCCGTTTTGATCCTTTGGAACAACTTGATGAATTTAGTAGATCTTTTTAGGAGGCCCCAATGACCCTAGATCGAACCTATCCAATTTTCACAGTGCGATGGTTGGCTGTTCACGGACTAGCTGTACCTACCGTTTCTTTTTTGGGATCAATATCAGCAATGCAGTTCATCCAACGATAAACTTAATACGAATTAATTATAGAGCTATGACACAATCAAACCCCAACGAACAAAATGTTGAATTGAATCGTACCAGTCTCTACTGGGGGTTATTACTCATTTTTGTACTTGCTGTTTTATTTTCTAATTATTTCTTCAATTAGTAGGAGAAAAAAAAAAGTTTAATAGGAATAGTAGAATAATAAATAAATAATAAATAATAGTAGAAATTTTCTTATCCCATCCCCATCGGAAAGATATTATCTCATAATTATCTATGACTGTTTATGTCTCTAGCATGGCCCCTTGATTAAATGTGGAGGGAAGTGAGATAAATGGCCGATACTACTGGAAGAATTCCTCTTTGGATAATAGGTACTGTAACTGGTATTACTGTGATTGGTTTACTAGGCATTTTCTTTTATGGTTCATATTCGGGATTGGGATCATCCCTGTAATAATAATAAGCGGATGAACTGAATTGTAGACATGACAGCGTACGAACTCAACAGGACCCCTCAAATCAGACAGAAAAAAAAAAAAAAAAAGAAAAACGGAGGGGCGCCCCGTTGAGTTCTTAATAACGAATAAAGTCTTATTCGTATAAATGGACGTATAAATGAAAAATGGATTCACTTTTTTCTGCGATTTCAAATATTTCAAAAACTCCATTATAGTTATACTGGGTGGCGGTTTTGAAAACCTAACTTCATTAATTGAATCAGAACATTTGTTCCTTGATAGAATACTATCAAAGTTATCAGAAAGAAAGAATTCATTACTCGATGGCCTTTTCCTCGATGACATAATCATGATAGATATTTTATCTATTTCTGTGGATCCGATATCATGCCAATTTTCTATACTAATATAACCTTATTTTATTTTATTTATTTTTTTATTCTATTTATTTGAGTATCTCATCAAAGTTGAAATTTTTTTAGAAGTTCATTGAAAACGTTCTATTTGATCAAAAAGATTCCCTTTCTTCTTTATTTGTCAACTACTATTTATTTATACGTATAAAAAAGAAAAGAGGGAATTTATTTATACGTATAAAAAAGAAAAGAGGGAGGTTATATTGTTGTCATTTTATGGACGTTTCCAAAAAGTATCTCAAAATGTGGATTTTCGTGATGTTTTATGTACGTTTCTAAAAGACATTAAAGAATGTGCATTTTTGTGATGATTTATGCAAATTTTTTGATTGTGCAATTTCATGACATTTTAAGCACATTTCCAAAAAAATGTCACAGAATGTGCAATTTTGCAACGTTTTATGCAGGTTTTCAAAAAACATCACAGAATGTTCATTTTCGTGACGTTTTATGCACCTTTTTTGAATGTGCATTTTTGCGAGGTTTTATGCACGTTTCCAAAAAATGTAACAGAATGTGCATTTTATGACGTTTTATGCACGTTTCTAAAAAATGTTACAGAATGTGCATTTCATGACATTTTATGCACGTTTTTTGAACGTGCATTTTCATGACGTTTTATGCACGTTTCCAAAAAATGTCCCAAAATGTGCATTTTTGTGACGTTTTACGCACGTTTAAAAAAAACGTCGCATAATGTGCTTTTTGGTGACGTTTTATGTGCGTTTTTTGAATGTGAATTTTCATGACGTTTTATGCACATTTCCAAAAAATGTCGCAAAATTTGTAATTTTGTGATATTTTATGCACTTTTTTATTGTGAATTTTCGTGACGTTTTATGCACTTTTCTAAAAAAAGTCACAAAATGTGCTTTTTTGTGGCGTTTTATGACCATTTCAAAAAAAACATCACAAAAAGTGCATTTTTGTGACGTTTTATGCACAATATTTAAATGTGCAATTTCGTGATATTTTATGCACGTTTCAAAAAAATGTCACAGAATGTGCAGTTTCGTGACGATTTATGCATTGTTTTGAATGTGCATTTTCGTAACATTTTACGCACTTTTTTAAATGTGCATTTCCGTGATGTTTTACGCACGTTTTTTGAATGTGCATTTTCATAACATTTTATGCACGTTTGCAAAAAACATCACAGAATTTGCATTGTCGTGACGTTTTATGCATGTTTCCAAAAAAAAGGTCGTAGAATGTGCATTTCTGCGTCATTTTATGCACATTTTTTTATTGTACATTTTCGTGACGTTTTATGCACGTTTCGAAAAAACGTAGCTTAATGTGCATTTTCTTGGGGCTTTATGCACTTTTTTGATTGTGCATTTTGTTGACATTTTATGGACGTTTCCAAAAATTATCTCAGAATGTGGATTTTCGTGATGTTTTATGTACGTTTCTAAAAGACATTAAAGAATGTGCATTTTTGTGATGTTTTATACAAATTTTTTGAATGTGCAATTTCGTGACATTTTAAGCACATTTCCAAAAAATGTCACAGAATGTGCAATTTTGCAACGTTTTATGCACGTTTTTTGAATGTGTATTTTCGTGACAATTTATGCACTTTTTTGAATGTGCATTTTTGTGACGTTTTATGCAGGTTTTAAAAAAACATCACAGAATGTTCATTTTCGTGAAGTTTTATGCACGTTTTTTGAATGTGCATTTTTGCGAGGTTTTATGCACGTTTCCAAAAAATGTAACAGAATGTGCATTTTATGGCGTTTTATGCACGTTTCCAAAAATGTTACAGAATGGGCTTTTTCATGACATTTTATGCACGTTTTTTGAATGTGCATTTTCATGACGTTTTATGCACGTTTCCAGAATCTGCCACAAAATGTGCATTTTCGTGACGTTTTACGCACGTTTCAAAAAAACGTCATAGAATGTGCTTTGACGTTTTATGCGCATTTTTTGAATGTAGATTTTAATGACGTTTTTTGCACATTTTCAAAAAACATCGCAAAATTTGCATTTTTGTGACATTTTATGTACTTTTTTTATTGTAAATTTTCGTGACGTTTTATGCACTTTTTTGATTATGAATTTTCGTGATGTTTTATGTACTTTCCCAAAAAATGTCACAGAATGTGCTTTTTGTGATGTTTTATGACCATTTCCAAAAAAAACACATAAAGTGCATTTTTGTGACGTTTTATGCACACTATTTAAATGTGCAATTTCGTGACATTTTATGCACGATTAAAAAAAAAGTCACAGAATATGCATTTTCATGACGTTTTATGCAATTTTTTGTATGTACATTTTCGTAACATTTTACGCACTTTTTTAAATGTGCATTTTCGTGATGTTTAGGCATGTTTCCAAAAAATGACGCAGAATGTGCATTTTTGTGACGTTTTATGCACATTTTTTGAATGTGCATTTTCATGATGTTTTACGCACGTTTCCAAAAAATGTCACAGAATGCGCATTTTCGTGACGTTTTGAACACGTTTTTTGAATGTACATTTTAGTGACGCTTTATGCACATTTCCAAACAACGTCGCAGCATGTATATTTTCGTGACATTTTATGCACGTTTTTTGAATGTGCATTTCGGTGACATTTTATGCACGTTTTGTGACGTTTTATGCACGTTTCTAAAAAAGATCACAGAATGTGATTTTTGTGACATTTCATGTACGTTTTTTGAATATGCATTTTCATGACGTTTTATGCGCGTTTTCAAAAAACGTCACAGAATGTGATTTTCGTGACGTTTTACGCACATTTCCAAATAACATAAAAGAATGTCCATTTTGAGATGTTTTATGCACTTTTGTTGAATGTGTATGTTCGTTACGTTTTTTGCACATTTCCAAAAAACGTTGTAGAATGTGACTTTTCGTAACATTTTATGCACGTTTTCTCAATGTGCATTTTCGTGATGTTTTATGCACATTTCCAAAAAAATCACAGAATGTTTGTTTTTGTGATGATTTATACATGTTTTTTGAATGTACATTTTCATGACATTTTATGCACGTTTCCAAAAAACGTCACAGAATGTGCATTTTCGTGATGTTTTATACACGTTTCCAAAAAATGGTCGCTGAATGTGCATATTTGCGACGTTTTATGTACATTTTTTGATTGTGCATTTTTGCTACATTTTATGCACGTTTCCAAAAAATGTCGCAGAATGTGCGTTTTTGTGACGTTTTATGCAGTTTTTTGATTGTGCATTTTTGTGACGTTTTACACACGTTTCCAAAAATATCACAGAATGTGCATTTTTGTGACGTTTTATGTGCGCTTTTAAAAAACATCACAAAATGTGCATTTTTGTGACGTTTTATGCACGTTTTTTTAATGTGCAAATTGTTGACATTTTATGGACGTTTCCAAAAAATGTCACAGAATGTGCGTTTTCATGACGTTATATGCACGTTTTTTTAATGTGAATTTTTGCGATATTTTGCGCACATTTTTTTAATGTACATTTTCATGGCGTTTTATGTACATTTCCAAACACTGTTGCAGCATGTACATTTTTGTGACATTTTATGCATGTTTATTGAATGTGCATTTTCGTGACATTTTATGCACATTTCCAAAAAATGTCGCAGCACGTGAATTTTTGTGACATTTTATGCACGTTTTTTGAATGTGCATTTTTGTGACGTTTTATGCACATTTCTAAAAAATATCACAAAATGTGCATTTTTGTGACATTTTATGCATGTTTTTTGAATTTGAATTTTTGTGACGTTTTATACACATTTCCAAAAAACTTCACAGAATGTGCATTTTTGTGATGTTTTATGCACGTTTCCTAAAAAACGTCATAGAATGTGATTTTTGTGACGTTTCAAGCACGTTTTTTGAATGTGTATTTTTGTGACGTTTTATGCACATTTCCAAAAAACATCACGGAATGTACATTTTTGTTACGTTTCATGCACGTTTTTTTAATGTGTATTTTCCTGACGTTTTATGCACGTTTCCAAAAAACGTCACAAAATGTGCATTTTCGTGATGTTTTATGCACATTTTTTTAATGTACATTTTCAGGACATTTTAGGCACATTTTCAAAAATTGTCACAGAGTGTTCATTTTCGTGATGTTTTATGCACCTTTTTTGAATATGTATTTTTGTGACGTTTTATGCATGTTTCTAAAAAATGTCACAGAATGCAACTTTTCCTTACATTTTTTGCACATTTTTTAAAAGTGCGTTTTCTTGACGTTTTACGCACGTTTCCAAAAAAGTCGCAAAAATGAGCATTTTGTGACATTTTATGCATGTTTTTTGAATGTGCATTTTCATGATGTTTAATGCATATTTTCAAAAAATGTCACAGAATGTGCATTTTTGTTTTTCGGAAATGTGCATAAAATGTCACGAAAATACACATTCAAAAAGCATGCATAAAACGTCATAAATATGCACATTTTGTGACGTTTTTTGGAAACGTGCGTAAAACGTCATTGAAATACATATTCAGAAAACACGCATAAAAAGTCACAAAAATGCACATGATTCGACATTTTTTGGAAACGAGCATAAAACGTCACCTAAATGCACATTCTGTGACGTTTTTTAGAAACGTCCATAAAACGTCATGAAAATGCGCATTGAAAAAATGTGCATAAAACGTCACAAAAATGCACTTTTGTGACATTTTTTTGAAACATGCATAAAACGTGACGGAAATGTGCATAAATGCACATTCTATGACGTTTTTTGGAAATGTGCATAAAACGTCACAAAAATTCACATTAAAAAAAGGGGCATAAAAGGTTGCAAAATGCATATTCTGTGATTTTTTTAGAAATGTACATAAAATGTCATGAAAATGCACATTCAAAAAACGTGCGTAAAACGTCACGAAAATGCACATTCTATGATGTTTTTTGGAAACGTGCATAAAACATCATGAAAATGCACATTCAATCAACGTGCATAAAACGTAAGAAAAATGCACATTCTGCAACGTTTTTTCGAAACATGCATAAAATGTCGCGAAAATTCACAATAAAAAAACAAGCATAAAATGTCACAAAAATGGATATTCTGTGACTTTTTGGAAACGTACATAAAACGCCACGAAAACGAACATTCTGTGATTTTTTTTAGAAACGTGCGTAAAACCTCATGAAAATGCGCTTTCAAAAAACATCATAAGACGTCACAAAAATGCAAATCCTGTGACGTTTTGGAAACGAGCATAAAACGTTGAAAAAATGCACTTTCTGTGATTTTTTTGGAAATGTGCATAAAACGTCATGAACATGCACATTCTATGAAGTTTTTGGAAACGCGCATAAAACGCTGAAAAAATGCACATTCTGTTACTTTTTTGGAAATGAGCATAAAAAGTCACAAAAATGCACATTCTGTGACATTTTTTGTTAAAGTGCATAAAATGTCACAAAATGCACATTAAAAAACGTGCATAAAATGTCACAAAAAGTCACATTCTGCGATGTTTTTTGGAAACGTGCATAAAGCGTCCAAAAATGCAGATTAAAAAAACGTGCAAAAAACGTCACGAAAATGCACATTTTGTGATTCTTTTGCAAACGTGCACAAAACATCACAAAAATGCACATTCTGTGACATTTTTTGGAAGCGTCCAAAAAATGTCACGAAAATGCACATTCAAAAAATGTGCTTAAAACCTAAGAAAAATGCACATTCTGCAACGTTTTTTGAAAACGTGCATAAAATGTCACAAAAATTCACATTCAAAAAACGTGCATAAAGCATCCGAAATTGCACATTCAAAAAATGTGCATAAAACGTCACAAAAATGCACATTTTGTGATCTTTTTACAAACGTGCGTAAAACATCACAAAAATGCAAATTCTGTGACATTTTTTGGAAGCGTCCAAAAAATGTCATGAAAATGCACATTCAAAAAATGTGCATAAAACGTAAGAAAAATGCACATTCTGTAACGATTTTTGGAAACTTACATAAAATGTCGCGAAAATTTACAATCAAAAAACGTGCATAAAATGTCACAAAAATGGACATTCTGTGACTTTTTGGAAAAGTGCATAAAACGTCACGAAAATGCACATTCTGTGATGTTTTTGGAAACGTGCATAAAACATCGAAAAAAATGCACATTTTGTGACTTTTTTGGAAACGTGGATAAAAAGTCACAAAAATGCACATTCTGTGACATTTTTTAGAAATGTGCATAAAACGTCACAAAAATGCACATTCAAAAAATGTGGATAAAGTGTCACGAAAAGTTACATTCTGCGACGTTTTTTTAAACGTGCATAAAAAGTCACGAAAATTCACATTAAAAAAACATGCATAAAACGTCAAGAAAATGCACATTCTTTGATGTTTTTTGGAAACGTGCGTAAAACGTCACAAAAATGCACATTTTGTGAATTTTTTTTGGAAACGTCCATAAAAGGTCACGAAAATACACATTCAAAAAATGTTCATAAAACATCACGAAAATGCACATTCTGTGATATTTTTTAGAAACGTGCATAAAACGTCACGAAAATGCACATTCTTTGATGTTTTTTGGAAATGTGCATAAAATGTCACGAAAATGCACAATCAAAAAACGTGCATAAAATGTCACAAAAAATTGTGCTTAAAACGTCACAAAAATGCACATTCTGTGACATTTTTTGGAAACGTGCATAAAGTGTTACAAAATTGCACATTCTGTGACATATTTTTGAAACGTGCATAAAACGTCACGAAAATGCACATTCAAAAAATGTGCATAAAATGTCACGAAAATGCACATTCTATTACGTTTTTTGAAAACATGCATAAGACGTCACGAAAATATACATTAAAAAAAGTGCATAAAACGTCAGAAGATTGTGATGTTTTTTAGAAACGTGCATAAAATCTCATGAAAATGAACATTCAAAAAATATGCATGAAACACCACGAAAATCACCTTCTCTGATATTTTTGGGAAACGTGCATAAAATGTCACAGAAATACACATTGTGGAAACTTGCACAAAACGTCACAGAAATGCACATTCAAAAAACATGCATAAAATGCCACGAAAATTCACAGGCTGCGAAAATTTTTGGAAACGTGCATAAAACGTCACGAAAATTCACATTATGCTACGTTTTTTTGAAAGGTGCATAAAATGTCACAAAAAGGCACATTCAAAAAACATGCATAAAACGTCATGAAAATGCACATTCTGTGGGAAAAGGAAATGTTCATAAAATGTCACAAAAATGCACATTCAAAAAAATGTATAAAACGTCATGACAATATATAAAACGTGCATTAAACGTCACGAAAAGGCACATTCTGTGATTTTTTTGGTAACATGCATAAAACGTCACGAAAATGCACATTCAAAAAAGTGCATAAAACGTCACGAAAATGGACATTCTGCGACTTTTTTTTGAAACATTCATAAAACTTCACGAAAATGCACATTCAATAAATGTGCATAAAACGCCATGAAAATGCACATTAAAAAAATGTGCATAAAACGTCACAAAAATGCACATTATGTGATGTTTTTTGGAAACGTGCATAAAAGGTAACAAAAATGCACATTCTGTGACATTGTTTGGAAACATGCATAAAATGTCACAAAAATGCACAATCAAAAAGTTTGCATAAAACGTCACGAAAATGCACAATCAAAAAATGTGCATAAAACATCACAAAAATGCACTTTCAAAAAAGGTTCATAAACATCACAAAATTGCACATAAATGCACATTCAAAAAACGTATATAAAACATCACAAAAATGCATATTTTGAGACATTTTTTGGAAACGTGCATAAAACGTCACGAAAATGCACGTTCTGTGACGTTTTTTGGAAACGTGCATAAAGGTAATGAAAATGCTCATTCAAAAAACGCACACAAAACGTTAAAAAATGCGCATTTGTGGCATTTTTTTGAAAACGTGCATAAAACGTCATAAAATGCACATTCTGTGACATTTTTTGAAAACGTGCATAAAACGTCACAAAAATGCACATTCAAAAACGCGCATAAAACATCAAAAAAATGAACATGCTGCGACTTTCAGAAATGTGCATAAAACGTCTCAAAGATGCACATTCAAAAACGTGCATAAAACGTCACGAAAATGCACATTCTGCGATGTTTTTTTTGAAACTTGCATAAAGCGTTATGAAAATGCACATTCAAAAAATGCACAATCAAAAAAATGCGTAAAGCGTCACGAAAATGCACATTCTGCGACCTTTTTTGGAAACTTGCATAAAATGTCATGAAAAAGAACAATAAAAAAATGTGCATAAAACGTCGCAAAAATGTACATTCTGCTACCTTTTTTTGGAAATGTGCATAAAACGTCACGAAAATGCATATTCTGTGACATTTTTTGGAAATGTGCACAAAACATCATGAAAATACACATTCCAAAAACGTGCATAAACGTCGCAAAAATGCACATTCTGTGATGTTTTTTGGAAACATGCATAAAATGTCATGAAATTGAACATTCATAAAATGTGCACAAAACATCGCAAAAATGCACTCTCTTTGATGCCTTTTAGAAACGTACATAAAACGTCACAAAAATGCACATTCTGTGATATTTTTTTAGAAACGTGCATAAAACCTCAAGAAAATGCACAATCAAAAAATGTGCATAAAACGTCGTAAAAATGCACATTCTACGACTTTTTTTTGGAAACGTGCATAAAACGTCACAAAAATTCAAATTCTGTGACATTTTTTGGAAACGTGCGTAAAACGTCATGAAAATGCACATTCAAAAAACCTGCATAAATTGTCACAAAAATGCGCATTCTGTGGCGTTTTTTGGAAACTTGCATAGAACATCTCAAAAATGCACATTTTGTGACATTTTTTGAAAAAGTTACAAAATGCACATTTTGTGACTTTTGTGACGTGCATAAAACGTCACAAAAATGCACATTCTGTGTTTTTTTTTAAAACTTGCATAAAACGTGATGAAAATGCACAGTCAAAAAAGTGTATAAAATGTCATGGAAATGCACATTCTGTGATGTTTTTTAGAAACCTGCATAAAACGTCGCAAAAATGCACATTCAAAAAATATGCATAAAACGTCACGAAAATGCACATTCTGTGACTTTTTTGGAAACGTGCATAAGACGTCATGAAAATGCACATTCAAAAATATGCATAAAATGTCCCGAAAAATCACATTCTGTGACTTTTTTGGAAACATGCGTAGAACATCACGAAAATGCATATTCAAAAAACGTGCCTAAAAAGTCACCAAAATGCACATTCTGTGATATTTTTTGGAAACGTGCATAAAAACATCACAAAAATAAACATTAAAAAAATGCATAAAACGTAACAAAAATGCACATTCTGTGATGGTTTTTAGAAGCGTACATAAGACAACACAAAAATGTGCATTCTGTGACATAAAACGTGCACAAAATATCCAAAAAATGCACAATAAAAAATATGCATAAGACGTCACGAAAATGTAAATTATGTGACTTTTTGGGAAACGTGCATAAAATGTCATGAAATTGCACACTCTGTGACGTTTTTTGGAAATGTGCATAAAACGTCAGGAAAATGCACATTCAAAAAACGTGCGTAAAACGTCACAAAAATGCACATTCTGTCACGTTTTTTGGAAACGTGCGTAAAACGTGACGAAAATGCACCTTCAAAAAATGTCACAGAATGTGCATTTTTTGACGTTTTATGCACGTTTCAAAAAAATGCACAGAATGTCAATTTTCATGACGTTTTATGCACTTTTTTGAATGTGCATTTTCGTGACATTTTATGCATGTTTCCAATAAACGTCACAAAATATGCATTTTTGTGACTTTTTATGCACATTCTTGAATGTGCATTTTTGTGACATTTATGCACCTTTTCAAAAAACGTCACAGAATGTGCATTTTTTAACGTTTTATGCACGTTTCCAAAAAATGTCACAGAATATGCATTTTCATGACGTTTTATGCACCTTTATGAATATGCATTTTCGTGACGTTTTATGCACGTTTCCAATAAACGTCATCGAATATGCATTTTTGTGATGTTTTATGCACATTCTTGAGTGTGCATTATCGTGATGTTTTTTGCACGTTTCCAAAAAACATCCCAGAATGTGCATTTTTGTGAAATTTTATGCACGTTTTCTGATTGCGCATTTTCGTGACGTTTTATACACGTTTCAAAAAAATAGCAGAATCTGACTTTGTTTGACGTTCGATGCACGCTTTAAAAGATGTCGCAGAATGTGCGTTTTTGTGACGTTTTATGCAAATTTCCAAAAACCGTCGCAGAATGTGCATTTTCGTGACGTTTTATGAATCTTCTTTAAATGTGCATTTTCGTGACGTTTTAGGCACGTTTTCAAAAAACATCACAGAATGGGCATTTTGGTGATGTTTTATGCACGTTTTTAAAACATGTCGCAGAATGTGAATTTTCGTGAAATTTATGCATCTTTTCAAAAAACATCACAGAATGTGCATTTTTTGACGTTTTATGCACGTTTCCAAAAAGTGCCACAGAATGTTCATTTTTGTGACGTTTTATGCACTTTTTTTAATGTCCATTATCATGACGTTCTATGCACGTTTTCAATAAACATCACAGAATATGCATGTTTGTGACGTTTTACGCATTTTTTCAAAAAACATCACAGAATATGCTTTTTCGTGACGTTTTATGCACGTTTTTTGAATGTGAATTTTCGTGATGTTTTATGCACATTTTTTGAATGTGCATTTTTGTGACGTTATATGCACATTTTGAAACAACGACACAGCATGCACATTTTCGTGACGTTTTATGCACTTTTTTTAATGTGCATTTCTGTCACGTTTTATGCACGTTTCCAAAAAACGTCGCAGAATATGCATTTTTTGTAACGATTTATGCATGTTTTTTGAATGTGCATTTTCTTGATGTTTTATGCACGTTTCCAAAAAACATCACAGAATGTGCATTTTCGTGATATTTTACGCACGTTTTTTGAATGTGAATTTTCGTGACGCTTTATGCACGTTTCCAAACAATGTCATAGCAGACAAAAGGCTTCAATCTAAGCCCTATTCTCGAACGAATGGGCATAACTATTTCCATAGACATCAGATGTAGGTGATTCTTGACGGTTTAAAAGAGAACGTATAGATATACAACTTTAATAAAGACACTAAAGTGAGATTTTTTAATTTAGATAGAGAAAATTGAACTAGACGAAAAGTTAAACCATATCAGACGAAAGGTCAGACAAAAGGCTTCAGTCTAAGATCAATTCTCGAACGAATGGGCATTAATTTTTCTATAGATATCATATGTAGGTCATTCTTGAGGGTTTAAAAGAGAACGTATAGATATACAACTTTCATGAAGACACTGAAGTGAGATTTTGTTATTTAGATGGAAAAAATTGAACTAGACGAAAAGTTAAACCATATCAGACGAAAGGTCAGAC
>JANKYF010084520.1:0-15046 GCA_029829435.1 Erythroxylum hondense | reverse complement strand
ATCACCTCCCCTTTATTTGGTTTCCGCCTGCTTTTGAACTCCTGCAATGAGTTCGTTACATGAATAGTGGCACCAGTATCTAACCACCATGAATTAGGAGGAACATCAACCAGATTCGATTCAAAACAGACAAAGATTTGAGGAATACCACCCACACCATCATACTTGGTCTTAGACAATAAAGACAAGTAATTAGACTTTTTAGTCTTATCAAACTTCTGAAAATTTTCACCAACAGCCTTGAGATAATTTTTGGCATTATCAGTTTCTGTGATGCTCTCTTTAATAGTCTTCTCCATTGTGTACTTGATAGCCATTAAACAGACCTTGTTAGAATGAACCCACTTATCATATTTAGCTCTATCTCTAGTAGAAGACTCAGCAGTGAGTTATGCAGGCTCATCCTCAATGAGAGCAACATCAACATTAGAAACCGCCAAAAAAAGATTCAAGGATTCAAGCCAGTCCTCATAATTGGTCCCATTAAGCTTAATAAAAGAATTCAAAGCTGGAAATTGATACAATGCAAGGAGATTTAGCAAATGTATGAAGAATTAGCAAAATTGGGCAAAAAACACAGCTAGGTTCTCATGCAATTGCAATCCTGCCTGAGGGTCCCGAATTATAACACAGATCACCCAAAACATTAAATTATGCCCTAAAGTTAATATCGATAGGATATTGAAAACTTTAAAGACACAATTCAATGAATTAACAAAACATTAGAAACCACATTGATAAAAACAAACAGATAGGGTAAGTGCATCATTAACATAGTATCTAATGTATGCTCAATAACAACATCACAACAGCAATTTGTAATAATTGGTTTCATGATAGGCGATCTCACAATTACATAAAATGAATGACAATAGTCCAATAACTTTCCCCAAGATTGTTCCCATAGGTTTAGTTAGCACCACAATTACAAAATTAACCATATTAATCATATAATATAACATTATATGCATAAACTACATCTAAAATTAATTTTGGTGCATAATTAAAGAAAAATTAACACGAAATTATAGATTAATTTCATAATTAATCAATACAATTAATTATCCCTATGATTGCAACATGCTATATTCAATAGTTGTATGGACAAATACCTGAAAATTGTGGAACAATTGAATCCATTATTGCTTTCTGTGAAGCGAAGTGACAGAGACGTAGAGGATTGACTACTGCTGGTCCAAATCCTAATTAGCCAAAAGCACATATAGTTCTCAATGGGGGCGACTGTATTTAAGGTTGGCTAGCAGTAGGGCCTCCTGTGCACTACAAAACATGCGTTAAGCCTACCCATCATAGCAAGCCCATGAACACAGGCCCAATGATACGTTAAAGAGAGAATTAACAAGCCTAATTATCTTGCTATCAAATTAATCGGGGTTTGTACAAAATTATGTTTATTATGCTAGTCCACTAAATTAATGACAAAATTCTATCATCTAAACCCGTCATGCTATCAACCCACTCTAACCATACAAATGTTTGTGGTCCTATCAATATTCTACATTTTAGTAAACTCTCTCACTTTATTCTCTTCAACGATGATTATAGTAGAAAGACGTAGAAAATCTTTTTTGAACTAAGTCCCTAACTTTTGATGCATCCAAAATGTTTAAAGCTTTGTTTGAAAAAGAAAGTGGTATTGTGATTGAAGTTTTAAGAATTGATAAAGGTGGAGAATTTACTTATAATAAATTTAAGAACTTCTATGAGCTTTATCGAATTTATTGTCCTCTTAATGTGCCTAGCTCTCCCACTAGCTAATGTGAAGCCATTTAAGTCACTCTATATTATATTTATAATTTATAATGATTATAAATTAGAATTAGAATTAGATATATCAAATTTTCTTTAATTTTTCTTTAATTGGAATTTGTCTAATTAAACAATTTATAATCATAGCTCAAGATTATCGTATAACAATATTTTATGACCATTCAAATATTAGGAATGTCAAAATAATTTAAATAATCTATTCATGCTTGACTATCATTTGTAATCTAATTTGTTTATCATCCAATGTTCTAATTGCATATAAAGTATAACATTATTGTTTACTCTATTTAAATACAATAATATTCGTTTTTACTAATTAGTAAGTGACTTATAATTGATATTTAAACATATCTTTTCAGATCTCAATTCACTCTAGTTATAGAATTCCTTAAATTACTATTAATCAAGAATAATATAATATTTTCCCTTACTACTTTAAAGTGTCGAATCTTTTATCGATTTAGTCATTTATCTCCATATGGTTCATAATATATTCAAGTACTACTAATTAAACTATCATAAATATAGTAGCTCATAAGTAATATTAAAATATAGTAATTTCTATATAAAATACCTTAGTAATATCAAGTATAAGAATCAATTATACAATTATCATAATGGAGAAATATATATACACACAAGTAATAATCTATTTGAAATCTTCAAAATCGAGCTAGTTCAACAAACTTATTCTTTAATAAATATTCATATATTTGTTTAAGTATTTCTATACTTTAATTTATCAAATCAATGACTTTCTTCATAAAAAATAATATAAAATGTGTTAGTTTTACCATTCTATTAAAATATTGTCTTTATGAAACTATAACTAGGAACAATTTAAGAATAATATATAAATGCAAATTGATAATTATGATCTCATAATAAGTTCAATTGCAAAGTACTTATTCTAGAAATTTTACGTTTAGTATTAAAACATAAAGTATAATTAACAAAAATACATAAAGATAAAGAGTACCATTATAATAATATCATATATTAAATTGCAACTAATTGATTGACTGGAAGAGTATAAACTAAAAATCTTTCATTTGCATTAAAGTCAATCGGCTCTGTATCTAATACTGTATCCATCCATAAGTTGATTATATCTTTCTTAAGATGACGATTTAGTGCAAGAAATTACAAGAATCTCTTTAATGGAAACTCACTTTAATACAATGTCTTTTCGCTCTACAATCTCTTTGATCAAGTCAAACTTCTTAAATACATAATAAGACCTAGGTGCCTTTTTTCTTTTCAATGGCACCATTGTTATCATAGCATAATACTATTGCATCTAGTGGTGTCGTTGTACGTATAAAGGTTTGGTAGCAAGTGAAGCATTATTACTTTGAAAAATTCTTAAAATACTTAAGAAGAATTAAAGATATTTTTCATATCCTACATAGGAACTGCGAGTTGAAGGATATTCAGATGTGCATATTCATTCTAATCTAGATATGATTAGGATGACAGTAAATCACAGTCAGAGTACATCTTTACACTAAATGGGGGTGCAATAAGTTAGAAAAGTTATAAACAAAAAATCATTATTGTTTCTAGGATCGAATCAAAGTACATTTCAGTGTTAGAGGTAGCTAAGGAAGCATTAAGAAGTTCATCACTGAGTTTAAAGTGACTCCTAGTATTATTGAGCCAAGATTATAGTATTATAGCAATAATGATGTCATTGCATAAACAAAGAGCCTAAATCCCTTCAAAGGTCTAAACATTTTACTTGATTAGGGAGATAGTGGAGTAGAAAAAGATTACATTAATGTGAGCTCCTAATGAAGAGAATCTTGTAGATCCTCTCATTAAGTTGTTATCTTAGAAAATGCACGATTGATATATGCATGGATAAGGTATTATATAAGTAGGCGATTGACTTTAATATAAATGAGAGATTGTTAGTTTATGTCCTTACTATCAAATAGAATTAGATGATTAAATTGTGTATTATAACAACACATAAATAGATTAAGCCAAACAATTTTAACATTCCTAATATTTAAGTGACTATGGCTTATTGCTAGATGTCAATCTTCATTTAAGATTATAAATTATTTAATTACATAATTAAAAATAAATTTATAGGATTTTAAAGTTATCTAATTATGAATTATAATTATAATTTATAATCATTGTCAATATATTAAGAACTTAATGGGTCATACATAAGGGTAATTTGAAAGAAAAATCAATTAAATTATGAATTAATTGTGAATTTTAAGAAAATTTAAGAATCAAACATGAAATATTTGATTTTATTAATTATAAAAATCCTAGAATCTTTTTTTACAATTAGAAAAAAAGACATTAAGGAGCTAGAACTCCTATTTTTTCTCTCAAAATAATGTTTGAGATTTTTTCTCTACTCTGTTGATAATGTTATAGGTTAGATACATGAACAAAATATGGTTAACAATTTGAGAATAAATGTTATATAAAATTTTGAATAAGGTACATTTAAGCCTTTATATTATAATTCATAATTTTCAAGTTATTTAACTAAATGAATCTAATCAAAAAATTATAAAACTATTTCTCTTATGAGAGGCCATCTTATCATTGGAGTCAAACGAGTGTACAAAGTTAGAAAAATACCAAAGGTAAAGTAGACAAATACAAGACAAGGTTTGTAATCAAAAGTAAGACATTGACTATGAAAATGTATGTCCCTATTTTTCACCTAGAAACTATTCATTTATTAATATGTCTTATTGTCCGAAATTATTGGAGGATTCATCAATTGACTGTCAAGTGTGCTTTCCTCAATGGTATATAGAAGAAGAAGTCTATATTGAGCAACTAATGAGATATGTAGTTAAAGATTAGGAAGATAAAGGGTTATAGTTAAAGAGGATGTTATATGGATTTAATCAAGTCCCAAGAGTTTGGAATAGCTAAATCGACAATTATTTTTAAGAGATGATTTTAATATATGCTTAAAAATATATGACATTTATATTAAAAAAAGGATAAAGACAATTTGTTGTTTATTTGTATCTATGTGGATGATCTTATCTTTATTACTCAAGTAAGGTCATGGAAAGGAGGTATTTAATAAGTTCAATATATTAGATAGTAAATCAATTAAAACTCCAATAAAGTGTGGAATAAAGTTATCTAAAGTAATTTGATGGATCAGAGAGTGTAGATCTAACTTTATTTATTAGTCTTATGGGAAGCTTGAGGTACTGGAGTTGCATAAGACTAGATGTGATATTTATAGTTGAACTTATTAGCCAATTTCTAAATATGCCTTTTAAAGTTCACTTAAAGGTAGTTAAAAGTATTATTAGGTTGTTCTAAGAGATGCCAATTTTTGTAAAAGGCTAAATTCTCCTTGAGGAGAATTTGCATTAAATAAGTGTCCATGAACAATCTATTTTGGGCAACAAACTATACATGCTAATTTACTAAGTACAGAATATATCTATTTACTAATTACAGAATATATATTTATGTTAAGAATATATACAACTAATACACTAATTATTAAAAGCAATATCTTCCACTGATAGAAATATCTTCCACTGATATCCCCCCCTCAAATTGATGATGGATGATCGACTAACATCAATTTGTCAACAACAAACTGATGGCAATTCCGAGAAAGAGCTTTAGTGAACACATTCGTTGTCTGTAGGTCTGTAAAAATATGCGAAAGAGAAATGAGACGAGCATCATATGCTTCATATATAGAATGACAGTCCACCTCAATACGTTCAGTGCACTCATGAAATACTCGATTAGCAGTAATTCGAATAGCACTAGTATTATCTGCATGAAGAGAAGTAGAAGCAATTTGTGGAAAACCAAGTTTAGCCAACAGTCCTCAAAGCCAAACAATCTCAGAACACACAAAGGACATAGCACGATACCTAGATTCAGTGGAGGACTTAGACACTCTATCTTGCTTTTTGCTTTTCCAAGAAATTAAAGAGTTACCAAGAAACACGCACCAACTAGTAATGGAACGTCGAGTATCAGAACATCTAACCCAGTCAACATCACTATTTGCAGTGAGACGAATTGGAGAATCCACAGGAAAGAAAAGACCTCTAGTAGAAGTATCTTGCAAATAATGAATAATACAACGAACATCAACTAAGTGAAGATGCCTAGGAGCCTGCATAAATTGGCTAACTTGTTGAACAACAAATGAGATATCAGGTCGAGTAATAGTTAAGTAGTTAAGACTCCCAACTAGTTGTCTGTACAGAGATGAATCAGAGCAAAAATCACTCTCATCATGACTATATTTCATGTTTATTTCTAAAGGAGTATCAGCAGAACAACCCTCTTGTAGACCAGCCAAGTGAATTAATTCGCAATTGTATTTATGTTGATGTAAAAAAATACCAATCGAGTTAGAGTGCACTTCAAGACCTAGAAAATATTGTAATGAGCCCAAGTCCTTCATATGAAACGAATCTTGAAGGCATCCCTGTAGCTGAGATATTAATTTAGAATCTGTCCCAGTGATGACAATATCATCAATATAGATCAAAAGAAAAACTGTTCCTGCAATAGTTTTACAGAGAAATAAGGAAGAGTCATATTGACTTTGGACAAAGGAAAAGCGAAGAAGGGTAGTGCGAAACTTATCAAACCAAGCACAAGGAGCCTGTTTCAAACCGTAGAGCGATCTTTTGAGCTTACAAACATCAGAAGAAGGTGTAGAAAATAGCCCTGGAGGTGGAGTCATATAAATTTCTTTGTTAAGATCCCCATGCAAAAAGGCATTCTTAACATCCATTTGGTGTAATGGCCAACCCTTTGAAGCAGCAATAACTAGAACAAGTCACATTGTTGTCATCTTTGCAACAGGAACAAAGATCTCTTCATAATCTACGCCATACTCTTATCGGTTACCGAGAGCCACTAACCTTGCTTTATATCTGTCAAGTGAGCCATCATACCATAACTTAATAGAATGTACTCATTTGCAACCAATAGGCTTAACACCAACAGGACAAGGAACAATATCCCAAGTATAGTTCTCCTGGAGAGCTTGAAGTTCTTCGTGCATAGCTTTTGACCAACATGCTTGTTTAGCAACTTGAGAATAAGAGGTAGGAACTGTGGTGTTAGCTAAAACAATAGAGAACCCATACTAATTAGGGGGATGCTTGATGCGGGAGGATCTGCGAGGAACCACCGGAGCAGACACTAAATCAGATTTAAGATGAACTTGTGATTGAGGTGGTTGTCTTTGCTGATAGAAAATACAAGGTTTAAAATGCTCAATGGTTGGAGAGTCATCAAAGCTGGGAAGAAGAACAACAGCAGGTGGAGAAACAGGTTGTTGAAAATAATACTCATGTTCAAAGAAAATCACATTTCGAGAAATACGCAAACGATTAGCAATGCCATCATAACACACAAAACCTGTGTGAGTAGTGCTATAACCCATAAAAACACATCGAATAGATTGAGCTGTAAGCTTGTAACGCTCATGAGAAGGCAAGTGAACAAAACAAACACATCTAAAAGTATGAAGCATATGATAATCAGGATGCACACCAAAAAGATGATAGTAAGGAGAATCAAAATTCAACTGTTGAGGAGGCAGGCGATTAATAAGATAGGTTGCAGTGGATAAAGTTTCAACCCAAACTTTGATGGAATTGAAGATTCTAAGAGTAAAGTACGCACCATATCCAATAAGTGACGGTTTTTACATTCTGCCACCCTATTCTATTGAGGGGTATAAGGACATGATCGCTGAGAGATAACACCTTTTTGACGTAAAAAAGCTTGAAACTCATGAGACATATACTTTCTTCCATTATCAGACCGTAAAACCTTATACAAGTTGAAAATTGAGTCTCAATATATGCTAGAAAGTTCTGAAAAACAACGAACACCTCATATTTGGAGTGCAAAAAATATATCCATGTAAATCGACTGTAATCATCAATGAATGTCACAAAATATTTATAGCGAGCATGTGAAATAATAGGAGTAACATCCCATATGTCATTATGTATAATCTCAAAACAAGCATTAGCATGACCACCAGAGCTAGGAAAAGACAAAATTTTACTTTTACCTAACTTACAAGTAGAGCAATCAAGTAACAATCTGGAAACAAGATTCTGAATTTTACCAAGAAAACCACATTGCATCATATGAGTCAATATTACATTATTTGGATGGCTTAAACGTTTATGCCAAACACCAGCCTTATTTTCAACAACAATAGAAGATAATGACAATGTTTTAGGAATAGTAAATTGCAGTGGAAATAACTTTCCAACTTTAGGACCCCCCCTTGCGATCACCTTTCCCGACACCTGATCTTGCACAAGACAACCACCACGTGAGAAATGCACATCACAATTATTATCTGCGATTTGTCCAATAGAAAGTAAACTAGTAGACAACTCAGGAGAAACAAATACATGACGAAAAGAAGATCCAAGATCACCAATGGCAGTGATAGGAAGAGTACTTCCACTAGCAACCTGAATATTTTTCGTACCAGTATAATTATGAAGATTACTTAACAATTTAGGCATGCCAATCATATGGTTAGATGCTCCAGAATCAACAAACCAAGGAAAGGAAGTGGTTGTACCTTGTCCTTGAAGACCAATAGCAGAAAATGCGTACATAATCATTTGTTGAACCATTTTTGGAGTAACAGTAGACTGATTGTTGCTAGCAATTATAGGGGCAGAACCAGTATTGGTTGATTAAGGAACAACAACTTCAAAAGCTTGGGTTTGTCGATTTTCAAGTCGTGTAGGACATTCTTTGATAATATGGCCATTCTATTTGCAGTAATTGCAAAACTTTTTATCACAATTACGAGCAATATGCCCTAATTCCTTGCAACTTAGCACTACAGTTGTCTCTTCCCATGATTTCTTCCTTAATTAGCATAAGCAACATTAACCACTTCAGATCCCTTTGAATATCTCTAAAGTAGCTTGTGTAGCCAATCGTTGTTCCTCACGTAGCAATTCTCCAAGACATAAATCCAAAGAGGGAACAGGAGCTCTATTCAATAATCTAGCTCGAGCAACTTTAAATTCTGGTCTTAGTTTCATCAAAAACTAATCACACATGCTTGCTTCATGAACAACTTGAAGATTGCCTAAGATCTCTTTAGGTACCTTTGCATAAATAATAACAGAACATTCGTTCCATAGGTTAAGAAATCTAAGTTAATATTCTTCAATTGAGAGGTTACCTTGACAAAAGTTACTCATTTCAAGTTCTAGCTGAAATCTTCTTGCATTATTATCTTAGTGGTATATGCGCTGAAGATTATTCCACATCTCTTTAGCTGTATTGAAGGAGCGCAAATTATTCACCATATGAGCTTCAATGGATCCCAAAATCCAAGAGATAATGCGAGCATCCTTGGCTTCCCATTAACTAAATTTTATGTCTTTTTCAGGGGTTGGAGAAGAGCCATCCATAGTTCTTTCCTGTAAATCTGATAGCAAAAGGGTCTGCAGATGCGTTTCCAAGATGTTCAATAGACATTCTTCTAAAAGAAATGTTTTCAAAAACACAAATCTCAAAACAAAATTGTTGATTAGAATTGATTAACCCAAATCGAAATTAAAAAATAAGTTAAGGATTTAAGAACCTAGCTCTGATACCATGTCAATTTTTGTAAAAGGCTGAATGCCTTCTCCTTGAGGAGAATTTCCATTAAATAAGTGTCCATGAACAATCTATTTTGGGCAACAAACTATACATGCTATTATACTAATTACAGAATATATCTATTTACTAATTACAAAATATCTATTTATGTTAAGAATATATACAGCTAATATACTAATTATTAAAAGCAATATCTTCCGCTGATAAGAGAGAGTTTCATTCTTAACAAATTGAAGCAATAAGGATATCCGACAAGGAATGGCAACTTAAAAAAAGAATTGAAGAGAAGGAAATAAATCAATAATCACTTCATTTTCATTATCAAGGGACACCAAATTTCTATTGGTTAATCTTCTGAATCAAGAGATTCACCTATGGATCATCGAAGGTGATCCCAAGAATCTTTGCAAGTATAATGGTAAAAAAAATGTAACATATTTGTGATCAGATCCTGTTTTGGTGGATTCAAAGAATCATTTGGAGCAGACTCTCAGGTACATTATTATCCATATGAGATGAACTTTTGTGATCAGAATCAAGCTTCTGAAAACTTGATAGATGGTTGAGTATTCTTACACGCTGTATAATGTTTGATATGTCTTTCGGCAACTTAGTTTGTCCTTATGCTTATACATCTGCGAAAATAGCATTAAGGTGTCAATTGCTTTAAAATAGCAATAGCATGACTCATTCAGGCTTAGGACAGCTTCATTGTTCAAACCTGAAGCTTCTGAATGTATTAAGCCCCTACTAATTCATCTTGAACTCCTGATCACAAAAATCACCAGAAAGCATTTATGGGATAAAACTGTGTATATGTAATGATACTATCATTCAAACATGACAAACTACATCCTGAATATAAAAAAGCAATAATCATTTTAGATGCAGACTCGCCTAATAAGGGTTGTAGGACACTTTGGATTGATTATAAAGAATTGGCTTATGTAATTGCAGATGTACATATGGTGTAGAGATTTGGGAGAGTTACTGCATGCAAATTTTCTTATGCTGGCATCATGTAGTGGGAAAATATTTCATTTGCCTCTACTCTGCATAGCGACATTTAACAGAGAAGGTATCTATTGTGACTATAAGATGTGCCTATAAGACAACCATTATATCAAAGTTACATCACGAGGTGAATGATCTCCTCTTTCTCTTTCCAAATTCGTTTGCTTAGATTCAATTTCTGATTTGAAGGTTATTAACAATTCATCTGCTCATGTATGCATTACTCAAAGTTATGTTTCCTAGACTTATGATTTACTAAAACTTATTGAAACATGAGGTGTTGGTCTATACCCTACAATCAATCAGTTGGTTATAATTTAGTGAAAATTATTTAAAAACATTCTTTATCTTATATATATTTAGATGTACATCATAAAGTCCATGGGGTAATTATATATTACATATGAAATTACAGTGAGATTATAATTATAATATTCATATTGTATTTATGTATTATCTCAAAATGTTCTTAGTCGTTATTCTATTAAGACTTGACATTAATAGAATGTAAAAAAATTAGCACACGTTTTATTTTTTCTTTTGAAGGAAATAATTGATCTCATAGATTAAAGCATAAAGATACTTAAATAAATGTGTGGGTGTTTATTAGAGAACAAGTTCACTGAATTGATCCCATATAAGAAATCCATTTAGAACATTATTTGGACGACTATAAATTTTTTTGTTATGAGTATTGTATAAGTGATCCATTGAGTTGAGATATTCAAAGTTATCATATATAGGGATTGCTATATTTTGATATTACTTATGACCAATCCTAATCATAGATAGTTCAATTGATAGACATTAGATGTAGCATGAACTATATGGAGTTGGTTGAGTGATCAAGATATGATTTATCATCCTAAAGTAATCAGGAAGAATGTTTTCATATTCTCGATTAGTATTGATTTCAGAAATCTTTAGCCAAGGTGAAATGACGTTCTGTAAATAGTTTACAAATGTCATTAGTTGAATCAATATCTAATAAGAGAGAACTAATATAATTGGATTTAAAATAGAGTTGACATTGATTTTATACTATATGTCTAATCGAAACATTGTATAAAGAAAGTATTAAATTATATTGAAAAATCATGTACAAAAAAGTTAGTCAGAACCACTTTGGCATCCCTAAATATTTATGTAGTCATGATGTGTTGCTAGACCTTAATCTTGATTTGTAGATATAAATTGTTTAATTAGAGAATTAGAGATCAGTTAAAAGAGTTTAATTTATCTAATCAAAAACATGATTTAGTGCTATAATTTGTATCTATTGTCAACATCTTTGGAAACCTAATAGATACATATAAAAAATTAGGTTAAAAAAACAAAGATATTTTAATCAAATTAGACTTGATTATAAAGTTTAAAAAACTTTATGCTTAAATATGAAAAATTTAACAAATAAGGACCAATATGAGATATTATATCATATTTTTGGAATAACTGATATTTAATTAAAATTATAATTAACGTTTAATTAATGTTAAAATTTAATTTCAATTAAATTACTAAAATGTTCAAAATATATTATAAATAAGCTTAAGCTCTAATGAAGCTATCATTCCTTACTTAACTCTCTTTGCAATAGTTGCAGAGTTCTTTCAATTCATTTTGTAGATATTGTTAGAGGCTGAACATTTGTACAATTACAATAGTTGAGATGAGCTACTTTTGAAAACGGTTCGAGGGATCAATATGAGATATTATATCATATTTTTGGTATAATTGCTATTTAATTATTTTGGACATTCTAGTAATTTAATTGAAATTAAATTACTAAAATGTCCAAAAATATATTATAAATAAGTTTAAGCTCTAATGAAGCTATCACTCCTTACTTAACTCTCTTTACAATAGTTGTAGGGTTATCTCAACTCATTCTGTGGATATTGTTAGAGACCGAACATTTGTACAACCATAGTAGTTGAGATAAGCTAGTTTTGGAAACAATTTGAGGGATATGTCAAGAATACGATAAAGCTACGAAACAAGGTACGAATTGTAATTATTACTTTATTATGATTTATGTGTTAATAATTTTATAGAATTAAAGTGATCTTAATTTTTGAGAAATTGAAATATTTTTTTTTGTAATTATTTCACTATACTTGAGATTGGATCCTACCCGATTTTCTAGCAAAGTTTTTGAATTTAATACATTTCCTAAAATTGTGAACAAGAAATATACCTAAGTTTTGTACTTCAGTTTGCTCACTTTTTCTAAGACAAAAAATTATGTATAATATAATGTAATGTAATGCAATGTCGTTGATAATTGAAATATATAACCAACTCTCTTTAACACAAGTAAACGCACGAGTGAGCGGCGTCGATGGTGATTGAATCAGTGACTGCGCAAGGGTTATAGTGCTCTAGAGGACGAGTAGTAGTAAAGACGAGAAAAGAGACTATTTCCACGTTACGAGAACAGAGTGGGCTTAGCTTGTGCTTTGTCCTACACCGATTGAGAATAGTTTTCAGGTGGGACAACGGCCTAGCCCTAATTTAGTTGACTCTATAATTGTTGGTCCCGTTTTGATGACTACAGTTGAATTGCATGCAAGGCCATCACTATCTTTTCGTGATTGTTTAGTAGGGCAGTCATCTAGGGCAAAGTCCACTTCTTTGGTAGGTCAGAGTTCGGCTTTTGATCTTTGTAGTCAGTGGATGAGAAAAATTTGTTTAGAGTATGAAGGGAACGATTACTTATGACCAAAGGTTTTGGTTGATGATGATATTGTCCAGGAGGTTAGTGGTAAGTGGAAAGATGCTCTCATTGTTAAAGTTTATGGGAGGTCTGTTAATTTTATGAACTGGGAGAATCGGTTGAATTTGCTTTGGAAGCCTTCTGCGAGACTAGATATTATTGATTTGGGGTTTTGTTTTTACCTTGCCAAGTTTGAAGAGAAGGAGGATATATTGCAAATTGTGTCTGATGGTCCCTATATTGTTGGAGGTCAGCCATTGTATATTCGAAAGTGGAAGCTTGGTTTTCAGCCATCTACGACTAGAATTTCCTCAATGGTTACTGTTGAAGGCATTTTTATCATTGAAATAAGTGGCATTTTCCCTTAATTTCTGGATTAATTATTGGGTTTTATACATATATTTCCTGCTAAATTGTATTGTTTACCTGAATTTGCATTTATAATTGTTCATGTTTAATTTGTAGAAAATGCACCTGGTTTTAATTATAAAAGACCACAACAATCCAAGGAAAACGTGGGTAGAAATAGCAGTCCAAAATGGCAAGTAAAAAAGGAGCAAAACGCAAAAGGGAAAAAAGAAGAAGCACACATCATAAACATAAGCCCAAAATGCAAGCCACCAAGGAATTAATTTGGGGAGGATTTTAACCAGGAGCTAGCTTGAGGAGGACCGTAAAAACGACAAAATCAGGCTACATATGGAGGCGTCAATATTTGCTACAAGAGGAGAGGTCCAAAAGACCCACTACGTGACACATAAAAAAAACAAAAACAAAAATATGGGGAGGTTAGTCGCAGCTACGAAGAGGCTAGAGTGGAAGCTACCAGCAAGAGGACACACGACGCATGCAACTGGAGGAGAAAAATAAACACACGCCAGCTCCAAGAAAACAAATCACGCAGCCAAGAAAGAAAACAACGACGCAGACCAAGAGGATTTTAATGAGGGGACCACCACGCATGGAGAGAAAAGTCACCACCAAACGAAATCAGCGCACCAGCTGGAGGAGCTTGAGATCCACCAACAACGTTACAAACAAAAGCAAAGAGACTCTAGAATTTTGACAATTTTCGGGCACTCACGTTACAGCAAAAAGTAGAGTGGAGACGTGGAGCTGAAAAAGAATTAAGGCATGAGCACAAGAGAGGGCCAATCACGCAGAAGATGGCGGCTCCACCACTCACGTTGGCAGCTATTTTTCAATTTTCTACTCTTTCCACTAATCATACACCAAGGAGGGACTAGCTAGAGAGGGACGACGTGACCCACCAAGCTCAAAAGCCCCACCAAGCATTCACTCATGATAAAAACTCTCCACTCACGCTACTTGGGATGACTCTGGACTCACTCTACACCCAACACGCACGCTACATTGAGCTATCAACTTTACATAAGGAGGAGGTATTATTACGCTAGAGAGGAATTGGAGGTAGCTACAGAGGTGAGGGAACGCACAAGACCTACGCAGCAGCCAAGAGGGGCGCACATCGAATCAGGCAGGGAGACTTGGACGCTGGGAACACGCTGCACTCCAAGGCTTTTGACGCACGCAATAAGGCAGCTGTGAAGGGGACCAGACGCCACACGTAGAGAAGATCTGGACACACGAAGACAAGATGCAGATTGGAGAAAATCAGTAAAGAAATAGACCCACTCCAGACCTGGGTTTTGACGTCTATGCCCAGATTTTCCAAGATTTTCGTTCCTCCTCCTTTAATATTTATTTATCTTGATTTAATATTTATTTTGTTGAACATGAACATGATTGAGTAGATTTTCTTGCTAGGTTTCAAAGATGGGTAGTAGTTTTCGAATTTCTACATGATTTGATTCTGGATTTTGTTCAATAAAATTGGTTTTTGACTGTTGATTCTTGTTTTGAGTATTA
>JANKYF010082243.1:0-15103 GCA_029829435.1 Erythroxylum hondense | reverse complement strand
GTTTAAGAGAATAAATTTTTCTAAAAAACTGAAAATTAAAAAGATTTTTTTGAGAATTAAAGTACAGAAAGGTTCGTATCTTTTACACTTAGTGATTGGTAATCAAAGTTGCATCCGTATTGCTGGTACTGTTGCATCCAATTTTCATTACAATAACTTGAAATCTGTCAAATTCCACGGGTTAAATATAAAATAGGAATAATTAGTTAACATTGGGCCATCATTCCACCTAACCAATGTTATGAAGATTAAATAAATGAAAACATATTCAATTTAGTGGTGGGATTATGATTTTACTGAAATGTTTTATAATTATACTATGATTAATCATATATACACTTTTAAATTTAAACTTGAGTCAGAAATGAATAAGTATAAACAAGAAAAAATATAAAATAGTGTCCGTATAAAACATGTTAAAGATTAACAATAAAAGATAAAATAATTATTGAGTTATAATTGAAATTTAATTAAATTATAAATTATTTATAAACATGGAATTGAGTTATACTTTTTTAAACAATTTATATAACACTTTTAAAAAAGATAAAAAACCTTCTAATTTATATGCAAAATAACTATTCTATACAATATAGAATCATATAAGAAAGAATGTTTGTTATAAAATAACGTGTTAATAGAAGCAGGGTTTGCCCTACCAAATTATGATGAAAGAAGTTTTGCGTTATAATCAGAAGCATCATATAGTTTGTCAATGAAAGTAAAAAAAAACAATATTTCTTCTTTGAAATAAGAATATTAGGTGGGACAAGGGAAATGACTTATTAACTGAGTTTAATTAAATAAAGAAGAAGTGGAGAGAAGACATTTCACAAAAGAAAAGAGGTAAACTTACATTCAAATAAACTTAAAGTTCAGTTGGCTTATTTATCATGCTAGTTAAGGATTATTTTTTTAATGAAAAATTAATTATAGTTAAAATTAAATCAACATTACAACAAGTTCAAGGCTTTAAGTTTACTATCATATTGTAGTACGACCTGAGAACAAAAATTCCCTAAAGAAGATTGTATGATTATCTACAAAATAGATAACAACAAGAACTAGTTATAGGCACCACTAAAGTTTGATCTTCATGTGAAAGCTCATTCACCATTTCTAATGTTTGAGATTTTGCTTTATCTTCGTAATCGATTTCCTTTTTGTAAATTTAGATTGCAAGCAAAAATTGCCAGGGATGTCTGAGACATAGGCTACAACTAGTGGAATATCACAGTCCTCTGTTTGTTCGATATCCCCTGACCCCTGATTCTCAATTTGCATAACAGTTGCAACTGGAGTTAGCATGTTAGTTCAATCTATCTAACAATGCTCTAAATATTGGGAGGTGAAATCATTCACGCCACCTTCTAGATTTTTCACATTGTCTACACTAAAATTGTTGGACCCCGAACGTTTCATAGAAGTTATAACTATTTGAATGAGAAATTTTGGTGATTAATCATGAGTAAAGAACAAATGAATGAAAATTCTTGAACCAAGAAATGATAGGCAAGGATAAAGTAACGAATGAGAAATGTGGATATGTCCAAGTTTTGCTTTGGTGTTTCTGGTAGATAAAAGATTTTGAAGTGAGAAGAATTAAGTTGAATGTTAGAAGTAAGATGAAATCCAAAAATGAAGTTGCTTTTGTGTAGTAAGTTGATGAAGAATATGTACCGGTCGAGTCGACTGTGCTAGGCCCAGGCCCATTCCCAAGATGTTGAGTTAAAAGAGACAGGTATTTACTACATAAGTTCGTTATCTACTCATGGTGCAGGTACGACTCTCATAACCTTAATACTCTTTGTTCATAAACAAACCTACGGCAAAGAGCTAACTTAAGAATCAGAGGGGCAAGCTGGCAATCAACCCCCGTTGTGCCTTTATTGTTTTTACAAGTTTCTCCTAGTCCAAGCTAATCAAGATCATAGATCCATGCAACGGCGCCCAGCCTCAACAGAATCAGACTGAACCAATTGGGGCCACCGTGGGGCCGAGCGTCAGGGCACCATGTCTAGAAGCACACAAATAAGTCAGGTGGCGGCAACAAATCTGGACGTAGCCGCCGTAACGGCGCTTGCACTGCGACGAATGGGTTTGTAGTTACCTGCCACCGCCCTTCCACCGATGCATGATGATCCCCAGATCCATCCCCCACCTATCACCCAAAACCCTAGCATAGACGAGCTACCCCTATTAAACCCGAATAACCAAACACAATCCTCACATCCGAATGACCAACCACCACCCCAAAGCTGTGATCAAGAAGAATAGAGCATAGGCTTGGAAGATAATGCCGGGAACAATTCACGCCCTCACCTCCAACACCCCCTAAACACAAACCCTCCTACGCCACAACAAATCTTTCTTACCCAAAGACAAATAAAGGAAGCGGCCGATCTATTGATTCACCAAATCTTACAATCTCAAACAGAACAGCAGCGAACCCCCGCTCGACAGATGGGTATGATAGCCGATCGCCATTCTGCTAAAACTCTTGAAAAAATCGTGGACGATCGAATCAACATGGCCATGAATTCCTGTCCGGATCAGCCATCAACACAATATAGCTCTCCCTTCATTCAGAAGATCTTGGATAGCCTTCTAGCGGTCGACACTAAGATACCAATGCCTGAAAAATATACCAGAAAGACTGATCCCCTCGACTATCTTCAATACTTTCAGTCAATGATGAACCTGCATTCCATCCCCGATGCCATTCAATGTAAGGCTTTCTGTACAGCCTTTCAAGAAGGAGCTTGGTGATGGTTCAACAGTTTACCTCCGGGCTGCATCACTTATTTTGAGGACTTTAAGTCGCTATTCCTCAACCAGTTCGCCACAAGTAAACAGCCGCAGAAGACTGCCTTGGAAGTGATGTAGTTGACCTAAGGAAGGAATGAAAGTTTACTAGAGTTCATCACTCGGTTTAGCAATGAAACTATTGAAGTCCGAGACCTTACCTGCTCGTCCATGTTGGCTGCCCTTATGAGCAACACGAGGGATGAAGAGTTCAAAAAGTCATTAGCCCTCGATCAGCCCAGGTCTATTCAAGAGATAAGAAACCGGGTGGATAAATATATCCAGCTTGAGGAAGTGTTGAAAAACACAAAACGTAGGGCAGATGACCGTTTGCCAAATGGCAGAATAGATGGTTCACACAAGCGACAGAAGGATCAGTCTAGCTGGAGGAAGTCGACCGATCGAAAGGACCAACGACGAGAATCCTTCACCCCGCTCAACAGGCGGTATGCAGAAGTACTGGCAGACATGAGAGCAGAAGGGGAATCCCTTTGAGAACCTAAAAAGTTGAAAACTCCCCTAAAAAAAAGAGATCCCGATCTATATTGTCGATTCCATAGAGATGCAGGTCATGACACGGAGGACTGTTGGGACTTAAAGCGAGAAATCGAATCCCTTATTCAAAGAGGAAAGCTGGGTAGATTTTTGAAGCACGGTACAAATACCGAGCAGGATAATGAGGGTAGGAGCGATCGGTCTGATAACTGGCGGAAGCCTTGGAAGCAAAACGATACGAATGATAGAGCAAGGCGGAACGGGAATTCAGATGACCGACGTGACATGAGAAGACAGTCCAGGGCAAGAGGAGACAAAAATGCCGGTCAGCAAGATGACCGGCCGGTTATAGTCATAAACATGATTTCTAGTGGCAGCGCAGTAGGAGGGTCCACCGTCAGAGGAAAAAAGAGGTATGTCAGGCAGGTCGCTAAAGATCCATCAGCAAAAAAAAAGAGGCAAAACGATGGGGTGATCTCGTTTGAAGAATCTGACCTGGAAGATGTTAGCTGCCCTCATGATGATGCATTAGTGGTCACCTTGAATATGGATGGTAGCGAGGTGAAGTGGGTAATGATTGACACAGGTAACTCGGTCGACCTACTGTATTATGATGCATTTAAGCAGATGGAGATACCAGAGGAGCGATTATTGCCAATAGAGGGACCCATCAAATGGGTAACAGGAGCATCAGCCTACCCATTCGCCCGAGTGTTCTTAAACGTAAAATTTGGACAAAGGCCTCGTCAAATAGAGAGAAATGTTGAATTTTTGGTCGTGAAATTTGGCGGAGCATATAACACAATAATTGGAAGAGCCACCCAAAACGCCCTCAGAGTAGTTGTTTCAACCTACTATCAAACAATGAAATTCCCAACACCTCAAAGGGTCGGTATTGTTAGGGGTCAGCAAAAAATTTCTAGGGAATGCTACATGGAAGAAATGAGGACCCTTGATGGGGCAGTAGTTTTGACAAGTTCCCTTGATGTAAGAGCCGACGAAGAAACTGAGAGGATGAACCCTGCCGAAGAAAAACAACAGGTTATATTGGATGAAGAAGAGCGGTCCAAATTCACAAATCTGGGCACTGAACTCAAAAAGGGGCTGGCTAAAGAGATCACAGATTGCTTGATAGCGAACAGATCGATCTTCGCCTGGGTACCGAGCGACATGCCTGGAATTTCTTAAATGGTAGCATCTCATTCTCTCGGTATCCGGAAAGACTGCAAGCTAGTCAGATAGAAGAAGCAGTGGCAAAGCAAAGAAAGGCAGGGGGTGATCGAGAAAGAGATAGGAAAACTACTCGATGCTAGGTTCATTCGGAAAGTCAAGTGCCCTGAATGGTTGGCGAGCGTGGTACTAGTGAAGAAGAAAAACAAAAAATGGAGAATGTGCCCAAAGGACAGCTTCCCCTACCCAAAATCGATTAGTTGGTAAATGCTACATCAAGGCATGAGCTCCTTAGCTTCTTGGACGCTTTCTCTGGTTATCACCAGATACAAATGAGCCTTGAAGATGAAGAAAAGACGGCTTTAACCGACCAGGGCACGTATTACTACCAGGTAATGCCGTTCGGCTTGAAAAACGTAGGGGCTACTTATCAACGACTCATTATGGAAGTTTTTAAGAAACAGATTGGTCGAACAGTCGAGGCCTATGTAGATGATATGGTAGTCAAAAGCAAGACGACCGCCGAACATGTGGAAGATCTTAAAGAAGTCTTCCTGACCCTCAAAAAATTTCAAATGAGGCTGAACCCTAAAAAATGTGTTTTTGGTGTGGCATCCAGAAAGTTCCTAGGATTCATGATTACTCAACGAGGGATTGAAGTAAACCTAGAAAAGATTGAAGCTATCGTTCAAATGCCCTCACCACGATGCTTAAAAGACGTTCAAATATTGACGGGGCAGATAGTTTCTCTGAGCAGATTTGTTTCTAGAATGGGGACAAGTGCCTCCCATTTTTCAAAATCTTAAGGAAGGCGGACGTGACTCATTTCCAATGGACGGATGAATGCAAAAGAGCATTTCAGCACCTAAAGCAATACCTGACCAGTCCGCTCATTTTGTAGAGCCCCTTTGAGGGGGAGACATTGATCATTTATCTGGTAGTTATAGAAGGGGCGATCAGCGCAGTTCTCATTCGATCGGACGGAAACGAACAATTCTTGATCTATTATGTCAGTAAGGTTTTGAGCGGACCAGAAGCACGATACGCATCTATTGAGAAGCTGGCCCTATCATTGATAACCGCTGGACGGAAACTCAGGCCCTACTTCCAGAGTTACACAATTGAGGTATGGACCGATCAACCTCTCAAGCAATGCCTTCAAAAGCCTAAAACCTCTGGACTGTTAGTTAAATGGGCAGTAGAGTTGGGAGAGTTTGATATACATTACAAACCACGGACAACGATAAAAGCCCAAGTATTGGCAGATTTTGTTGCAGAAATGAGTCAACCTACCTCATAGAACGAGCAACGCCCTGCTTAGAGCTTATTTGTCAATGGGTCATCCAACGTTAAGGGATGCAGAGCAGGAGTGGTCTTGATCAACCCCCACCAGGAATAAAAGGTGGAATACGCCCTCCGATTAGAATTTAGAGCATCTAATAATGAGGTAGAATACGAAGCCTTAATAGCCGGTCTTCAGTTGGCAAGAGAGATGAAGGTGAAATATTTGAAGGTGTATAGCGATAGCCAAATAGTGGTCGGTCAAGTCACTGGGAAGTATGAGGCAAAAGGGGACAACATGATCCAGTATCTGGAATTAGTAAAACAAGAGTTGAGCAATTTTAAAGAATACTCGATGGGTAGGATAGATAGGACGCAGAATGCTCAGGCAGATGAGCTTTCCAAGATGGCTTCCGATCAAAATGCAAGGAATAACGTTTTGATCGAGCGGATAAACCAGCCTAGTATTCAAAAAGCTAGTGAAGTCCTCGAAACAGATTGCAAACGATCAAGTTGGATGGAGTCGATCAAACAGTACCTTCTTAAGGGAACACAGCCACAAGAAGCCCTGGGAGCTAAGAAACTAAAGGTAAAGGCTGTTGAATACGTGATTGTTAATGACATCCTATACAAGCGTTCTTATGACTGGCCGCTATTATACTACTTGAACTAAGAAGAGGCAGAATGGGCAATGATTGAGGTTCATGAAGGAATGTACGGGAATCACTTAGGAGGCAGAATGTTGGCTCACAAGTTGATCAGATAAGGGTATTATTGGCCGACAATGAAGAAAGATTGTCAGGAAAAGGTTAACCGGTGCGAGGCCTGCCAGAGGAACAACAATTTGTCCCATCAACCGACCGAGCAGTTGAAAATTGTGAGCCACCCCATCCCCTTTGCTCAATGGGGAATGGGCATACTAGGTCCTTTTTCCCCCGGTCCTGGGTAGAAGAAGTTTTTGATAGTCGCAGTTGAATACTTCACCAAATGGGTAGAAACAAAAGCGGTCGCCATAATCATTGAACAAAAAATTGAAAACTTTGTGTGCAAGAGCATACTGAGCCGCTTTGGGATTCCTATGGTCTTAGTTACAGACAACGGTCGACAGTTTGATAATGATAAGTTCAAAGATGTCCAAGTTTTGCTTTGGTGTTTCTGGTAGATAAAAGATTTTGAAGTGAGAAGAATTAAGGTGAAAGTTAGAAGTAGAATGAAAACAAAAATGAAGTCAAATTTGTGTAGTAAGTTGATGAAGAATATGTACATATGTGTATGTTCTGTTGTTGGTGTTCATGATTAATTATTGACTATATATTTTTCTTCGGATGCTATTGATTCGAAATGAAGTTTAGAATGAGGAGTAAATGAAGTAGAAAAGGTGATTTTAGCATGATTTGTGTTAAGGAAAGATTGTGAATCAAAATGGATGGTTGATCTGAAAAATGTTCACGAGATGAGGTTTCAGTCTTTTAGCCACAACTTTTTCTCTAGTTATCTAAATGAAATGATTCTCAATTTGGGTTAAACTAGAAACATATGGCTACATTTCTTATGAAGACATCAAATTTAAATTCTGTCTTTAAAAATCTCAAAGTTTGTCATGAATTTGCGAATAGGGTGCAGTACATTGGATGAGTGTAAATTCGTGTTTTGAATTTGAGGAAAATTCTGGATCAATCTAGGCTAGATTAAAATAAGTGTATCTTCTAGAAAGTTGTAAATCTTTCTTTTAGCCTTCCAACGATATATAGTATGGAATTGTTGGACTTCTAGGCTGAAAGCTATGGTCCTTGTAAAGGAAGCTGTATCTTCTGCCTTTTTGCTTCTTTTGTAAAGATGTCAGCTCCTTCTGTGTTTCTTCTATGATGACATCATCTTCTTCTATGTTTTGCTTCGTCTGTGTTTTGCTTCTTCTGCCTTTTTGCTTCTTCTGTGATGACGTCATCTATGATGTCATCTTCTTCTGTGTTTTGCTTCGTCTGTGTTTTGCTTCTTCTGCCTTTTTGCTTTTTCTGTGATGACATCATCTATGACATCATATTCTTCTTTGTTTTGCTTTGCCTGTGTTTTTCTTTTTCTGCCTTTTCGCTTCTTCTATGTTTTGCTTTTTCTGTCTTTTTGCTTCTTCTGTCTTTTGCTTCTTCTGTGTTTTACTTCGTTTGCCTTTTCGCTTCTTCTGTCTTTTTGCTTCTTCTGCCTTTTCGCTTCTTCTGTGTTTTGCTTCTTCTATCTTTTGCTTCTTCTGTCCTTTACTTCTTCTGTCTTTTGCTTATTATGTCTTTTGCTTCTTCTGTCTTTTGCTTCTTCTGTGTTTTGCTTCTTCTATCTTTTCCCTTCTTCTATGTTTTGCTTCTTCTGCCTTTTCACTTCTTCTGTGTTTTACTTCTTATGTCTTTTGCTTCTTCTGTGTTTTGCTGATGTGTCTTCTTCTGTGTTTTGCTAACGCGTCTTCTTCTATGTTTTGCTGATGTGTCTTCTTCTGTGTTTTGTTCCTTCTACTTTTCGTTTCTTCTGTGTTTTGTTATCTTCTGCCTTTCGCTTCTTCTGTCTTTTGTTTCTTTTGTGTTACTGTTCATAAACTTTTTCTAGGTTACTGTTCATCTTACATCTTCCCTTTTTTATCCTTCCGAAGATAGAATATGTCTTCAAGGTCTGCATGAAAGTCGTAAATCTTGAAGTCTTCTTTCGAACCATATAAAGAACATCTTAATACGGTATCTGTAGGAAAAGTTATAACAATTTTCCCAATTTTCTGTCTTTTTCCATTCGTTTACTTTTTCCTTTAGCTTCGTCTAATCCTATTGTCTAGTCTATTTTGACCCTTCAGATGACAAAATCTGACCTCAAGGTCTTCTTTAAAGTTGTAGATTTCAAAGTTATATTTGAAATCATGCTAAGATGATCTTAATCCAACATCTCTAGTGAGAGTTATGTCATTTGTCCCGAGACAAGTTCAATAGGAGTGAGGACCAAATCTTGTTTGCTTCGTTCGACCATAATTTGTTTGTCTGACCTCCAAATAAAGTGATTCTTAAACCTATAGAATTCCTAACACTTTTCTTTTGTGTCTCCATTGAAGGTCATAGTTTCTGGTGTTGATTTGAAAGGGATGGATTGAACTAAAGTAAGGGTATAGATTGGAAGAGTAGGAATCGGATATTTTACTGAGCATGTTTCAGTATTTTGGTGATTTCTAGATTAGTAGAGCTCTGAATAAGATAATTTTTGTTTCAAGATAAACTAGAGACATGGAGCTACAAATAGTATGAAGGAGTTGAAATCTAACTCAGTTTCTAAGATGTTTAGATTTCAGATAGAAGTTATGCATAAGTACTGATTTGGACAAGAGCAGTCCAAAAATGTTGAAGTGTATCTTTCGAATCACTAAACCAGATGGATTGATTTTGGTGTCCTTACGAACTTAAGACAAGGAAGAACACTTTTCTAAAAGAAAGAGTTATGTCAGAAAATTCAAGGGTGCTTTTGGCAAGACACTCAGAAAATTCAAGGGTGTTTTTGGCAAGACACTTCATTATAAAAGATAAGGCATAAATGGAAGGGCAAATGGGACAATTCTCAATCATTATGGGCATAATTGGAAGAAGAAGTGTTGTCTTACTTATAAATAAAGAAGAAAAACGTGAATGGAAGGAAAGCAGAAGAGAATAACAAAATGGGAAAAAAGGAGAAAGAGAGAATGTCATGAAAGAGAGAGAGAAATACAAAAAGAAGAAATGAATGAGAGAAAGAGGAGAAAACAATCTAGGGTTTCAATTTCCTTAGCTTATAAGAGAGATTTTGAGGTTGTTCAAGAAGAGAAAAAGGTAGAGGAAGAGAAGAGCTTCCATTTGAGCCAAGGATCTCTTCATTTGGTGAAGAACCAAAGGGATCGAAGAGACCTATTTTAGTTAGATCAGCTCATGGAACATACATTAAAGATACACCAAGAAAGAGCCTTAGAGACCTCAGGTTGTTTGCAAAGAGAAGAGACATTATGAGCAAGTCTATAAGCAAGGAAATTAAGGTGGGTACATGTTTATAATAGAATAAATAAGCCACTACCGTTTTTTTTAAATCAAAGAGATTTACTAATCTCTACTGCATCATAAGTGTTGCATTTATTGCATTTGAATGATTTGTAAAATCTGCTACGTGTTTGCCACATAAGTTGTGTGATGATTTATAAAGTGTTTTCTTTTGAAAGAGGCCGCACATATATGAAATCATGATTTTGAGAATGGTTTTCAAGATATATAACAAGTATATGAAAAGCAAGTGTTCAAAAAAGTGACATTTCGGCAACAAGTTTACTAGTTATGAAATATGTGTTATGTGGATTTGTGGTAGTCCCTTAAGAATCATCATGTGCACGTTAAGCAAGTTAAAGGCTTCTTCCTCCTGCACGCTAGTGGCACGGAGCTCCTTCATGGACTCCCTCAAGTTTACGACTACACAAGATCATTATGTGGAAATGTGTAGTGTGTCATGTTTATGGATCTACCCAAACCATTTTGATATTCTTATGTGCTCATGTCATGTGAACAAGTTGATGCATTCACGTTTTGTACTTTGAATTTTGACTTCACGATGAGAATTTTTAGAAACAAGTGCTTTATGAACTCATTGAGAATTTTGGATGACAAGAAAAACGTTTTCAAAGGCTTTGCTTATTTTTTTGTTATAAACTGTAACTCACGAGTTGTCCAGCTCACCCCTTTGTATCCCATGTTCATGTGATAGCTAAAAGAGCAAGTGATCAAGAGCCTAAGCAAATTTCTCCAAATTCGCTTAACTAGTAGTTTGAGTTGGTTTTGTGGATGCATAATGTTATAATTGCATACCAAGTTTATTTGTTTAAGAATTACTGTAATTTGAGACTTAGAGATAGTGTTGTAATATGACTTAGAATGCCATTAAAGATTTGTAAAATCTTATTCCTTTGCTGATAATGAAATATGAATGATGTATGGATGTTGTTAAGTGGAAGTATGAATTTGCGTATGGATAAGTTTGGGTTGAAATTATATATTCATGAAGAAGTTATAAACTTGAGTTGATGACGTTGAAACATGAAATTGTTGATGCATATATATATATATATATATACAAACGTATATACAAACGTATGCCCAAGTGAGATTCATGGGAAGGCAAAACAGGAATTATGATGGATCAAATATAGTTGGATGTGATGAGAAAAATGAGTTAAGATTTAAGAGTTTAATGAATTCAATTTTGGGTAATTGAATGGTTAAGCTCAGGGCATTCCAAGTTGCGAGATGTAGAATTTCAAACCTTCCTTAAGGGAAAAAGAAATTGGTGTTATGACTTCAGGGAAAAACCTAGATTAATCTAGGCTAAATTAGGCAAATATGTTTTCTAGAAAGTTGTAGATTATCTTTCTAGCTTTCTAGCCGTATACAGTGTATAATTTTTGGACCTCTAGATTGAAAGTTATGGTATTTAGATTGGGAAATGCTTAGGAGTGTATAGACGCTTCGTCTGTGATGACGTCATATCATCTATGATGACGTCATTCATCTTAAGAGTTGCATCATCTTAAGTTGACTTTGCATCATCTTAAGTTGACTCCATTCGTCTGCTTATTTGCTATCGTCTTAAGACTTCATTTCGTCTTAAGACTTTCACTTTGTATGTCTTTCGCTTCGTCTTAAGACCTTTGTTTCGTCTATCTTTTTGCTTTGTCTATCTTTTGTTTCGTCTATCTTTTCACTTCGTCTGTCTTTCACTTTGTCTCAGATGATGTCATATCATCTATGATGATATCATTCTTCTTAAGACCTTTGTTTCATCTATATTTTTGCTTCGTCTATCTTTTCGCTTCGTCTGTGATAACGTCATATCGTCTGTGATGATGTCATTCGTCTTAAGACCTTTATTTCCTCTATCTTTTTGCTTCGTCTATCTTTTGTTTCGTCTATCTTTTCACTTCGTCTATCTTTTCGCTTCGTTTATCTTTTCACTTTGTCTATCTTTTGCTTCGTCTATCTTTTTTCTTCGTTTATTTTTTGTTTCGTCTGCTTTTTGCTTCGTTTGTCTTTTTATTTCTTCTGCTTTTTGCTTCATCTGTCTTTTTGCTTTGTCTGCTTTTTGCTTCGTCTACCTTTGGCCATTCTTTCTTCCATTAGTCTGCCCTTTTTGTTTCATCTGCTTTGTTTTGTTTGCTTTACTTCGTCTGCTTTCTACTTATGTACCGAAACAAGTTTAATATGATTGAGGTCCAAACCCTGCTCGACGCTTTCAACCATAACTTCGTTATCCAACCTCTAAGTGAGATAAATCCTATGTCTAGATTAAACAGAGACTTAGAGCTATCGAATGATCCGAAGGGATAAAGTTCGAACCCAACCTCTAAGACGCTCAATATCTGGATGGAAGTTGAGCATAGAACATTTTCCTCCGTATAAGAAAGATTTAGAAGATAGGGTCCAACACTTAGGCATTAGAAAATGATGATGAATCGGGGATGACTAATGAAGGTTAACTGGGAATAACCATGCAAGGTAACAAGCACAAGCACAAGCACACGTCTTCTGTTAAGGAACGTTAGATTTCGGAAACAAGCGGATTCAACATTTATGGTACCAAAGCAAGAGTTGAGTTCTTGAAACGGTCCCAACAGTTGATGATGCCTAAAAGAGGGTACGTGGAAATGGCCCTATAAGGTAGTATACAAGTCAAAGGTTTATACTTTCCGAAGGTTTGAGTTCCGAAATCAAGTGGGACCCAACAGTTGTGGTATCAGAGCAAGAAGAGGAATTGATGATGGTTAAAGAGACTTCATTGGAATCAGTTCAATGGTTATGGTCAAGAGTTAGGTTTCGGAAATAGGACCCAACACAATATGTACATTTTGTTTGACATTTTGTATATTTTGTGGATGAATTTATCATGAAGCCATATAATTGAGGGAACTATGAGTTATTTAACGAAAGTTTTTTTTTTGTTATTTTGCTTCTCTTTTACAACAATCTAGCAATTGTTTCCTTGGGAAATTTACTTACAACAATCGAATGTTTTCTCTTTGTCGATCGTGCTTGTGGACGATCGTGCAATTTCTTATTGTTTCCTCTCTGTCACGATTGTGCTTGTACATGATCACGCAACTCCCTGCTATTTCCTCTTTGTCATAATCATCCTTGTGCATGATCATGCAACTCCCGCTATTTCCTCTCGGTCAAGATCATCTAGGGACTATAAAGGGCATTACATGCAATTAGTCAGAATAAGTTCTTTCATAATATAACCCCTGGCAGCAATCAATACTCGAAAACTTATGAGAAACATCTTTGATTTTAGCTAATAATAGTACTTCCAAACGTTCCAGCTTCTTCAGTGCTGACAATATAATCGGGGCATCAATACTTAAGCAATCATCAAGACACAGTTCCTTTAGAACTGACCTTAGTGAGTTTGCTAAAGTGTTAATGCTAACAGACGTAAGAAGAAAGCATAACGTACTGAGTACAGAAAAGCTAAAATGTGAACGACAAATGTTAGTCATGGGGGTGACTTTAATTAAACTAGCATTTAACTTATTAAATGCTAGTCATGCAGGATGGTGAATTGGTAAGTCACTAAGTCACCACCGTGCATGACTAGAGTTGGAGTAATAAGATTGATGACAGGTAGTTAGCAAATAAAATGAAGCTTCTTAGCATGTTTTGCAAAATGGTGGTTGACTTGTATTTTGTAGCATATAGTTCATGGAGTGAAACTTGTTAATCATTTAATCTCCTCACTTATTCATTTCTTGTTAAGATTTGAAAGTGATCCATTTCCCAATCAGAGAAAATGCTAATTAAGATGGTGACTTATCACCACTGTGAGGTGGTGAAGAAGAAGAAAATTAATAAGAATAATAATTAATAAGAATAAAATTAATAATAAGAAGAAAATTAATAATAGTAAGGAATAAATGAACTAAAATGAGTTTAGAGTTAAGAAAAAGGTGTAAGGTAATGTTGTGATATAGGAAAGA
The DNA here is from genome assembly GCA_029829435.1 of Erythroxylum hondense. NCBI lineage: Eukaryota > Viridiplantae > Streptophyta > Magnoliopsida > Malpighiales > Erythroxylaceae > Erythroxylum > Erythroxylum hondense. The sequence goes on along the minus strand of JANKYF010082243.1, from coordinate 1,350 downwards.
AAGATTAAAATGATAGTTAGAGATAAATAAAGAAGTGCAGAAGAAGAAGAAAAATACAGAGAGTATGAGAAATACGTATATGAACTGTTCGGTTTTTGATTTTGTGATTAATCATAGATTTTGATTTGTTTGTGAATGAGTTGAACTAAAATGGAAATAGGAATGAAGAGGAAATAATGGAGACATAGGTTAGAAATGTTGGATTTAGTAAAAGAGAGGAAGAAGAGACAAAAATTTGGAGTTTCATATAAATCTGGAGAATATCGTCCGGAGCCTCAGAAGAATTGCACGATTGTTTAGAAGCACGATCATGACAGAGAAAAAAAATGAGACAATGCACGATCGTGACAATGAGGAGATATTCAGAAAAGCACGATCGTGACAAAGAGGAAGCGTCTCGCGGTGCACGATCATGCACAAGCACAATCATGATAGTGAGTGTGTAGTGATTTATAGCAACTATGAACATCCTGCACTCTTTTAACCATAACTTCTTCTCCTAACCTCCAAATGACTTGAATTTTGAACCACAAACTCCTCATACCTTTTTTTCCTCTCCACCAAAATTCATGGCCATTTGAATTCTTTAGGAAAGAATTGATTGATGAGTTTAGGATGAAAATGATGAAGTGTGCTGGAATAATGTTAAATGGAGTATTTCTACTAAATAGAAATCGGTATTTTGACCATATCTTAATCTGTAGATATCCAAATGAGATGATTTTTTTATTTAGATTAAACTATAGACATATGGTTACAAATTTCATGAAGGAATCAAATTTTAATTGTCTCCAGGAATTCCAAAATCTGGCTTAAATTTAAGTATAGAGTATTGTTGCAGTTTGAGTACAGTCCAAAAGATTTTGTGTATAACTTGCAAAATACTGTACCAATTTGTGACAACTTGGTGTCATTAGAAACTTAAGGTATATGGGAACAATTGTTTAGAAGAAGGTGATACCTAAATACTTCATTTTTCTCGTCAAAATGATCACTTAAAATTGATCGAAAATCTGTTTTAAAGAAAAAGCTAGAATGATTAATTGAGTTATGAACTTAGAATAAATTTTGTTTTATTGAGGTGTAAACCTAAATTCAAATTATCCTTATGTAAGTTTTGATATATGAATGATTATGTGATGAGAATAGTGGAAATATACCTGGGAATGCATAGTACATATGATGCCACGGTTAAATTAGTGATGTGAGTGACCTAACATGTTACCTTGTGGGATACGTATTTGGATATCACTCAAGATGTCGGTTACGTATCTTATGAGAGTATGGTGTACAATAATAGTAAGTAGAAAATTAATAATAAAAAAATTAATAATAATAAGAAAAAATTAA
>JANKYF010081543.1:0-15119 GCA_029829435.1 Erythroxylum hondense | reverse complement strand
GTTGTAGTTTGTCTAGGTTTTCAAGATGTGGATAAACTGTTCTCACATATCTCACAATAGTTTCGTCGTTCTTTTTTAGTGTTTCACGATTTGCATCGTGTTCAATGAACCATTCTTCCATGTCTGCGGGAATTTTTACGCTTCCAGGTAGAAATTTGAAAGCATTGTCCAAACCGCCTGCTCCAGGTAATTTGTTTCGACGAATCAACATTACAACTGCAATAATGTAGTATCCACAAACGCTGCTAGACAATTCTTGATATCCTCGGTGGTTCCAGTGTGTAAATTTTCGTCCACCGACCATATGATGAATTACATTGGTGGGGAGGCCTAAAGAATCAAACACCAAAAGACCAGATTTTCCACAAACACACAACAGCCAATGTCCTTCTGAGAGTAGAGCAAAAGCCGTGTGTGGAATCAAAGTAGTCGGCGAAGACAAACCAACTACGACTGGAATTCCTAGTGGTTTGAGAATAATTCCCAAGGTGTCAGCTGCCAGTCCATTTGGATTTATCCGAGGCACTAAAAAGTAAAGAAGCGTGGGATAAAATGTGAAAAAAGTTTATTATGCCAAGGGTAGTGCGATCGCGCATTCGTTGTTCTTGAAACACGTTAGCGTTTGATCGTAAATCATTGTCACACGGATATTTAGGTTGTTGACTGGTTGATTGAATTCACCACTCAGAGTAATTTGAGTGGCCCGGGCTGGATTGATTTCGTTTTCGTTTCGAGAGGGTGCTACGTCTATCACAATGTTGCCCACTCGGCATGTTACAAATGTCGACCAAGTGAAATACTGCCGAGGATCTAGATCTGCTTTGATGTTTTTACAGGTTTCTTGATAGAGCTCAAACGGCCCGTACGGTTTGTGCCAAATTGCACGACCGTCACAAAAAACTTGAAGATTTTTTAGCACAGTGATATTCGATGACAAAGTCGGTGATCCTTGCTCGGTAAACGATACAATGAGTTTTGTGGGCCTGGCCGAGTTGTTTTGCACGGGTTGAATATCGAATTGAGTGCCACAAACGCTAAAGTTTTGAATTCTGGTATCTTTGTATTGGAACAAAGCAGCCACGTTTGAGGGATTGTAGTTTTGGATTCCAAATGTGTTATCTACGAGCGGGGTTCTGTTCGAAGGACCGAATCCAGCGTTGAAACCTCGATTGATAGCATTGATATTTGTTAGAGGGGTGATTTCAAAGTTTGCCAGCACCTGTTCTCTCACAATAGAATTCAAATGAACTTCATCGACCGTAATCGAATTTACAGCAATGGCTACAGAAATCTGGCCATTGGCCGGTCCTGAAAAAAGTCGTGAAGTTTTGTCACTGTCCCATTGAAGCCGCAGTCTTAGTGGAAGATTGGGCGGCCACAATTTTGCTGATCTAAAGAGATGATGGTTGGGCCCGATGCTGAAATCGTATCGCACTGGGTTTGCGTTTGTAAATGTGAATTTGGGAAGGTCGTCCGCAGTGTGGTCTCCGGGCTCAAAGATTTGGTTCATGTATTTTGTGCTTGTCATGGGTATCGCCCAATCGTCAAATCGTTTTGCAGTGTTCATTTGATAGTTTTTCCACGTTTGTTCGGCTCCAAGACCTTCGTCAACAAGCGTGCATGCGTTGGTGCCGGCTTGAACTCCAAGGTTGATCATATTTGCCCACAAATACGGAAACGATGTAAAAGTGACCGGAGAGTCTGTTGTTGCAGCAGGCGCACTTATGTTTACGTATCCGTTGATTCTGCATGAAGGAAGCTTGACACATTGAGCACTGACCAAATTGGCTAAAAGTTGATTTTGGCTTGAAGCACCAGTTTGATTTTGATTGATTGCCAGCAGAGACTCTCGAGTATCCACAATGTAATTTTGTGTTGGGACTGCTGCCATCATCTCTGCGTTCGATGCTTGCGTGGCGTGGGCCAGTGATTGTTCATACTGGTCGTCATCGGCGTAAGCCGTGAGTTTTCCAAAAGTGCCTTCATCGAGATATCCGGGCCCACTGATTTCATCGTCAATATAGTTGTATAGATTCGCGGGAACCGTCACGTCCGAAGCACGGCCAAAAAGAGCAGACACTGCGTTTAGAAAAAAACACGTTTATTTAGTACATCATAGTAGGATGATATCCAGTGCCTTGTAACAACATTTCTTCGTAGGGATTTTTTGCCGCCGAGGGAGTGGGTACTGAAATAACAGCTTCAGACACTGTAGGCACAGGTGCCGGTGTTTGTTGAATTACGGCCGCCGGTGTTACGACAGTTTTCTTTTTTTTGGCTGGAACCGCAGTGTTTGAAGAAACTCGCTTGGGCGTTATTTTAGGCACTGCAGTGCTTTTGGGTCTCGGTGTTATTTTTTTTGTCACCACGTTTCCAGACAAATCTTCGAGAGCGTCCACAGTTCCTTTGATGAGAGCGTTCTTGCCAGCCGATCCAATCTTGCGTATGTGTTTGTTAGTGAGAATAGATCCAATTTTTGACGCAACTGATCGGAACACATCGCCGATACCGGCTCCAGCTATCCAAGATTCACTGGGTTGATGATATCTGAGCACGTTGAGAGGCAATAACACTCTAGCACGGTGCGGCACTCCTCTTCCAGCAATTTTGTTGACGGCGAGTGATCCAACGGCTCCTGCTGCTCCTGCTGCGACGGCTGGCCCAGCAAAAGCGAGTGCTTGTCCAATAAGCGGAATCAAGGCCGCCAATGGCAAAAAACCGCCTCTTCCTTCTGCTCCTTCATCCATCAAATATTTGTAATGGTGAAGCGGAAGCAAAGATTCTTTGGGGCTTATTCCGTTTCGAATTTTGTAATGCCTTAACATCTGCCGAAGTTTGGCGTGCGAGACGGGAGTTCCGCTTCCAGCAAAAAAATTGCCTCCGGCTCCGTTGAAGAAGTTATAAGGTCCGGGATGATTCATCTAACACGACAATGTAAAGTGACAATGTATTTATCTGGGTCGGAAAATTTTGAGTGTTTTCGACCCGAGCCGTCGTATATTTCAAAAGATATATTGTGTATTAGGTTTGTGGAAAACGTCTTCCACGCAAATTCGAGTGAAGGTATTTCAATGTGTATGTACTCGTCGTCAATGTTTGGGACATAAACCAACTTGAGGAGGGGTGCGTTTGAGTTGCCAGCTAATCGGCTTACGGTTAGCTGAGGTGAAATTATTTGCAAGAAACGACTACTTGTGTCAGCGAGCGAAGCGTAAAATCTAGCTCGCTTTGCTGGAGAAGCAACAAAAAAATCTGTCGCTTCTTCGTTATTAGGGTCGGGGTCGTCTAATTGAAACAAATTTTTGAAGTTGATAATCGAATTTTCAGTAACGGGCAGATTTGTTGGCACAGAATCCGTTTGGCCTCTAGGTACTGGCCTATTTGACATTTTGTTGTCACTAGCAAACAAAAAAACTTTGTCATTGTCATTGGGTTCAAACAAGCCACCCAAAACTGTGCTTGGATTGATAGTCACATCGTAAAAAATTTTAAATGTTATGTCCGGTTGGTCTTCTGATGAATAAGTGGTTTTAATTTCATACATTGGACCAGTAAACCTCGTTTCTCGGTTTTTCAAGACCAAACTTGTATAACCCAGACCGAGGTTCTTTGCTGCGCTTGTTATGACACCAATATTTAACATGGTGATTTCTATTGAATCGTCAAACCGCTCGTTAAAATGGGTACCAGTTGTATAGTCTGAAGACGGTTTTGGATTTTGTGATCCAGAGTAGCCCGATTTAGGAAATGAGTGATAAAACGCAAAGTTTTGATCGGGTTGGGCATTTCCAAAGGTTGAAAAAAAATCTTCATTTTCTTGTCCAACCGTCCCATTCGGCAATCGCAATTCTTTGCAACTCATAAGCAAATTGTTTGATTGTAAGTTTTGTGCGATTTGTTGAATCATCGATCTTGCTTCTTTTTCGGTTTTTCCTACCAATTGAGATTCAATATCAGTTGGAGCCGAAACTACTGGAGTTACACTAGTATTCATGTGGGCAAGTTCATTTTGCAACTTTTCAGAATCAAAAAGACCAAAGGAAAGAAAAAAGGGCGTAAAAACCCTCGTGAGTGTGGCCGATGTGATTGTGGGAGGTGGGCCAGCTGGTGTGATGATCAAATCTGTCAGGCCGATAGCACTAACTTGATTGGCATCGATTTGATTCTCAAACACATTTACAAATTTGTTGGCATTGTTGTCGGGATAGATGTCTTTGTTTAACACGGAAACAAAGTGAATTTCTTCCGTCCAATTAAAATTGGCGTCATAATCCGGCAACGACATCTAAAAGAAAAGTGTTCTGGAGTTTTCAGTGCAAAATATTTTTGCATCATCTCCGACCCCATTTGTGCTCAAGATTTTTTTCGTGCCGTTAAGCCGTAAATCAAATCTTAGCCAACCGTGAGGATTTTTTACAGTGTCTTGTAGCAGCCAGACAAACATTGAGACATACTCGCTTCCAACGAGTTTGCCCACATATTGTTTCATGGCTGTTTGGTCTGATGTGACATCAAAAAAAATTGTATTTTGGTTGTTTCTTCTTAGAGAGGTCAGTCCCGGAGCAAACAAATCGTGTGTCACCAAGAAACTTCGGTGATCATTGTGGTGTGTCATGACATGAAAAACGTGTTCCAAAGCGCTTCTAAACGCCTTGTTGTCCAAGTCACGGGTAAAATCATCAAATATTAGCAAAGCTCCAGGCTTGAATTTTGTGTCGGTGATTGCTTCTATCGTCTTCAGAGTTCCCTCGACATAATAAAGCTCAAGTTGGCGTTCATTTGTAAAAGTGTTCCTCCAGCTATTGCAAGTTTCACTTGGAGCACAAATGTAGACAGCCGTCGGCATTGGGTCGAACACACCGTGATTGATAATTTCATATATCAATGTCGTTTTACCACTTGAGGTGGGGCCAGCAATAATTGTGTTGCTACCTAATTGAAAATCCGTCAAAGACGCCAACTCTTCGGCAGAAATATTAGACATTACTCACTTTTTTATTCGAGATAGGTTCCAGATGGTAACAAAATGCCCGAATTCGCGGGTCTTTCAATCACGTCGTTCAACAATGGCACAGCTGGCTTTTTTCCTACAAGATCAACCATGCTAGTAAATAACATTGGCTTTGACAAGGTTCTCGAGACGTTCGTGTTGCTCACAGAAAAATCTGGTAACTTACTGGTAGGATGAGACAAGACTCGATCAAAACACTCGTTTGCCGTCTTACAGGGTATTCCAGTTAGGAGAACCCTCACAAAGTCGTACAGACAGATGTTGGGAAGCGAATGCATAGATTCCTTATATGTGTCTGTGGTTTCGTGACTTAGGTCAAAGTTCAATTTATATATGATACAAACTAGACAACTTTGAACATCAGATCCATGCTCGCATTTACATTGCTCGCAATTTTTTATGCCATGGATTCGACAAGCGTGAGTTGAGCTCGAATATTGTCTCTGTCCTTTACACTTGAATTTCAAGACCAGTTTTTTGGTTTCAATATTTTGTCCGACGACAAAATAGCATTTCGCGCCCATAATTCCAGAACAAATTGCCTTGGTTTTGACAGTATCTGAGACGCTTTCCAACTCGATATTTTGACACGATTTTCCCGTTTCCCAATCAAACACTCCAACTTCGCTGCCAATCATTTCCTTTGGCATGTGCTTAAAACGCTCCCAAAGATGAATTTTTGAGTCCGTGTCACCATAAAATGGGTCAGGGTAGGTCGCGTCGACAAGTTTCACAGGATTTGGTGTGACAGCTTTGCTCCATTCCAAACGCATGGCTCTGGTAGCCGCATACATGAATGCCGCGTGTGCTTGAGGCCATCCGTTTCTGCTCGAGTCCGTTGTTTTGATGATATATTCTTCTCCCACATAGTTGTAGTATCCTTTAGAGAGGTTGAGATTGTTCATGCCAACGAGCTCACATTGGTCTCCAAAGCTTTCCAAATATTGATTGCATGCTTCTTTGCCCAAAATATTCATTTTTCCTTCCACATTTTGACCAAGCTTTCCAATGCTACCGTTCATGCATATTTTGAAGCAAGATCTCATGGTGGTGTTTTTGGTTTGGCTTCCTTCTTTTTTTCCCTGAGCGCATTTGACCATAAATGGCTTGTAAATTTGCGAGGATTTGTTGTAGTACAAAATTTCTTTGATTTCTCTAATCCGCCAAACACTTTTGGGATTGTTTTCCATTTTTGAATCAACACAAGCCAGATACAGCTCGAGAGATGTATAATACTGCCAGTCATCAGCCAAAGTTTGGTCATAGGTCCAACTGAGTCGGTTGTCTTTGGTATTTCTTTGTGGCAATGTTGATTCAAAAAAGTATGGCTCTTCTGGGACAATCATTTTTGCTCGACATATGAATAATGGGATTTTGGCACAATTTGGTGCATTCATTAGCCTTTGAATCAAAAAATCTTTGGCATCCTCATCCAAAATCAATTTGGGTTCTCCCACTGGCATTGGGTATGTTACTCCATTTGGGTACATACTAGCAATATCACCCATGACGTGTGGTGAATGCAAGACGGGCACTTTGAATTTGTTGCACAGCTTTTCAAGAACGTCAAAGAAAGGACTCAAATTTGGGTCAACAGTGCGGTCAAGGAGAAATCCTTGAAAGTATGGTTTCACCCATCCTCCGTAAATGGCCTTTCGCTCAAAATGATACATCTCTTCGACTGGGACAAAAATTTTGGGTACTTCGATTTTTTCAGTGAAAAACACTGCATTTTCTTCGTCGTCAATCTCATAATTGATTCCAAGAGGCAAATCAGTTCTCACTGGCTGTTCCTTGTTGGTTGCCGTGTGCAACATGACACGCGCCGCCATGGATGACATGCTTGAAAGAAGCATTGGATAAAATTTGATTTGTTCCGCATATTTTTCTGCTTGATCGGGACTAGGGCAATCCGAAATCAATTCCGTCAAATATTTCGTGTACATGAGACGCAAGTGATGATATAAGGCCAATGTAACTCGAACATCTTGCAGACAGTATGCAAAGCACATTTGTCTAACGTCGTCATCTCCCTGAGTGTTTGTGCCATTTGGAAACAATTCCTTGTAATATGCCAGGGATTTTTGTCGAACTCCATCGTCGTAGCCATAATACGATCGAGCAAAGAAACCATCATCAGTTTCGCGTTTGACGACATTGTTCAAGCAATAATCGTTCAAAACCGTAAAAGGCATTGTGCCTTTTTGTTCTCCCAATTTGTAGTCCTTGGCAGCATTGGCCAAAGATGTGGGACTTGTGAATCGTAGCACGTCACAAAATTCAATCATGACATTCTGGGTAACCGCTGTATTTTGAGTGATAGCTCCTTTGCGCTCGCCATATCGGATTGATTCAAAGACTTTTCTTCCAAACTCTCGAATGATAAAACAACGATATTCCTTTGCAAGAAAAAGATCGTCATATCGAGAGCCATTGAATGATACCAAATGAACCACTGTTTTCAAGTCAGTGTTTGTGTTGACCAGAGACATTACAACGGCCTTGACATCCATGAAAAATTCGTTCAACGAAAGAGCGCATTTTTCTTGGCCGTTTGGCAATATGTAGCCAACACAATAAAATTTGTGGTATTCTGTACCGTCTCCACGGACAATTGGATAGCATTCCAAATCATAAGGAATTGGAACGACCTTGTCAATCTTGGTTTTGAAACAATTCAGTTTGAATTGCTTGAATTTGGGTTCAACATAACAACAGACTTTGAAAGTCTTTTGACTTTCTGTGATCCGCAAGAGATTTCCTTTGTTCGAAACCAGAAGAAGTTTTCCACATCTGTTACAAAACACTTTCTTTGTCCATTCAACAGCAACAAATTTCGAAGCCAAACCACCGTATGGTATGTGACGGTTCTTTTTGGGAGGTCCATTGGCAAGGTCATGCCATTCGTGTTTTTCAGTCCAACATCTTTGAATATAGGCCTCGATAGTTTTGTCAGACAATTTTGGGCGTTTTCCAAGAATCTTTTCCAAAAGACCAAGTGATTTGCATCGAGCGTTTCTGTCCTTTTGTTTGATAGTTGGAAGCTCTGAACTCACGTTGACCAGTTTGAATTCGTGCGTCGTCTTGGTATGCACTCCAAACGATTCAATAGTCTGAATTCGTTCGTGCGTTGGCAAGTCGTTACCCATCATCACGCGCGTCGTTTGTTCTGCGCGTTGAATCGCGGCCGTCTCGTCAAATAGCAGTGATGAATTGTCTTCTTGAAACAGAGCCAGGATTTCGTTTTTCTTGGCCGCAGACAGATGATCTGCAACAACGTTAAAGACGTCATTCGTTTTCGTCAAAAAACCTGTTGCGCTTGGGGCTGTAGATGAATTTGACTTTGAAGAAGAATTGAGAAGCGCCATCTCCAAAAATCGGCTCGATGTAGCCGGAACCGCTTTGAATGCCTTCTTCAACAAATCCTCCTTCATGTGTGGCTTTTTGGATGGTATTTGCGAGGCTGTATCCTTTTCGCAAGAAGGTCGCTTTTGAGGGGATCCAGTTGGTTGCGATTTCTCGTCCATCGAGACTTGCGATCCATCTTCCACCGTGGAACTCTCCAACATTGAGTTTCCACCAAACTCCAAACTCGATGAAAACACTGAGAAGTTCATTGGAATCACTGATTGTGTTCGTTTGCACGAGGACGCTTCGTTGTCCATTGTCTAACTCGTCTGTTGTTATTATCATCAGGTAAAACGAATATTCCTCGTGGGAATCGACACCGTCAAGTCAATCGTAACGTTTGTTCTTCGTAAGGGAGGCCAATGGGAACTATCCCAACCACTCTTCAACGAGGATGAGAGAGGAAAAACGATGACGGCGGCACAAACAAAAACAGCTAGACAGGATTTAGCTAATCGACGGCCTAACCGAGGGAATTCATCGCGTGATGCGGCAAATTTTATGCTGACGCCGCAATCGAGATTAGTTCCAACTGCGTCGCCAGCCGCCGAGATTTCCCGTAAATCTCCACCGACCCCGGAACCGATGGACGTCGATAAATCTCTATCTATAAGCTCACCAATACCGCCTGACTTCATGGATATCTCGTCATCTGCTACGCCGTTACGAACTAGCACGCCACAAAATTCCGTCATGGAAATTTCCAACGCTCCTACCCCAAGACAAACACCTATTCCACCGCAAGAACCAGAGCTACGGCGTCAGACTGATCAACGTTTGAGAGCAATCGCACAAGAACTTGATTTGGGAGACGGCGACGATAGATCTCTCTCAATTCAATCAATTGGAGAAACTATTTTACAGCGTTCGCTTCCAGAAAACCCCAATCAACCGCTGCCTCTGACATTCAGAGCCAGTCCTTTATCAAATCTCATTGCGCCCAAAGCAATAATGGCTCCCAACACAAGTACTGCTATTCTCGCAACCTCTATGGTAAACGAGTCGATAGCAGCGATTGAACGAGCGATTTTGCCTCTTCACGCTTCAAACAGAGCTACAGAACTCATCGCGGCCACTGCTGGGGAAATCTTGACAGATGTTTTCAGTCAACCAACAACGGCTATACCGACGTCGACAGAAATAGTTGAACTCGTAAACGACGTTTTAAACAAAATTTCTAGAGGAGAAGACGTGAGCGTTTCTTCAGAAGTTCACAGTTTACTAGAGCAACAGCCGGCTACGTCAAACTCTGTTGAGGACGCTGTAACACAAGTCGCAAAGGAACCAGAAGTTCCCGAGTCTCTAGTTGAGTCCCTAACGGCAGCTGCCGAAACTGCGGCCGTCGCTGAAACGAGCGACTTGAACACTGCGCAAATGGTTTTAAATGAACTGCCACTTCTTGAGACTCCGGAATTTGTTGACGAAATTCCAGCCGTGGTGGACGAAATAAAAACTTCAAGGAAAAGTGTTCCCACGAGACGCATCAAACCAACCTTTTTACCCTACCAAAAAGTTCAGCCCAAACAGCCCGAGCAGCCAGCAGAAGATGAACTCAAACACGACTTTCCACTAGATCTCGTTCTCTCTGGAATGAAATACATGAGCGCCAAAGAACTTCGTCAAACTGCCAAAGACAAACAGGCTGGACCTCAAATGAATGACTTGGCAGCAATCATTCTCAAAGGCAGAAAGCAAACACTAGACAGCACCGAACAAAATTTGTTAAACAACCAACTGCCACCGGATACAACCAAATATCCAGCTCTAACTCGCATGGTTCAACGGTGGATCAATCGTAACCCATCACAGCGAAAAAACATTGACACTCGAGACATTCAAGAAAAAACCCAACAAAAAACATATGAACCCGAAACGGACAGCGACGACAGCAGAGAGTTTGTACAACCAACGCCTCAGGTATCGCCGACAATAACTGTCACACGGCCGTCATCTCAACCCGGCACTAGTCAAAACGCCGATAGCGGTGGTGTGACAATCACCATAAACAATACAAATAACGGTGATAGAAAGAAATCTGAACCAACACAACTGCGCCCATCTACCATCGTGCCTAGAAAAAGACTTGGATCGAATCAACTGCGCGGCAGCGAAATAATTAGCGCCGATGACCCCAAAGCTCCATTCAACAAAATTTTGCCCCTAGAATCAAACAGGGCCATAGCCAGAGTTCCTACGATCCAAGAAGAAGAAGAAAACGAAGACGCCCTATTGGGTGTTTCAGACAAAGACTACGATACAGATCAAGAAATAGATTCAACTATTTTGGATGATGACGGTGTAGACTGATTTATTGTTTCAGTTTGAATAAAATGGGATAAATCGCCATCAAAGCGCTGCTCATTGGGGTGAATTTTTCATTGTCCAGAACGTTGACCTTGTTGGAACACCAGCGTTCTCCGTCTCTCGAGGTACAGCGAAGTATCAGTTGATTAGGTTCATTTTCTCCATTTCCAGCTTGCCACCCAATGTGAATGATTCCCTTAGGATGAGCAGTGCAGTACATGCAAGGAAGTCGGTTCATATTATATTGTTGAAGATACTCGACAACCTTTTCAATTGCTTGGGTTTCAATCTTGAATCGACAAGCTCCCAAGCTGCATGTCCAGTTTGATGGAGTAGTTCGGGATCCCCAAGTTTGAGACTTGTTGTACTTGCATGCCGATCCGCAATAGCACAGAAGAACATTCGAATCCATTCCAGTCTGCAAAAGAGTTGATTCAGACAGGCCGCACCAAGCCAGACCGTGTCTGGCAGAAGAAAGGTTTAGCTTGAGAGCCTCGTGATCAACCGCCAACACAGAATCGTCAGAAACAACTTGGTCGATGGGAGTCAGCTCCTTGTTGAAAAGATGTCCAATGATTTGAACCGTAGTTGAAGTCGCAACCGGAGCACGGCCGTCCGTAAAATCCTTGATGTTTTCAAATTCTCCCTTGTCCAATTCCAGCGCTACCATCGCGTTCGCCAGATTCACCCGAAGTGGAGGAGGAAGTTCTTGAATGATTGTGACGAACAAGTCAAACTTTTCAGCGTCCGGGATCCTTCGAAGTAGAAGAGGATTCCATACAAAAGGTTGAACACCAGATGGAGCAGAAGATGCCGTCGAAACACTTCCACCCACGCTACCCTTCTTCGGGTAAGGTGTTGGGCGAGCAAACGCGTCGGCGAGTGACTTGGGCATTGTAGCGGAGTCGAGTGCTACCACAGCGAAAGGCCGGTTCTTTTATACAGCTAATCCCAATAGATAACATCCCCCTTACTCTCAAGCGGTAGTTGGAGGCATTTATACTCGAGCGTTTTTGGTTGGAAAAATATCCAGTCTCTCAATCCCGTCTAGCAACGACCATGGATAAAGAGCTTCCCGAAGGTGCCAGCGTTATCCGCTCCAAGCAGCATTTGGCTCGTAGTTCCAAACTGAAGCGACTTAGCCGAGGATGCTTCACCAACACTCAACTGGAACGAGATGTGCGACACGTTGAACTCACCGCGAGCCAAGCCAGCGGTTTTGGATCTTGGAGAGGTACGGTCAAGGGAAACAAAAGTGCTGTGAATAATCACGTGATGGAAGCTATCAGAGCCTTGACTAAAACGGGCTCTACCAATCCGGAATCATCTGTTCCATACGTCAGTGAAGCACTGTGGCATGTGTGGTGCGCAGCAGAGCTGAGCTATCGCCCCCAAATTTGTGTCACCATCGAAGGAAACCCTGGTTCTGGAAAAAGCATGCTTTTGGACCGTCTCTCAAAGAAAACGGCCCTAGCCTCGTGTGTGGTTTCTGACTGCAAGCACAAGGACATCAAAAAACGCCAAGATTACTACAAATCTGAAATTGGCAGCAAGCGCTTTGTAATCACAGAACGCTGTGCTCAATCTGTTTTCTTTGAAGACAACAGCAGCTTGACACTGGTGGACAAGAAAAAGATTCTGCCAGTCGACTTGGTGATTGTGCTCACCACAGCTCCAGAAACGTGTGTGTCTCGAGTACCAACTTTGGAATTGGAGGCAGTACGAACGTACAATGACAATCTGTCTCAATCATACACGACTGTGTATCCAGACGCTGAAGTTGTGACCATCAATGGAGAGAGAGAATCGGAAGACATCTACAAGGATGTTTTGGAAACTCTGAGATATTTTTGCGATTGTACTATGCCAGAAATCATCTAATAAAAATGCGTTCTGTTTTTTCAGAACTGGAATCGCCTTTTTATAATATGGCTCTGTATGGATTCGAAATCAACGAACATGGAACTTCTTGGTACAAGCATGACGATCATCCTTTGACTTGCCCAGTTGATGATACAAGACAAGCAGCTCACGCGCACTTGGTAGACTTTCTCAACTGTGACAGTAGCAAACTGTTGAAAGACTTGTGTGCTAAATCATGTGGGCTGGTGAAATACTATCATCTTGGAGCGGATTTTCCCGAAAAAATCAATCAAGGCGAAAAGGTCTATGTCATTGTCTACCAAGCTCATTTTCCAAACACATCTATCATGCCATTCTTATCTTGGGGTCTCACTGACCCAAACTTTCACCTTGTCGATGTGGGAAAAATGTATGAAAATCCAAGTCTCAAAGAAGACTTGCTCGTAGCAATGATGTTGAACCGTCAAGTTCCAAAGGAGCTACAGTTTGAAGATGAAAAAAACTGCATCGAAGCTTGTTCTCAATAAAAGATTTTATTCAGTTTCATCCGGAGTTGGTGTTGGTGTTCTCTTGCGTTTGATGGTTTTTTTGGGAATTTTGGGTCTTTCCGGAACACAAGAGACCATTTGGTTTACAGACTTTTCCATCTTGCGGAGATCGTTTCTTGAGAGCTTGAGCAATAAAAAATTTCGTTTTTCCAAAATGTCCATGAAAACGGTAGGATCGACCACTAGTCCAGTCTGCTCATGCAATGCCGTAAGCACTTCGATGATTTGCGGTGATGGCACCACTTTAAGCCTCTCGTCACTGGCCACAAAACCGGAGGTCTCCTCACTAAATGAATTCATTTTAACTGTGCGTTCGAAGCGCGAATATGTCTAGCCCCTCGACAACTCTATCTTATACCAACCCAGAGTGGCTCAAACTCCAAAGGTTGCTTTCTAATCTCGATTTGGCCTATGATTTGGCAGTGAGGAATGGCCTGCTGTGGTTTGAAACAACACCGCTCGATAATCTCAACTATATCTGTGAAATTCTGCTTAAAAGCAGCGGTGTTTCATACTTGAACTCATTGGATCCAATATTCTCTTGTTGGAATCACTTTCGTGCCTCTGCTCTTCAAATCGATCTAAAAAAACTTTCGCCTGAAGCCCACGATTTTTTGTTGTGTGTTGCAACGAGTGCCCTCGAGTTTTTGGTAGACCTACTTCAACGCCACTCTGTCTACGATGCCGTGCTCTTTTGGCTGCGACGAGCAGACACAATGCTTGTGCGATGCCCCTGTGGGATACACATACTGGCTCAATCGTCACAATAATTTGCTGATGCTACCTACATTCGCTGACAAACTCAAGTCAGTCGGCAACGTTTTTGCCGATCTCGCTCAACGTCTCGCTGACATTCTGGAAAAAGCTTCCAAGACTCTGCTCGAAATTCCGGCACAGTTTGCGATTCAAATCGAAAATCTCATCAGTGGAGTCAAGCGATACGTCGATGGATTGATCTCCACCTTCCGAGGTTTTCTGGACAACAACCATATGAAAGAAATCGACGAAGCCGCAGATGATCTCTTTGGCTACGCCGTAGTTTCCGAAGAAAACCAAGCCAACCTCCAAAAGTTTGCAACTTTCTTTTTCACCTTGGCCAAAATTGTCGCCGACTTTCCACTCGGCGTCATCAACGTTGCCCTGGGCACTCTGACTAGCGCGTTTCGTTTCATCGAATCCAACAGCGCCAGACTGAGCCAAGCTATCACTCAGCTTGAAGCCAATTTCGATCAACAAGAAAAAGCCCAAGAAAAGGAAGAAAAGGAACGCAATGCAGAACCCAAACCAACTCTCCGCGTTCGACTTCTCAGCGAGCATGCCAGCACTCCTCAGCGATCGAGCCAAAAATCAGCTGGATTCGATTTGTACAGTGCCTACGACCTCGTTGTTCCTGCTGGTGGAAAATCGACAGTTCTCACCGACATTGAGCTTGAATTTCCGGACGGATATCACGGAAAAATTGCTCCCAAATCGGGTCTGTTGTCTCGCTACGCTGTCGACGTTGGAAACAGCATTCTCGACAATGCTTCCATCGGAAACGTTGGAGTCGTTTTGTACAATAGCTCTCAAAACGACTACAAAGTGAACGTTGGCGACGCGATCGCTCAACTCATCTGCGAAAAAAACGAAATTTTGTCCATTGACAGCTCGTATTCCAACTGGTACTAGCTAATAAACACCTCTCTCTGCTGACTTGCTTTATTTACTTTATTTACTTTATTTACTTTATTTACTGATGACGTCATCGATGAGTCATCCTAGCCACGCCCACTATGACGTCATCTTTGTTTACATTGTAGCAGACGACAGTGGCGCCCCCTAATTTAGCGGGCAATTTGAATTTGGCGCGCTAAAAATGTAAACAAACGGCGACAACAACAACAACGACTTTACATTATAATCCCTATACCAGGGAGTGGAGAGGAGGAAAATTCGTCTGCTAGAGCCCGCTGCTAATCCCCCTGGTTGGCGGCCAAATACCGCTT
>JANKYF010080364.1:0-15140 GCA_029829435.1 Erythroxylum hondense | reverse complement strand
TAAGTTTGTAATCTATTATGATTATTTAAATTACTATGAGAACATGTAAATTTAATAATAATAATCACATACCTCTAAGTTTATTCACCCTCGATGAATGATCCAATTAAAGACATGCATAAAGCCCTTGTGCCAGGAGAATAAATCAATGATTTTCATTCTCCTGAATTAGCAGGAGAATGGAGGATTGCTAAGAATTGGGTAATGAGAATGTTACCTCTTCAATGATAGTTTGATGTCAAACGTAATGTTTCATTCCATTTTTATACATTTTTCTTCGGTACCCCCAAACAAAAGCATACCCTAAAATTCTTCTAAGACATCTCATAAATAATTTAAAAAATAAAGAAGTAAGTGGCCCATAATGTATACTGTATACATACGATTTCCACCAAAAATACGCTGTAATTTCTATTTGCCCCTTTGGAAACCCTAATTAGTCTTCAGACAGGATTTTACCGCTAAATCTATCCAACCCTATAAAACCGTAGGGAACTCACGTCGAACCTTTGGCCACCTCCATAGAAGCAAAATTTTCCCAAAGTGCGAAACATCTTCAACTCTTCACGAATTTCTCTGCTATTCTTTTCGAAAGATTGCCTGTTACTATCATCGTCTCGAGATCCTGGTAAATTTCATATCCTTCGCTCTCGGTTTCGTTAGAAACTAGACATGTTCCTTTTGCTTTCAGAAGCGCAATCACATCTATACGGAGCAATTGCAACGACCACATCTAGAGTTCCGCCAATCCTTCACAGAAAGGAGCCCAATAGAGATCAAAAGTTCCCTTCTTTTATGCACCCCTTTTCATCTATATAGCGACCCATCTGATATTTTTATACGTATTTGTCATTAAAGCTTCTGTCTTTTTCTTCATTCAAATTGGCCACTTGGTATTTGCGAATTCTTTGAGGAAAGGAGGTTTCTTGTTTTGAGTTGTAGGGAAAAAATTTTGGGCAGTGATCTGCTGTATGTTCTCTGTAAAAATGGGTGATTTTGATATCCAAAAAATCCGAAATATATGCATATTGGCACATGTTGATCATGGCAAAACAACCCTTGCCGACCATCTGATTGCTGCCACTGGCGGTGGTGTGCTTCACCCAAAATTAGCGGGGAGGCTTAGGTTCATGGACTACCTTGATGAGGAACAGAGGCGTGCGATAACAATGAAGAGCTCTTCGATAGCTCTTCAATATGGGGATTATTCGATTAACCTCATAGACTCTCCTGGTCACATGGACTTTTGTAGCGAGGTTTCCACTGCTGCAAGATTGAGTGATGGAGCATTGATTTTGGTTGATGCTGTAGAGGGAGTTCACATACAGACACATGCTGTCTTGCGACAGGCTTGGATTGAGAAACTCACACCATCTTTGGTGCTTAATAAGATTGATAGGTTGATTTTGGAGTTGAAGTTGAGCCCAATGGAAGCTTATACCCGGCTGTTAAAGATTGTTCATGAGGTGAACGGTATCATGAGTGCCTATAAGTCCGAGAAATACTTGTCGGATGTTGATTCCATACTTGCTGGGCCATCTGATTTGGTGGGTGATGAAAATATTATGCTTATAGAGGATGATGAAGAGGATACCTTTCAACCCCAAAAAGGTAACGTGGCATTTGTGTGCGCTTTGGATGGGTGGGGTTTTACTATTAGTGAATTTGCTGAATTTTATGTTTCAAAGCTTGGGGTTAGTTCAGCCGCATTGCTGAAGGGTTTGTGGGGTCCCAGGTACTTAGTTAGGAAGGATGATAAACTGATGATTGTGGGGAAGAAGGGAACAGGAGGAAGGAAGACTAAGCCTATGTTTGTGGAGCATGTGCTTGAGCCGCTATGGCGGGTTTACCAGTCAGCATTAGAGCCTCATACAAACAAAGATATACTTGATAAAGTTATTAAATCATTTAACTTGAGTGTTCCCCCTCGTGAACTTCAGCATAAGGATCCTAAGGCTGTGCTTCAAGCAGTTATGAGTCGCTGGCTACCTTTGTCAGATGCAATTTTGTCAATGGTGGTGAAGTGTATGCCTGACCCACTTGTTGCACAATCTTTTCGGATTGCACGCTTACTTCCTAAAAGGGAAGTTCTGTATGATGGAGTGGACTCAAGTATCCTTGAAGAGGCAGATCAGGTCAGAAAGTCAGTTGAGGCTTGTGATATTAGTCCAGAAGCTCCTTGTGTTGCTTTTGTGTCCAAAATGTTTGCTGTGCCAACAAAAATGATACCTAAAAAGGGTCCAAATGGCGAGACTTTGAGCAATTCCAGTGACGAAAGTGGAGATATTGAATCAGATGAATGTTTTCTTGCATTTGCTAGAATTTTTAGTGGCGTTCTTTATTCCGGACAAAGAGTTTTTGTGCTTTCAGCATTATATGACCCATTGAAAGGGGATTCAACACAAAAGCATCTTCAGGAGGCTGAGCTGCATTCCTTGTATCTTATGATGGGTCAAGGCTTGAGACCAGTGACCTCTGCAATGGCAGGGAATGTTGTGGCTATCCGTGGCCTTGGCCAGCATATATTAAAGAGTGCAACTCTTTCTTCAACAAGAAACTGTTGGCCTTTCTCAAGCATGGCATTCCAGGTAGCCCCTACTCTAAGAGTTGCAATTGAGCCTTCTGATCCAGCAGATATGAGTTCTCTGATAAGAGGTTTGAGGCTTCTGAACCGAGCCGATCCATTTGTAGAAGTCACAGTTTCTTCTAGAGGGGAAAATGTGCTTGCTGCTGCAGGAGAGGTCCATTTGGAGAGATGCATTAAGGATTTGAAGGAGAGATTTGCAAAGGTGAAGCTAGAAGTCTCTCCTCCTCTTGTTTCCTACAAGGAAACTATTGAAGGGGATGCATCCAATCCCTTGGATGGTCTCAAGTCATTGAGTAAGAGCTCAGACTATGTTGAGAAAATGACACCAAATGGGAGATGCGTTGTTCGTGTGCATGTCATGAAACTTCCATCAACGTTAACTAAAGTGCTTGATGAGAGTGCTGATGTTCTTGGAGACGCTATTGGTGGTAAGCTGTGGCGTGCACAGAGAGTCTCGGAAACACAAAGATGCAGGATCTTGCAGGATGAAAATCCACTTGAAGAACTCAAAAGACGCATAGCAGATGCTGTTGAGAGTGATACTGTCTCGATGAATGAAAATGACAAAGATTGGGTTGAGAAGTGCAAACTTAAGTGGCAAAAATTTCTTAGGAGAATATGGGCACTTGGCCCAAGACAAGTTGGTCCTAACATCCTCTTTACTCCAGACTCCAAAAGGCAAAGTAATGTTGGTTCTGTTCTTGTACGGGGTTCCCCTTATGTGTCAGAAAGATTAGGCTTGGTGGATAGTTCTATTGCCAGGGACACACCTTCTGATAAACCCTCTGAAGCAATTCAAGCTTTACATGTGGAAGCAGAGAGTCTGCAAAGCAGTGTTGTGTCTGGATTTCAACTGGCAACAGCCGCTGGACCATTATGTGATGAACCAATGTGGGGATTGGCATTTCTTATTGAGACTTACATATCTCCCCTGACTGAGAGGTCTGATGAGTCTGAATCTGACCAACAATTCGATCAGCATGGCATATTTACTGGACAAGTCATGACAGCTGTTAAGGATGCATGTAAAGCAGCTGTGCTTCAGAAAAAGCCGCGCATTGTTGAAGCAATGTACTTTTGCGAGCTGAACACTCCAGCTGACTATTTGGGTTCTATGTATGCTGTTCTACATCGGAGACGAGCGCGGGTCCTGAAGGAGGAAATGCAGGAGGGGTCCCCACTGTTTACAGTTCATGCATACCTGCCGGTTGCTGAAAGCTTTGGCTTTGCTGATGAGCATAGAAGATGGACTTCAGGGGCTGCAAGTGCTCTCCTTGTTTTAAGCCACTGGGAAGCACTTGCTGAAGATCCTTTCTTTGTGCCAAAAACAGATGAGGAAATTGAAGAGTTTGGAGACGGATCTAGTGTTCTTCCTAACACAGCAAGAAAACTTATCGATGCTGTCAGGCGACGCAAGGGCCTTCCTGTGGAGGAAAAAGTTGTCCAACATGCAACTAAGCTGAGGACCTTGGCTCGTAAAGTGTAATATTGCCGTCAGGCATCTTGTGGGACATTGTAGACTAAAGGAGCTCCGTTTGGCCAAATTTTGATCTTCCACTCAGAAGTTCACTGTTGACGACTGGTTTAAGTGCAGTTTAACATGAGAATGACACCTTTATTTAATTAGGTTTCTTGATCAGTCTCCATAGTATACATCAAACATTTAGCTGAATTGTCCTCAGATTGATATATCAAATAGATTCTATAACCTAAGATTCTATCCAAATCTTTTTGTTTTGCAATTCTAAATAGATTAATGTATATTCTCCATATCAAATATATCCCCCATGCAAAAACAACGCCGGAGACGGAGATCAATAACAATTGAAAGAGTTATACATCGTAGATGATGATACCATAACTACAATAGTTGAATCCGCCAGTCTTCAATGCCATCCCTACTGTTGGTCTATTCACGTAGATGCACGGGATGTGCCGTTAATACAAAGGAATTAAGAAGGTTGATGCACATGGACGAAATTTGTTGTGCCAGAATACGGGCTATACAGAACGTGCTAATTATTCTTGAGGAAATGCGAGCTAAAAAACCAAGTGGCTGTCAGGAATTTCAACGGCGCTCCTCTAGTAGCATTTTTGCCTCGAGAACAGAAGCCTGTATAATCTGAAGCTCTTCTTCCATCTTTTCCGATGGGCTGATAGTATCTTCCAACGATCTGATCATTCTCTCGGCAGTTGCCATCCTTACCGTTCTCAACTCTTCTATTCTTTTTAGTTCTGGCAGTAGTTCTTCTTCCAGTATCTTCATCTCAGAATCCTTCGCATCTGCATCAAACACTAGCTGATGATATTCTAAGAACAAATCAAGAATTTCAGACATTCCGTCTTCCCTGATCTCCAAGATTGATTCTTTCTCTTGGACTACACCCATAAGTGCGTGTTCCATCTCCTCTACAGACCTTGACCCTTTCTGTATCTCCAGTTCAACTGCCTGTATCTCACTCTTTGTCTTTAGAAATTTCTTGTTCTTCTCCTCAAATTTTCTTCTTACGTGACTCAGTCTTTCATGGGACAGCCTTATTTCCGTTTGCAATTTGCTTTTCTCTTCCTCAGACTTAAGCAATTCTGTAGCTTTGCCGCCTACATACCGCTGGGACGTGTCTACTCTCTCAATATTATCTATAGCAAATAGAACCTTCTCACTTTCCTGCCTTCGCTTCTCTTCTTCAAGTTTGGATTTCAAAGTCGCGAGATTGTTTCTCAGATCATACTCTGTTTCTTGAATCCTCCCAAGCTCGATTTCAAGGTCATCCTGGCAGCTTTGGAGGCCGGCCAATTCGTGTTTCTTTTGTTCCAGGTAAGACAGTGAAGCAGTCACCCTTCCTCTTGCTCGAACTTCACGCTGTTCAAAATAGGAAACTGATGAAGAAAAGTTTGATAGGGAATACCTAAGTGCTGACAACTTCTTATCCACAAGTCCTTTCCTTTCTTGTGCTTGGGAAGAAAGGAGCTCCACAGATGCAAGCTCTTGCTGCTTGACCTGAAGTTCATTCTCTACTGCTTTGATTTCTCTTGAGAGGTTACCAAAATCTAAAAAAGCTTTTTCAAACTGACTGAACATTGGTACATATTTGGTAGTATCAGAAAGCTTTTTCTTTGCAGTTTCAAGCTTCTCCCTGACCAAATTTAGATCTGAACTTCCCACGTTAGGAAAAGTTCCTCTGCGGTCTGCACCCTGCAGAGTGTTTGCATCTTCCTCTCCAAATTCTGCATTCATGTGACTGTCGTCCTCCATTAAACTTTTGGTGTCATCATTAATAGGAGGTCCAAAAGAATCAACACATTCTGCTGCATCAACTTCAACAAGCTTTTCTGGGCAATCGATATCTCTGAATTCAACCCTGTTTTGTCCACTAGAAGAAAGCATTCTTTTGAATTCATCCCTCTCGTGCATTGCTTTTTCATACAAATTCATCAATTTTTCATTTTCTTCATGCACTTCCAAAAGCTGATACTCTAGGTTCTTAACAACTGTGCTTGTCTCAGTTTCCTTTACTGGTTCAGCATTACCACCAGTTTTATTCCTTTCCTGGTCATCTTGTTCAACTCTCCCAGCTTCAACCAAATTCTTGTAGCTATTTTCTGAAGCTGCTCGTTCGTACATTTCGATGAGACTGTTTTTTTCCTCAATTAAGGCTTTAAGCTTTTTTTGGAGCTCATCATTTGCCTCATTTGATGCTTTAAGCTTCAGCTGTAGCTCATCGTTCTCTTTAGAAAGTATAATTGCTTCCTCATGAGCTTCCGCTTCTCTTTGACTGGCGGCAGCAATGGCATCAACCATTGTTTTGAGCTCCATTTGGTTATCAGAATTAATGATTGAGCATTCGCTTGACAAAGGGGGAAGCTCAACTTGATGCCTTCCCTCCCTAGTGGCTCTAAGGAGAGATCTCTCTTCCTCTAACTTTGTGACAAGATCATTGACATACCTACAAAATCATGTGTTCATGCGAACACCAATTGCTGTTAAGAAAATGAAAGATATAAAATATAATGGTCTTTTATCACATTCAACATAGTGAATAAAAAAATTGATATATATTTTATTCACATTTATATCACAATCAGGATATGCTAGATGTTAACTTCTTATTGCATAAAATGTACATGGTGCATAAACCAACAACTTAGCCTTCTTGGGTGACATAAAGATAGGATTGCCTTTTCTAGGATGATACAGAGATAGGATTATCTCCCCACTTACTAAAACTCAAAACTCTCATAAGTAACAAAGGATAGGATAATACTTATGGAAACAAAAATAAAGTAGGATCCATTAATGCCTAGGAAAGAACTAAGTTTAGGGTATTAAATTGAACTAACAAATGATAGTGTTTTCAGTTATCATTAATCAAGTCTTTCGTGACATTTATAAAATGACAAGTTTAGCTGCTTGAAAAATATTTCTCAGGTAGATGACTACAAACGTTAGATCTTTTAAACATAAACTCGAAATAAGCAGTGAACTTGTTACCTTTCCAATTCTTCTTTCTCTGCCACACATACATCCAACTGCTTGCGGAGTGTGTCAATTTCAGCCTGGTTTTGAATAGCCTATAAAGGGTTCCTATTTCAGTAATTTTTATCAAATACAGAATGAAAAAGTTCATCGCTAGAAAACTATTTCTACCTGTACTCGAAGGAATTCATTCTCCTCGTTTACTGCAGAGTGCCAAGGCAATCTCGGCTCCTGTATTAAACAGATTAACCCCTATCAACACGCTCTTCATGCTAAAATATGTATAGTAGACTAATAGCACTAAACATGACAATTTACAGCAATACAGAGTTATTAAGTTCAACATAATGACAAGGGAAAAGGAGATAAATGCATTCTTCCAATTGAATAATATTTTGACCATTTATGAGCCTCATCAAACAGAATAGCTTTTTGACATCAGAACTTTTAAGAACTATACCTGGCTAGAGATTGGTTGAACGTCTTGAGCTTCTGTTGCGACTACCATATTTGTTTTCTGCAATATAATCAAAGCCAGAATTCAACATTTGAAAGAGAAAAGGAAAGCAAACAATGTGCATTTCACCACCAAATTAAAGCTGTGAGAAGAACCTGAGCTGCCAAGGATTCTGATTCATGCATAAGTTTCCAATCAAGTGCTTCCAGTAACTGCTCATGCAATCCATGATACAGAATTAAGTTCAGAAATGCATATAGTTTTAGGTAAGTTCCTAGTGTAATAATTTGAATGTTATTTTTGTACCTTATTCTGCAACATCGTGATCTGCTCGCTCATCATCTCCCGTTCACCTTCCTCATAAAATGACTTTAATCTGTGGATTAGAATTAAGTCTCACTTTATAAGACAATGTTGCAGATGAATTCTACTTGTCTGTGAAAGAAACACACTAATAACAATCTACCCGTAGCAAAACTATGAACAAAATAAATGCTAGTTTTACAAAATTTTGGCTTTTAATCTTCACTCCAAGAATGATCAGTATGCAACAAAGCTAGTTCATCAATATTATGCAACCGACTCTTGCAGAGTAAGACAAACAAGGGCATTAATGTGTAAGAGTGAGACGTTAAGAATGACATGCCTTCTGATTTCTTCCTTTAGGCGCAAATTCTCCATGGCAAATCTTGTAACTTCTTGATTCCTATCAACCTGAGCACGTAGAACTTCAATCTCCTTCAGATGTTCCTCCTTTTCTTTCAGTAAGTGTGTCTCAGCAGCAATTTTCCCTGATGCAACGGCCTCAAGCCTCTTAATTCCAGCTTCTCGGAACCTTAGTCTCATTTTAAGGCCTTGTATCTCATCCTCTCTTTGTTTTGCCTAGTAATTCAAAATTTAGAAGAGAGAAATTCGGAAAAATGATGACCTTGAAATCACAAGACTACTATCAAATTCTGTCTGCACTGCATGTGTATATTTTTTTCAGGAAATTTATTGATATACACATAAATTATAAAATCTGCATTTAGATTGAAGGGAAGAGGACCAAGGACCTAGAGATACACGACTGGTTCAAAAACTGGTTATCCTGGGTTAATGAAGTATCCAACTTTGTCTTCTCAACTTCTGATTCAAAATGAAAAAGATCTATATTTAACTATTTCCATTCACTATAAATGTTTCTATCCTACCCAATTCTTGGGCTATATTCCACTTCCTAGATGCTTGGCCTACATATCTTCTTCCAATTTCCATTTTACAGAATACAAAGGGAAACATGTCCAGTCCTTGTCTACTTCTCAAACGTACAGCATCAGCCCCAAATGAGAGATAGATGTTGCATGCATACCAGTCGTAGAGCCGCTTGAATTTCTTCTGTTGATGCCTTCAATGCAGAATCTTTATCTTTTTCCCTCCTGAATGCCGCAACAAGGACAGCTTCGTAGTCTTTCTTCTGAAAAGGGACAAAGAAAATAATAGTTCTTTACGAAGATTCAAATCCAAATATGCCGAGCTAAAGAAAAACCAACACCTACCTGAGATGATGTTTTTTCTGACAGAAGTGGACTAAACGATTCTGTTTCCCACTTAAATATTCCCGGAGATCCTGGAAAGCTTATCACTGAATTGTCATTTTCAAAATTTTCAGCTGATCCATTGACTAAACCACGAAGACGGGATACTTCTTTCTGAAAATTCAGCTCCAATTAATATAATGATTTACTATTGCTATCACATTAATACTATTTATTAGGAAAATAACTCATTATTTCAGAAAGAAAATTAAATTTTCCACCTATAGCCTGACCATAGTGATTTTAATTGTGGTTACATTCATAAGTAGCTTGGTCCATCTTACTCTGGAGACATTTGGTGTCGCCACTTCATGGTAAATAAGCGTAGATGAGAAAATCTCAAATCAAGTACAGTACCTTAAGCTGTTGAATTTGCATTCGCATGGCAATGACATCCCCCGAGGTGTCTTCATTAACAATTGCCTGAGACAATCAGAAAGTTCAGTAGCAAGACAACAAGGAATAAAATAGTATAGATGTTGGTCAAAGCTCCAATTTATTGCATATTGCAATTACGAGGGAATTAAAAGAGAAGAGAAGTGAATGAGTCAAATAATTTATACTTCCTAAATACATTCCTTTACATTGCAGGCATGACTTCCAAACAAACAATATAATGTGCTAACTGTAGCTTCATACATTGTTTTTAATGAATTTCGCACGTTGTGCGAACTTCAAAGTGCTTAATGTCTCCAGAGAACAGCTGCAAGAAAACCAACAAAAATCAAAAGTGGAAAGAGGAAAGAGAAGACAAATACAGCTAAAGTTGACATTATAACATAAACATTGCATCCTATTGAAAATTACGAGATGAAAAAATTTAGAACATCAAGCTTATATCATATTTATAAAAATGTAAAACATATTATTGTAAGCTACAAAAATTCGAGATATAACTGCCACTAAAATGAACAACAAAAAGTAAAGTATGGAAATTTATGTTCTGTTGTCTGCTTGGCAATGTTGGCAGCAATACTTTCTAATTCAAGTGAGATTCAACTCTTCTTACCTATGGCGTAATTTTTCATATACCAAAGAGAGAAGAATAAACAGGGAAAGATTATTCCAATGAATCAATTTCACTTTCACAAGGAAATAAAGAAGGCATAAGCTAAGAAATTCAGGAGCATAAAAAGCAACAATGACAAAACGAAAGTGGCAACTTACCATAACGACGGACTAACATTTGCAATTATGATGGTTTTTGAATTCCCTCCAAGAGAATCCTGAAGCATAGATAATACCAATTAACAATCAAGTACATTTTTCTTTTTCAAAGCCAATGAAGATGTGGGGAAGTCAAATGAAAATTTTCAGTCTAC
This sequence comes from Erythroxylum hondense, assembly GCA_029829435.1. Lineage (NCBI taxonomy): Eukaryota > Viridiplantae > Streptophyta > Magnoliopsida > Malpighiales > Erythroxylaceae > Erythroxylum > Erythroxylum hondense. The sequence continues at coordinate 4,723 of JANKYF010080364.1, read as the reverse complement.
TGAAGCTGCATGTGGCCACCGCAGTAGCTATCTAATCTCAACCTAACATTCATATTTTCACTTTCAACTCCCTGTTCTCAAGGACTTGAATTTGTACTCACGTAACATCCTTTATATAGGTACTTTGATAAAGCTCAGTTTCATTAAGGTATATTATCCAATGATACTTTTAAGTGATTCAAAGAGCATGGGAAGATGAAGAAGAGAATGTTTGCTAAACAAGATCACTAACTGAAGCCATATTGTTTCAGAATCAGTATAATCTAGATTATAGCTACTCAAATATTATGGACAGATACCTGAAGCAAAAAAGTGAGCTTGGAATCACGGTAAGGAACATGGAGTGTCTTTCCATTTGACATGCTCACGAGGTTCATAATCACTAGCCTGTAAACACCAAAAGCTCATTGAATTAACCTGGCAAATAAGTGGCAATAGGAGGATACGGAAGTGTAGAAAACTTGAAATTTTTAAAGTTGATTGAACAAAATACTGAAAGTTATGAACACCGTACCCCAATGTTGACAGAGACTTGTTAATATTGGTAGCTTCCTTAAGACGTTCACCTTCAGCACCAGAACTCTTCTGTCTGTTATAATAGATACACAATAAAGTCACTAAGTTGATGAAAGGCATGCACTTCTAAGTACGCGCAGAGACCGTTTTACATCCACAGAATAGTACCTCTCAGATCCTGCTAAATCAACAAGATTTAGCCGAGCAAATCTATGGTGAGTTATGCCTTGGGACTCCCACTGACAATAAACAAGCATAGTAACAGTCAAGAAAAAGTTCAAGGCATGCAGAATACATTATTCTTCAGAGAACAAATTCTAGGGAGTCCAATAAAGTCTGATAAAATCAAGTTTTCCACGTTGATCAAATGACAAAAACTTATGAATGCTTAGAGGAGATGATCTGCAAAAATTTTATAAGGAGACCCAATTAGGAAAATTTCCTGTCAAGGAATGCTTCTAACCATGGAAACATGTTCGTTTTGATCAAAATTGACCATCTTGTAAAGATAGAGTTCTGTCAATCCCTCCTAATTATTTTTCCATTGAAATTTGATATCAGTACAAAACCAGTTCTTTAAATTGTGGATGGATAATCCCAAGTTTCTTACTTCATGTGAAACTTTTGAAAGGAGGAAAATGCAAATAATTCATTTTAACCTTAAAAGGAACAGAGCCAGTAAGTCCTCGTTCTTTGAAAATTCAAGTGTAAGGAAGCTCAATACCTCAATTCAAGAAGGCTACAAATAAATAACATCCATCAAAAACATGGTTGTCCTACCTCTCTTGCATATGACGGGTGAAGAACAGGCTTCTGTTGACATATTTATAGATTCAAGTATCGGATAAAAGAACTAACCTTACTTTCAATGATGCATGTAAATACACTGTGAGAACGACTACTAGCGTGATTCATATTTGTAGCTGCTACCTTCCTGTTTGCTGCACCCTGTAAATGCGGTGGAGGCTTTAACAGCTAACTTGAATTTTTCAGTAAATTACTAGAATCACGGTAGAAAAGAAATTTCCAACTTAATACAAGTGGGAATAGTATATGATACTGATCATAGTTTGTAAGTAGAACTCTCCGTTTAAACTGGGACCATAAATTGGTAGAGATAATTATGCACCTGAAGAAGTTGTTGAATTACATCACGGGCACTTGACACTTCCACCTCCTTTAAGTTCTCCACATAAATGCCTTTCTTTACATCCTCTCTAATCTGAAATAAGTAGATCAAGTAAAATCAAATAGGAAAGAAAATATTTATGCTAGAGCAATTCATAAATAAACATATTTTTCTTCTAAGATATGTTGTATGACTGCAAGTATAAGAGAAACATGTGGTCTTTTTCAAGCTCTGTATCAAATATAGCATCACAGTTTTCAAATTGATTCTAGCAGTATATAAAATTGATGAAAAACCAAAAGAGCCAATCCTAACAAAGCAACAATAACAAGGGTCTGAAATTAATCAAGTGATTTAAACCTGTAAATTATTTGATGATGGATCCAGAAGATCAAGAATCTGTTCGTTGTAGATCTCCAAGAATGAGCATTTACAAGTAAATTTTAGGTTTTCATCTTTACGAGCCTCTTTTTCCTGCCAAAAATTCAAAAAATTGACAATTTAAGGTAGATGAAGAAATATTGACATAAAAGAAAATGAATGAAGCAAAGAAAGCAAATGATAAAACCTAGTTTAGCCTTTGACCATCACTTGCACTTCTAGATAACTTCAATGAGTACAAGGGAGAGGCAATTAAAAGTTGTGTAAATTTTCAGAATGAAAACATAAACTTTTGGGATTTCTAAGGTGTACCCTATGTAACCATTAAGCAAATGAAGTTTTTATTTCTCAGTTATTTTCCTTTTTGCCCAACTATTGAGCTTCATCTATGAAAAACATCAAGAGAGAAAACATGAAGCTCTAAAAGTTTTAACTCAGATTTATAAGAATAACCATGGATTTCAAAGATGTAATTTAAGTTGACAGTCTAATAGATCATAAACAGCAATGTATTGCTGTACGTGATAAATATCCTGCAAGCCTTTTACTGAAACATATAACTAAAGAATGCAACCGGGTGCATACATGCTTCTGAAAGTGATGAACTATAAAATATGTAACCAAGAGAAGTTATATATAAAATATTTTTCTGACAGAGACCCGCAAACCTTCTGGATTCTTGAAAACAAATATTCAAATACTCTAGGGGTCATTCCACAATTTACACTATGTCTTCGAGTGCCACTCTCAATGTCTCCAAGCATCGTGTGAGTCTTTCCACTTCCAGTCTGCATGTATAGAATGCAAGGTCATAAAAACCAAGACTAACCTAAGGACATTAATAAATAAATTCATGATCAGGTAGCAAGTTCAATCTTTCTTAATGTGGTTAGTAACAGCAACTAAATACTACATGTTGGCCTTTTCTTTCCAACATCTGATCGAATGAAGTAAACTATAGCAAACACATGGGACAAATTGCTCACTTGGCCATACGCAAACATGCAGCTATTGTATCCTCCCACACAATTTTCAACCATAGGAACTCCAGCCACTTTGAAAAGTTTCTCCTGTCACATAACGCAGATCAATGTTGAGGCCATTATAAATAGCACACTGACTTCAGCGTTGCGCATGTAGGCAAGTCAACATCAAAACGAAAGAAAAACAAAATGAAAAAGACTACCTGACTGACACTCTCATCAGCAACAAGATCAAAGGTAAAACGTGAATCAGGATGTCCAGTCCAAGTAATTGTCTGGCAGCTTTCCTGCCTTACGCATTTGCTATAGCCTTGTTGAGAGATTTCTGTGCTGCTTAGGGGACGAACTCTAATAATAACCTACAATCATTCAACAGAATGAATAACCGGCATACATCCGGAGAGATACATTTAAAAATTAGAATATGCCGCTCTCAATTGGAATATTATCATTTTCTTAAAAGAAGCGACATAAAGCAGTATATTAAGTAATTAGGATGAATTCAGCTTAACAATCTACAAGCACGTTACTACCTGCACATTATGATCATTCCAGAACGACGGGTCTTCACATAACTCAAAACTCTGTGCATGTGATGGAGGCGGCAGTGGTGGTACCGATCTAGTGACACTAACTTCACCGTCGTCCCACTCACCGATGCTCCTAACTGCAGACGTCATAACCAGGGACTGAGCCTCTCGGTTGACCGATTTCAACAGATCGGGAGATCTCTGTGTCGCCGTGCCAGTCTCCGACGACGACCGGTCGTGGAAGCCGAAGCGGCTCTTGATTGCGCTCGCCGCCTCCGAAATGAACGGCATTTCGTAGAGCTTTCTACTCGATGTTCGTTTCTTCTAGAAAAAAAGCAATATGTTTCCTAGGACTGGCGTATAAGAAGGGGGTTTTGGAGAGAGATGACGGTGCTGTTTGGGAGCAGACAAAACGCTAGAGAGAAAAAGATTTTGAAATGGAGCAAGGTGTTTTATTTCGGAGGGAGATGCAGATGTGGTCGATGGACGGCTAGGATTCTGTAGATTCAAATTTGCTGCCGTTTGCCTTTTGAAATTTTGGGTACGTGCGCACGTGTCGTGTGTGGGCACCTTCCTGTTTCTGAGCTTTGATGTAACAGTAAGGAACTACAGAAAAGTCCTAGAATTTTGAATATTTTCGGTCAGAAAAAAGAATTTGGGCCGGGCTTGAATTGATCAGCCTTGGGCTTAGACTACCTAAGTTCAGTTCAGCCGAAAGCTGGACACCTATAACTAAAACGATACTGCTTTTTGAAAAAAATACGCCATTTTTAATTTTTAATTTAAAATAAAAATAGGTTGAGATAGGGCTCAGATAGCTTGGATAGGCTTTGGGTTCGGTAAGCTACAGCTCACCCAGACCGAGATCGAGACCAATCCCGCCCAACGAATTGTCGCAAATTAAAATTTAATAAAATATAATAACAACGCTCTAATTATAACAGAAGATCTGATCTGAATCGTCGTGCCTAAGCTTCGGGCGTAACATAACATAGAAAGCTTTTCTTTTTGGTTTTTGGTTAGGAGACACCGAAAGTTCGCGCATTTGGTTATATTTTTTGCTGTCATTTTTAAAGATACCCTAGAAAAATCAAATTATTACTTATATTATCATATCAAATTATTACTTATATTATCATCGTAATAAATATTTTTATAATCACGCAAGTAATGTTTTATTCAAA
>JANKYF010075789.1:0-15228 GCA_029829435.1 Erythroxylum hondense | reverse complement strand
GCAATGTTTGAAGCCTCAATGTTGTCATGAATTTTGCAATTGCAAGTTATAGCACTACATTTGCCCATACTTCTAATTATATGTCTTCCTGGCTTCATCGCTAAGGGATTTGTAATTTGACTTCTCTTGGAGATAAAACATGGTGAACTTGCAACAGATTGAATATGAGGAACGCTATTAACTTCAAAAATTTTCCTTGATTTGAGCCGTTTGTTTGAGCAACCAACTTCCTCTAAACATAAAAGAAAGTATATGAGATTGGATAAGTTACAAAAAAATGTAACATTTTTTATATACAATCTAACATTGACAAACCTGGAATAGCTAATGAGTTAAAATCTTTGAAAAGATTCTTAGCACAGTTTGAAAGATCTGTTAATGGACGCCTCTGCTTGAATCTAGAATATGTTAAACTACTCTTGGCTGAACTGGATGCTTGGGTTCCATTTGCTTCAGAAATTGGTATAACAACATTATGTTGTAGATGAGTTTGAACAGAAGATATTCTTCTTTCCAAAAGGTACTGATTTGTAAGAATTGAAGAGGAAGGTTGTAAACAACAGTTTTTGATATTATTTCCATGAACTACTAACAAAAACAACACAATAGTTGAATGTGAGCAAAAATGGACGTGCTTTAAGTAAAATAAAACTAATACAAAGAGCACATCATATATAGATCTATGAAATTTGCATAAAGACTGTCATTGTATCTCCTAAAACACCAGTAGCAGCTGTACTTTCTATTTGATATCCTGATGCATTTTTCTTTAAAAGTGGAGTCTGATTTTCTTCAAGATGAAAAGAATTTTTACCATTGGACTTCATAACTTCACTCTTTATACCACACTGGTTTGTCCTTGAAACCACAGGCAGAAATCTATATTGATTGCACATGATCCATTGTCTTATGAGGCAGTTTCAGTAGTTAAACCAAAGCAAGAACATATATAACAACCTGATATCCATGCCGCCAGTTTTGCTCAACAACTTGTGAAAGAAATTGTTATAACCTATTGACCTCACATATATATGCATGCTTGTGCAAACCAATTTTTATGCTTAATATAATTGATGCATATAACTATCTTTTTCAATTCAAAAAATATCTTCTCAAACTTAAAAGAATAAATATCTATACCTGAATATAAATATCTATCACCTCGACTCTGCAACTTCTGCCGTTGGTTTCTACCTCGATGCCACCATCCTACAAAAGCATTCTTTAGTTATTTTGACAAGAAGAGAAATACAAGCAGTTTAGACCAAGCCACAAGGAAGCTAAAAAAATACCCAAGAATATATAGGAAAACTTTAAGTTCTCACTCATGGGAAGTTTAGTTTGACAATTCATAGGCAATGGTTTCAATTTTGTTTGGTTTGGTGGTTATCCATGTCATTAATTCTTGATACATAAATAAGCATTTCCCAATTCCTTTACCAATTTGCCATGGAATATGAATTAGTATATCCCATTTGTTTTTACCGATATCCAATAACTTTCAATTACTCACACCCAATGTATGCATGCTTCATCATTTAAATACATTTAACATATATCATAAATCAAGGAATGACATTTTTCGGAGAATGTTAATCATTCTGATGGAATTCACCATAAGAAACAAAAGCACCTATGCTTAAGTAATTGCTCCAAAATAAGCAAAAAAGAGAAACAAAATAGGCAAGTTCACAAAAAGAATCAAGTAAACCAACTTGGCTATGCCTACATCAGCAAGTCAAGGATGATTTTCAAGAAAATCACTAGTATAGGAAATTGTGAGAATATAAATAGGTTTAAGAAGTTCTTTCATAGTTTATTATTCCAAAATCGTGATTATCTGCCTGGTTTTCTCATTTTTCTGAATATTTGCAAAATTAATACAAAATACTTGGGAAGGCCAAACCGGGTAAGAGATCGTCACTACTCCAGAAGTGATAATAATATCAAGTGAGGCTGCAATTCATTCCAAGAATTCTCAAAGGAAAAGCCTGATCTCAGCTTCTCTAACCATTAACACTATCTATTTCTTAACAACAACAACAACTGAGATGACAAACCACAAACTATTTTAAAAAGACCCAGAACATCAAAAACCACCATCATGAATCATAGAAGTGCGCAAAACTGAGAAGAAAACAACGGGAAATAATACCTGAAACAAAATCTTTACTGGTTCAAGCAGAGTGACGACGTTTATCTACAACCTATTTGAAAAGGGCCCAGAACAACAAAACTACCATTAATTATCTACAACCTATTTCAAAAAGACCTAGAATAACAAAACTGAGAAGAAAACAACGGAAAATAATACCTGATAAAATCCAAAAGCGTCATCAATTGTCGTGCTTAAAGAAACGCACATTATTGGCGATTTAGCAAGCTAATTTTCATATGGAAACTCAATAGGCAGATGCGATAAGTGTAAGAGGTCGGATATAAGGCATTAGAGTTATTTTAATAAAAAAGCATGATTTCCACTCTGAAGAAGCATTAAATGCTCTATTTAAACCAAGACGTTATTTCAAAAGCATTAAATACTCTATTTAAACCAAAACTTTATTTAAAAAGATTGGAAAAGCTGAAAAGCTTTGACATTATTTAAGCATTAAATGAACTCAGAAGCATTAAATATTTTATGAACCATTTTGCAATTAAAAGTCTTGGCATTTTTAAGCGAAAATTGGAAAGATATGGATCGAGTTTTAAGTAATTAAGTAGATTTAGATGTAAAATATAATGTACTCTTTCTAAAATAATATTTTTTTAACTAAAAATAGAATTCAAGATACATTAAAAATCATATCATACTGAAAGTTGGTCCATGACAAATAATCCATCAGTACGACGCTTAAAAAGCATATCATAAAGAATACCAATGCTAATGGCTTCGAACAGTATCAAAACACAAAGCACATGAAGGAGGGTGGGTCCTCTTTATTTCTTGAGCTAAACAGATGCAAAGCTCACGTAGACACTGACCAAGATCGGGCCATAGTCACGCAATTGGACCAGAGCGAACACAATTTTGCAATTTCAGACCGTTTCGGGGGTAAAATGGTAACACATTAAACATTTAAACTGAATAAGGAAGAGGAAATAAATATAAAAACCCCGCCCCTGAAAAACCCCACCACTGGCTTCATTCTCCACTCCCTCAGGCTAGTATAGGTAAATTATTCAACTTAAATTAATCTTCTTCTAGTTTTATGTTTGGTTCCTGAGAAAATCTATATTACCTTCCCTGCATTGTTTCTATTTTTTGTTCTGGTTTTCAATTTCAAGTTAGCTTTCACCCTTGGTTCTTTTGACATTTCAAGGGTTTTGAGTGAGACTTTTGCTTTCTGATCGTTTCTCTGTGATTTTAGGTTTACGACAAATGGGGGACTTGACCAGGTGTAGTACTCATTCTCTTTATCTTTAAAGATTTTGTATTTTCTTTCTGTATCTGCGTTGCTTAGAAAGTAATTGTTAAATGCAATGGAGTTGTATGATCAGGGAGGATGATGTTGACACACTTCGAATACTGGTTGCCACTGATTGCCATTTGGGATACATGGAGAAGGATGAAATACGTCGTCACGATTCTTTCCAGGCCTTTGAAGAGATTTGCTCATTAGCTGAGCAAAAGCAGGTTGGCTTGTGATATACACTTGATGTCTGATACGATCCTACGTGACCATATCTTCAGTTATTTGCCTATTTTGTATTGGATTCGATATATGGGGAATTTCAGATCATGTTTCACAAGCTGCGTTTGAAGTTCAAATTTAGAAGAAATGTCCTTTAATGGCAAGGAGCGTGGAAATTAGTCTTTTCTGATTTGCTGGCTTCTCATGTCCAAGCATGTTGTTCTGTGGACTTAAATAATTCGGCTAACTTAAAATATTTCTATCTTGGAACAGGTAGACTTCTTGCTCCTCGGTGGAGATCTTTTTCATGAGAATAAGCCCTCGAGGTCAACTTTAGTCAAGGCCATTGAAATTCTCCGTCATCATTGTCTCAACGATCAACCGGTGCAGTTCCAAGTTGTCAGTGATCAGACAGTCAATTTCCCAAATTCGTATGATTTTACTCTTCTCTTCTTTTTCTTCTATAGAGAATACCAATTTCACATGTAATCCCATCCTCCAACCCCTTGCAGTGTAAGTTATTGATGGATGCATTCTACCTTGACCTTTAACTGCCTGATCCTATATACACTAACCCTCAAGTAATGGGATTGTATCATCTGTCACCTTAGTGATCGTATGATATTTTGTATTATTATAATGTTTTATCTACATGTTAGAGAATTGTTTCAGTGCTTGCTTTTTTTTTTTTTTTTCAGTTTGAATCCTACGCAACAGGGATTGATGTGTATGCAATTTGGGATGCCTGTATATTGTGCATCTATATTCAGACGCCTGTGTTTCACATAAAACTTAGAAAGAAAACTTTTCTTTAGGTAACAACTTCACTTTTGGCAGATTTGGGCATGTAAACTATGAAGATCCAAACTTTAATGTTGGCTTACCGGTGTTCAGCATTCATGGAAATCATGATGATCCTGCTGGAGTGGTATGAATTTATGGCATCACAGTTTTTTTCATATTAAAGATGCATGACTACTTTTGTTATAACTATGAATCACATATCTAACTTAACCTGTCATTTGTTCCCAATTACCAATTTTGTTGCAAATTGCAAAGTTTGACTTTGAAGTTGCCGAAATATTGCTTAATCTTTCTTTTCTTGCTTCTGTTCATGAATAAAGAAGAAGTGACAAACAAGGGAGAGAGTGTTCAAAGGAATGGATTTGTTGAATTTTGGGTTTGACAAACAAGGGAGAGAGTGTTAAAAGGAATGGTTTTGTTGAAATTTGGCTTTTCTTTTCCTTTAGTGCAGCAGCGAGGCATCTGAGAAAGCTATTTTTGGATATGAATGCACAGTTTTTACTAGTTTATGTGATATTATGGATTATGAAAGCAAGTGTTTATTTGTTAGTATTGCCTTTTTGCTCTTACATACCTCTTCTGTTTCTTTCATTTTCTTTAAACCTACTAAAATAATAAACAAAGTTTCACGTGCTAGTGATCTCAATCACTTACAGTCTCATGAGATGTTTATAGAACTAATGAGATTATTGGGTTGCTTTGCTAGGAGTTAAGTTCTTAAGTAGTTAAAGTTTCTCGACTTGATTTCTTAGGTGCAATATTCTTGAATGCTAACATTCATTATTCTTCTGGGATCATTTGTGTCAACAGCTTTTAACACAATTGTTTTTGTCTTCCTTTCCTACTTGTAACAGGACAACCTTTCTGCTGTTGACATTCTTTCAGCATGCAATCTTGTAAATTATTTTGGGAAAATGGTGCTTGAGGGTTCTGGTGTTGGCCAGATCACTCTATATCCTATCCTTATTAGGAAGGTCAGTTGTATCAGCAAAGATGCCTCTATTTGTTCAAACATTCTTTCCACTACCCAATAACTTATGTCAGTGACAGGGTTCAACGGCCGTAGCCCTGTATGGTCTTGGAAACATTAGGGATGAACGGCTCAATAGAATGTTTCAGGTATTTCTTATAATATTTTTTTACATCTCTTATTTGATTATTGGATGTTGACATATATCTCTCTTTCCTTTTTAATTTCTTAGACACCGCATGCTGTACAATGGATGAGACCTGAAGCTCAAGACGGATGTCAGGTGTCAGACTGGTTCAACATTCTGGTACTTCATCAGAACAGGTTGTGTGGAAGTTAACCATTGTCTTTGTATCTCAGGACAATGGCAGTTTTTCAATATGGTGTTAGTTTACCATTCTCTCAAAATCTTCATTTTATCATGTGAATGGAAGATCTTGTGTTACTGTGGAAATTTCATTGAAAAAGCTGTCTGGAGCTAGTCTATCAAGTCACATATGTTAAAGGTTTGAACTTTCCTATGATATGCAGAGTGAAGGCAACCCCTAAGAATGCAATAAATGAACACTTCTTACCAAGATTTCTAGATTTCATTGTCTGGGGGCATGAACATGAATGTCTTGTTGATCCTCAGGTGCTACTAGTGTACTTTTATGATTATGTTTTACGGCTTAAATACTGCCTTTACTAAATACAAGTACCTTTTGATTTTAAAAGGAAGTTCCTGGGATGGGATTTCATATAACACAACCAGGTTCTTCAGTTGCAACTTCACTGATTGATGGAGAATCAAAGCCAAAACATGTACTGCTTCTGGAAATCAAGGTAATGGATATGGAAACTCTGAAAGAAGATTTTGATGTAAGTTTGTTTGTTTCTCTGCTAATTTTTGCATATGCTTTGATACCTTGTGATCTAGGGAAATCAATATCGCCCAACAAAGATACCCTTGACTTCTGTCAGGCCTTTCGAATATTCAGAGGTAATCTGTTTCGTCACTTTTCAATTTGAATAAGCAGTTTATGACTTACTCAGGAACCTTTTCCTGGTGCAGGTTGTGTTAAAGGATGAAGCTGACCTTGATCCCAATGATCAAAGCTCAATTCTTCAACATTTGGACAAAGTGGTAAACTTCAAGCCAGGAAGTTTGTACTTTCCAATCACCATTTATATTTCAGTTGCTAATGATATACTAATACTTATTGATTGCTCTTTGGCAACTTCAATATTATGATTTTGATGCTTTTAGGTCAATAATCTGATAGAGAAGTCCAACAAGAAGTCTGTTGGTAGATCAGAGCTCAAGCTTCCATTAATTCGTATTAAGGTAATATCCACTAATTATAGGAGATATTTCACATATGGAAGTTCAAATTTGAAATTGACCTTCTAAAGAATTGTAAATGTCTATATCATGACACATCACCTCCAAGATCACCCATAACCTCCAGCCAGCATGCTTACAATCACTTGAAGCTTTTGGTTATTTTGCAGGTAGATTACACTGGATTTATGACAATAAATCCTCAACGATTTGGGCAGAAATATGTAGGGAAGGTAGTGTAGAATATTACTTACTATGTTCAGCAGGCCACACTTGATCTTTGTCAATTATTTTAGCATACCCTCTTTCTTCTTATTTTTATTTTCTTTAAAGGTTGCGAATCCTCAAGATATTCTTATATTCTCGAAGGTTCCCAGGAAAGGTCGGAATGAAGGTAAATTTTTGGTTGACTTTTGCACATGTTTTCGGGTTTTGATAATCTATTTGTCTTTGATATTAGACAAGCATAATTGCTTACTTTCCGTAGGATATGGTGTGTTTTTAAGAAACTTTGTCACTATTGCCATGCAATTTGTATGGAGGTGGAACTTCCACATAAAGCTCAATGAGTTTGTTGGTTAATCTGTGTGGAAGATAAGAATGAAAAAGGGGGTACAATGGCACAGTCCTCGTTAGGTTACGGTCGATTTATTTATACTAGTACCTTAAGACAAAATAATTGTTAGTTTCAACATTGGACATAAAAGACTTATAATCTCTCTCTTAAACTGGAACATAAATATTGTGCATCTCTATCTTGTCAAGTTACAGCCCATACAGTATATAAAAAACAAATTTTGGGTAGAATTGTACCTCAGTAAGTTGCAGCCCCATTTTATTTCGTAGTACCTTCATCCTATCAGCATACTGTCTAATGCTTTGCAAGAAACCTCAAAGCAGTTATGAGCTCCTTCTGCATTTTTAGTACATAATTTATTTGCAACAATGGTTCTTTCTTAGTTAATTAGCCTTATACATCATGTGCTAGAGTTCAGTTGGTGTTCACCAGCCCTGAAAATTACTTGCATTTGCTGGTTACTTTAAAACAATTTTAAGTGCATGGAAAGAATGCTATATCCAGTCTTGAAGCAAGCATAGTTCAGTCTCGCTTTCCGTCCGTGATGTGATAATGCTATTGTTATATGGTAAATTTAGGCTAATCTAGTTATGCTTATAATTTATAAGGAAAACGATTTATATTTACTACAAACTACTCTATGTGTTATAATTCAGATGATCTTCTTTGTCTTCCTTTGTAGTTTTTCAATGTTAACTTGTAACACTGGAATATGGTATTTGAACGAGATGATGTAGATATGTGATTCTGTCCATTTGCAGCTAAATTCGATGATTCTGAACTGCTTTGCCCAGAAGAACTAAATCAACAAAACATAGAAGCTTTAGTCGCTGAAAGCAATTTGGTAAACATTTCTTTTCCACATCCACTCTTAACATTCATTTTTCAATGCTCTCTTCTGCCGCATTTAATAAATTAAAGAACCACCCTAAAGAAGATCATGCTATTTGTTTACATCAACTTGTTTAAGCATTCAATTTTCTTGTTTTAGTTTGGCATCTTCTCATGAATTTCCTTATTATAGCTCAACAATTATATTGGTGCTCTTTTATAGACCCGTTATTCTGATGAGAAGAATTTCACTAAGTGTGAGGAGATCTTAGATGCTTCAATTTCTTTTCTAGCCACTATTGAAATGGCCTGAATTAGAAATGATGTTAATACAGATAAAAAGTCACACATTTGTTATCACTTCTCAGCTTCTCATGGATTTATTTCTCTCCTTATGGTCTCATTTGTCTTGCAGAAAATGGAAATTCTTCCAGTCAATGATCTGGATGTTGCTTTGCACGATTTTGTTAATAAAGATGACAAAATGGCTTTCTATACGTGTGTGCAATATAATATTCAAGAAACACGTGTAAGTCTTTTGTAACGGCTCCTAATTTATGATTCCATTGCAGAATATTCTTTCTGCTTGCAGAAGCTAGTTTATCTACTTTCAACCTGATTCTAACAATTAGTTCATTTTCTGCTTCCTCAGAAAAAAATTGCAAAAGATTCAGATACTGTAGAATTTGAAGAAGATGATTTAATCGTTAAAGTTGGGGAGTGCTTGAAGGCAAGAAGCTTTATTTACTTTATTACTTCCTATCTTAGCTGACTGATGTTATCTAAAGTGCTTAAGCAACACAAGGAGGCAGGCTTGATTTAGATCTATAAAGTTGTTGCATTTTCTTAAGCAACCACCCTTTTGGCATGTGATGCATTGGCAGTAATTTGATTGAACTTTGTTTGCATGCAATATGTGTAGCAAAAGTTTCAATATTGCTCTTCTGTACACTTGTGTGTATAAGAATAAATGTATACATACTATGTATTTATATTTATGTCATCCCTTCTCGACTCAATCTCTTCTTTGTATTGCTTATGGACATAGTTTGAAAGTTTTGTCATGTATATTGACATGTGAACAGTAGATATTTGCATAGTCAAATCTTTGTTTAATCTTTGGTTCTTTCAGAAGTTCAGATCAAAGTTATGCATCTTCTTTCTGTCTACATGTTAGTAGTCTTGAATGCCAATATGCAAATTAACTAATGCCTCTTTGTCTAGATAGTAGTTTTATTTGCAAAGTGTTTTAGCATGAAGAGAGGTGTTAAATGTTGCATTACTGTCTTCACTGATTGCATCATATCTACGCGGCATTTTAATTGACTTAAGCCCACAGGAGGCTCTATCTTTATCTATTTCTTTTTATTTCTGGATACTTGTATTCTTTGGTACAAGTCAATGAAGTTTTCATCTGGATTTGCTTATATAGGAATTTTTGGAAACCTGCACAGAACTCAAACCTATTTTACGGCAGAAAATTGCAGGACCAATCTAGTGGAATCTGGATAAAAATTGATTGTGTTTGTTACAGGAACGTGTCAAGGAAAGGGCTATGCACTCCAAGGATACACCTGTAGCAACCAGTGAACAATCCCTGGGGGTAAGCAATGGAAGAATAGGCTTGTTGCCTTTTGATATCGTGATTTCTGAGTTTGTGCTTTTGAATTGGTTTAGCCTTCCCAAAGAGTAAGTGCTGCAGGAATTAGAGCTGCAGTTTCATTTAGTGATGACGAAGACATAACACATGCTTCCATCTTAAAGTCTGATACAAGAGGCCGAAAGGGATCAAGATCATCTCGGGATGCTTCAGAAGTTGCTAAAGGTAAAGTTTCTGCAAGAGGAAGGGGTAGAGGCAGAGGCTCAAGTAATCTGAAGCAGACAACTCTTGATGTGTCTCTAGGATTCCGCCAATCTCAGAGGTGACACATTCTTATTTCAACTTTTTAATTACTCTAGCCAGCTATGCAGCAGCCTGCTGAAACAAGAATCAAAGAATATATAGATACTAGAAGCCACATGCTCTTTCGTCAAATGATTACTTGTATTTGTCTGAGCATTAAAATATACAAATTAAAGGGTGATTTTTGTAATTTTATTATTGACCTATCAAAAGAAGAGAAAAAATGGGGAGGACGATTGATACAGAATAAAAGCCTTAATCCTAACTAATTTTATGAAAGAAGAAATCGATATTTATGCATTTTCTCATTAAAGAATCAAGTTTATCATATTGGAAGAGATATAAGAGATTAATAGTGCATTTTGAGTTCTGTTGCATCAGCTGATCATAATTGTGTGAGACCTGCGTGGGAGAGTCCATTCAATAGTTCTTAGATTCTTATCAATAGAAATGCTTTATATTTGCAGGTTGGCATCTGTTGCTACAGCAGCTGCTGTAAGAAGTATTGCTGGTGAGGAGGAAAATGTGAATACTTCTTCCAGCGAAGATGCTGAGAAACATGAAAGTAATGAGATTCATAACAGTTTGGTATGGATCTTTATCACCGGAATGTTTCACTTATCATCATTAACTCTTATTTTTGAGTTATGAATGCAAGTTTACACCAATGCTGACATGATGAGTTGAACTTAAATGGATAAGTTACATCAAAGTCACACCATTCACTAATAGTTTGTATCCCCAACTTTTAAGCTCAACGAGAAACTGCACCTTAAGTTGCTTTTGCTGCTCAGAGTTAAGAATTGGTAGCATCCCGCTTATTGTGAAAGTCAAGGAAGAAATTTTACATTCCTTATATTTGTCGCTTATGTTACCTGTCAGCTCAAAATTAGATATAATTGAATGTGTTTCATGAATATGACTTATCTTCATTTCCAATTAACGAAGGTTTCCTCCTTTTTTGAAGGATGATGATGAATGCATCACTGGGAGTGGGCGCAAGAGAGCTGCTTCAAGAGGAAGAGGTAGAGGTGCTACATCAACAAAGCGGGGAAGGAAATCTGATAACTCTGCACTTCAGAGAAGGCTAATGAGCAAGGAGGATGAGGACGAGGACGAGGACGACGATGACAATGATATGTCAAAGAGATTAAGAAAATCTCAACCCCGGGTTGGTGATCATCTCCATCTGACTTCCCTCCAGTATTTTTGGGTGTATTCTGTTCTTTATTTTTGATGCTTTATCTGTTTCTAGAATGCTTAGGGCTTTGTCTGGTTAGCTAGTATAACTGCTGCTATTTACTTGTGCATTCACTATACAACTGCTGCTATTTACTTGTGCATTCACTATCTTTTAGTACTTGTTGCTTCTGAGAATTGGCTCTTTATGTTTGAGCAATTATCATTTATGTTTTGGCCTTGATTTTGTTTCCACATTAAATACTATATATTGAGAATACATCAAATGAAGTGGTTCACTCTGCCTTGTTAGCATACGGCTCTCTTAACAATGAATGCCCATTTTGTATTTGCATAATCTATCGCCTATTGAGATCTTCTAGCCGTAAACCCTGATTTTTTCCCCCTTCTAATAGATAACTAGGAATTACGGTGCCTTGAGAAGGTGAGAACGAGGTACTGCTCATGCACATCCATATGCGAGAACTCGCTCCAACCATTTGTGGTGCTTATCGTCGGCAACTATGCTTATCTAAGATGCGGATTACTGCTCAAATGACCGTGGTTGTTTATTCTGTTCGTATTTGACAAATTGGAGCAGTGTTGATTTTGATGCTATGTATCCAATGTTACATATAGCAGCACACAGGTACGGCACATCTGGTTTATATATAGTGTAAATTAGCTTTGCAAAAACACCTTTTGGAAATATTTCACAATTTACAGTAACTCTCATACGTGGTTAGTTTATAAGTTTAATTTCAGTTGTATTTATTTAAAATTTTAAAGTCATTGTATTTAATAATTAGAATCCTGAAATAAATGAACTCTCTATAATTATAATCTAATTACTAACTTCAACTTTTCTTTTTCATTTGAACTTAAAATTTTAGTACGACAAGAATTATGAGTCACAAAGCATCACCTTCTCAACTATAATCACTGTCCATATAAACCCTTCAAAGCAAAAATTTAGTTGGAGTGCTTTTTCTTAATTGTACGAATCCTAACATGTAAAATATTAAATCATTAAAAGGGACATTTTAAAAGTACATTCCCAGTGCACAAGAAGTGTATGGGGCCAAAACTAGGATGTAAATGATTTTTTTGGGGTACATCAGAGGGGGGAACTAAGCTTAACGTTGAGGAAATGCAATCTCGTAAGCCTAACGTTGAGGAAATGCAATATTATGCGCATCCGCGAGCAAAAGAGTATACAATGCAGGAGGAGGGCTGTGCCACACATGTTCGCCACGTACGAAGGCCAAACCCATACAGGCTAGGTGGTCAACACATTAATTATCTTCACGCAGGACATGTGCAGTAATATACCGTGGGTTATGGGCTAGAAAGAAAGTGTATAATGTTTTCGTGTCTGCTTCTGTTGCCTGATGATAGGGTCTAAGTAATGCCGGGCCAAATTCTCTCTTCTAACTCTGTTCTACGTCTATTACAACGTCATACATAATACGATGTGGTTTTTACTTCAAAATGACAGTAGTGAGCACAGAACATGGTTAGAACAGAATAATGGAACAAAAAATTTGAAGTTGAGTAATACCACTCTTAATACTAATATAACTAATTTCACTTGGAGTATCAAATTTTTCAACATCTGCTACAGTTAAAATTGGATGGTGTTGAAGTCTCAGTTTTTAAGAAATTGGTAAAGAAATACTTGAAATTATAAATTTCTTTTAAAGATCAAGAACAACAACATTTTTAGTAAAAATTTTGCTGAGACGCAAGGTTTGGGAAGATCCAATAGTATACATTCTTACTCCTAACTAGTAAAGGGATTGCTTTCAAATAATCTATATAAATGAATGAAAATAAAAAAAATAGAAAAAGAAAATATATAGTTAAATAAGTAAATAAATAAATGCTTAATTACAAAAAAGCCTAAATTTCTCTCAATTTGTCAATTATAACCTGAACTTTAAGAATTAGTAATAAAATGCATAAGATTTCAATTTGTTTCAATTTGAATTCGACGTTAGCCTCACCATTATTTATGCTGACGTAGTGTTGTCACGTGTCAATAGATCCCCACTAATTAGACAGATCAGCATCATTAAGAGGATGTTGTTTGATTGGTGAAACGATATCGTTTTATAGTAAAATTGAAACAACGTCATTTAGAGAAAGCTTTAGCCTATGTTTTTCATCACTCTGAAATCCTAAATCTCCAATTTCATCTTCTCTCACGTACTCTCACTCTCACACTGACGTTCTCTCAAGCCTAAATGGTGACTTTAAGGCAGTGGAGAAGGTGAGTTCCGGGTCTGGAAAGACCTTGAAGCTCGTCACGATCTCTGATTGCGGTCAACTTTCTTAAATGGTGACATGATGATCTCCTGCGATTAGGATGGGATGGTGGTGGCAATCTTGGTGGTCCACAACCCCTGAGATCTTAGTGACAATCTAGCTGGTCCACCGACTGCCAAAAATCCAGGAGCCCCACCATCTTTTCCTGATGGATCATCTCCTCCCACTATGAAGACTCGATTGTGTAACAAGTATAACACATTTGAAGGGTGCAAGTTTAGAAATAAATGTCATTTCACATATGGAGAGTGGGAGCTTGGGAAGCCAACGGGTCAAACCTATGAAGATCCCATGCCATAGGATCAATTCCAAGCAAGATGGGTCAACACATGGAGCCTCCTTCATATGTGATGGTTTAAAGAGTCATCACTAGTAAGAACATATGAGGATAATTTTGAGTTGGCATTGCATTTTGATGATCATTAGCTCTTTTTTCCTAATGACAACTGATAAATCTTTTGATCTAACCATCGACTAGTTTTGAAAATTAAAAAGATTGACGTGCTTAGCACTATAATCAAGATAAGCAAAAAGGATAGATTATGTTCCTAGGGACCATTTTGTTAAAGCTTCTTTGATATTTTGTTGTTAATCAAAGAAGTTTCTTGTTCATACTAAATTCTTAAAAGGGTTATTCTTAACTGTTATAAGAAGGAAATTAATAGAAGGAAAAGCGAATTTAACAAGTTTAATCTCTTGAGCTGAATGTTAAAGATGCAACTCCTGAAATGTGGAAGGTGATTAAACTCAAATGGGATGAAATTTCATTCTAGCATTGAGCAAATCTAGTTCTCTGATACAAAAAATTGTTTATCCAAATCGCTGATCTAAAGAGTACACGGAACAAGAAACATAATAGTTCATAAACGATGCCATGAACACAAGAAGGCAAGCCAATAACTTAATCTTATGCTTCATCTACTTCTCTTCCTTTTCTTTGACTTGTTTGCATTATACTATACATTCCTATTCTTATCTATCAAAACTGTAGGAGAATCTTGTCTCTTATCCATGTTCAATGATTGCTTTGCATCGTCGCCTTTAGAAGCACTGTTTTTGACATACTTGGATTTACTATTAGGTAACCAAGAGGAACTAAAGACAGCTGCACCATTGTCGATCTCAGGGTCATCATCATCTTCATCACTCTCTGTAATCCTTTTCTTAAACATAGAGGCTTGTTCGCCCATAAGAACACTGAAATTCATTGCATAAGGATCATGTTATGCCTTGGGCATCATTATTATGAAACATTAAATCGTCTTAAATTAGAGCCTGGATTCCATCAATGAATCATTTCGTTCTTGTGCTCTTTGGCACAACGTTGTTGTGTACTTGGATGGTGGACTACCTTCCCTCTTCTTTTCATCCTACAACATAATATACAATGTATTATTCATCATCTAAGAACCTAAAAACTAGATCGGTTGATATAAATTTTCTTGACTGGACCTTTGTTCCAATGCATTCTTACAATAATGACTGATCCTCCTAACGTTTGCAATTTATTACTGTCATGAAACCCCACAACTCAAATTGGTCAGAATGGAAGCTTGATAAGATATATAAACTAAGAGAAGCATACAAAAGAGAAGCATAGAACTCTTTTCAAATCTGTCAATCAATGATGGATCATAATATTCATTTAGAACATGAGAAAGAATAAAGCTTCAACAAAGT
>JANKYF010074427.1:0-15273 GCA_029829435.1 Erythroxylum hondense | reverse complement strand
TGTTTCAAACTTTTGGTGCCATTACCGAGGAGTGAAGTAGTTTAGTTTTTTTATTATATTAATTGGTGTTTTGTATATATACTTGTTTATAATTGGTTTTTATATTTGTTTCTTGATCTTTTTATGTTTCTTAGTTTTTGTGTATGATAGTGATTGGGTCTCCTCATTAAGACCATTTGCAATTTGATCTAGATATTAAAAGGAAACTGCAAAGATTGCTTAGGGAAAACAGAACAACTGTAGAAATAAAGCAAGGAATTGAATTGGAAAAAGCTATGGCCATTTTGAGAACCCTAAGGGAGTTGGCTACCTTAGACTTAACCCAAAGACCTTTATACATTACTTTCCCAAATTTTATTGAGCATATTACTTTTGAGCTTAATTTTGATTTGATACATGTTTTGCCTAATTTTCATGGTATTGCAAGTGAGGAAGCTTGCAAGCATCTCAAGGAGCTTGATGTGGTTTGCCTTAGTATGAAACCTTTAGGAGTGACGGAAGAGCAAATCATGTCGAGAGCTTTTCCATTTTCACTAAAATATGCGACAAAAGACTAACTTATTGATTTTCAAGAAAGGAGTGTTTCACATGGAAGGAAATGAAAAGGTTACTTTTTGTGAAATATTTTCTAGCATCAAAGATAGTAAGCATAAGGAAAGATATTTATGGGATAAAGAAAACATTATGGAGAATCTCTTTACGTGTATTGAGTGTGCTTCAAAAAATTGTATGCCAATTGCCCCTATCACAACATCATGAAGCTACACCTTATGTAATATTTCTATAAAGGATTATTAACTATGAATATGAGTTTAGTAGATGCAACAAATGGTGGAGAACTAGGTGACAAGATTCCCAAGGAATCAAGGTCCTTAATCAAGCATATGGCTACAAACACTTAATAGTTTTACATTCTCAATGATGTTCATAGGGTAAATGAGGTATCAATTCATCGATTGAACAATTTTTAGATGAACTAACATCTTTTTTCAGATAGATTGTTGTACGCCTACCTACAACAATCTAGTTGCCCAACTCTGCAAAAGGGAAACATAGAATATATTAATGTTATAACATGATATTTTTTCCTAACAGTATAATTCATATTCCCAAATTTATAACCCAGGTTGGAGAGATCACTTGAACCTGAGTTATAAAGGGAATAAGCAATAAAACTACTTCCCAAATAGGCTACAGGATGTATAGAAATTTCAGCCCAGACCACAAGCCCTCTAACTGAGGTACATCATTAGAAGATATGGTTAAGTCTCTTACTACTAATACTTTGCTATTTCAATAAGATCGAAAACAATTTTAGTAAAAGATAGAATCTCAATTTCAAGAGATAGGGTCTAGCATTAAAAATTTAGAGAACCAGGTGAGTCAAAAATGGTAGTTGCTATCAACTATTTAGAAGCTTATAATGGAGGAAAGTTGCCATCACAACCTAAGATAAATCTAAAGAATTTTAATGCAGTCACCTTAGGGAGAGATAGGAAGCTTAAGGGACCAAGAGAACTACTATAGGGTGGAAAATGAAGATAACATTAAAAGGAAGCTAGGAGAAGAAAGGGATACCTTATCTAATTTGAAGGTAAATCATGACCCTCCATGTATAGTTAAGTCTAACCGTCCACCTTTTCCCTACAGCTTAGCAAAATCAAACCAATAAACAAAGGGAGACTTTTTAGAAGCTTGAAGTGAATAAACCTTTGCTGGATGCAATCGAGCAGGTGTCAAGTATGCAATTCCTTAATGAATTGTGTACTAACAAGCAAAAGTTGAAAGGTAATAAAATGACCAAGATAGGCAAAAATGTTTCTACGATTTTTAAAAAGAAACTAACTCCTAAATGTAAGGACCCAAAAGTGTTTACCATTCTTTATAAAATTTGTAGCATTATGATCAAATAGGTAATGTTAGATTTAAGAGCATAGATTAATGCTAGTTTTTGATTGGTTAATGCCTAGGAAACACAACATTGAGTACCCCTTTAAAGCCATCAAAATAATACCAAAATAAAGGTGTGGGAATTTGTAACCGGAGAGAAATTACAATTAGAAAACCCTCATTTTGTGAAATTAGGATTAGGATTCCATACAAACAAAACACAGTGATAGAAGTAAAAATGTGAACCCCAAAATTATCAAAACGTTATGTGTCAGAATAATTACACCAACATTTATTTGCATTCTCTGGGAGGACTCTTGTCTAGAATAGAGAAAAGCCTACAAAATCCCATGGAGATAATGAAAACAAAGTCAGTCAACACTCCCATTTTTAAGCCTTACGAAGTGTCTAACAACAATTTAAGAAAAAAGAATAATGAAGAATTCCTTAATGCCGTCCAAAGCCAGTTGAATAGGATTAATGAAAAATAGTTTCTAGTTCTCTAAAATTCTCAAATCCCAAACTTTGAACATCATCTAAAGGAGTCAAACTAAGATTAAAACTAGCAGCTCCAAGGAAGTGAATATGATTGAGCAAAAGAGTAACTCTGGTTTTCAAAGCATCTAACCTCCTTCTCCAATAGTGAATAAACTCCATTGGCAACATAAACTTTTTTTTTTTAATGAACTGTATATTACAATAGATAAAACTATTATTACAGTGTGATAAAATTCATGAGTTCAAGCAATAGATGCCAACCGTTAGATTACTTACAAAATGTCTAAAGAAGGCAAAAAGTGAAGATTACAAAAGAAGAAAATAACAGGCTTCATAAATTCATGGCTGCCATCTGCTCTTAATGTCCAAGGAAAGGGAAAGATGTGCATTTTTGGCGAATAAACCAGCCCTGGTATGATTAATGATGTTGTCCGCTAGCTGATATTTGTTCTCTGTCTTATCTGTAAATCAACGTCGGTTTCGTTCCTTCCAAATGCTATATACGGTGATGATGAATGCTGCTGTATAAAGGGAGGCATTAGGAGTAACATTCTTGGTTTTTCTTATGGTGCATTGCGGTATATGATTCAATTCATAGCTATTATTGTGAGAAGATAACAAGTGCAGAATTCGGCTCCAAATAGCTTTAGTTTAGAATAACTACAGAGGAAGAATAAATGTTCACGATTCTCAGCATTTATCATCCATGCCATTGATTCCGCGTTCTAAGTATATGTTTTTTATTGCAAGCCACAAGATGAAGGCGACCTTGGGACTAACAGAGTTATGCCAAAGAAGAGAAAGCCAAGGGACGACTATGGAGCAATCAGATAACAAGATTGATTCCTCATTTGGGTTTAACTTCTAGAAGATGACATCCTCCGCTGCTGCACTGTTTAAGGTAGGAAGATGAGTTATGAGTGCATGAAAACCTCTGAAGTTTCCCAGCCAATCGCCATGGACAATCAACGAAGAAACTATAGAGTTTAGTGATAGTCAGTTGTTAAGCCTCTGAAAATTAGTATTACGCGCGAGGGGACTGATAGCTAACCAATTATCATACCACACCCGTCTTTTTCTCCATTACCAATAGAGTGGTTGATGTAAGGATAAATTAATTCTAGTGACTTCATCGTTAGTTTGAGAATCCAGGATCCGTCTCATAAAAAAGTCAGCTTGCTAGAAGTTAGCGTATTTCAAGTAGTATTCATGAATCCATTTTGTCCAATCCATGTATAATATCCATAACCATTTGCACATCAATAGTTGTTGCATTTTGGATATTCAGACCACCATCCTTTTAGGTGTCGTAACTTCACAACATTTGACGCGAGTATTTCTCCAGATGGCGACTTGTAACTTCATACTAGAGAAAGGATTTCATAATTCGGTCTAGCTCTTTTGATTGCTTTCCAAGGAAAAGCAACCTAATGGGGATGGAGACTTGTAAGCACTAAAATAATGATTGTAAGTTGAGTTGCATAAGAAAGGAATCTATTCTGCAATGCCATCACTGGGGACTTCATTTTTTTTAATAATAAACTTAGGTTTTGAAAAAAGGAATAGGATAGTGATGGAGTCCAGTGATTCTTCAGATGTTCGCATAGTTTCTCACACCATCTGAACTATAGAAGCAACTCCTTGATACATGTAGTCCAAATCGTTCCGCAAATAAATAAAGCACATGCATCATTATTTGGATGGAAACAGGATCGGCTCCACACAAAAGTATCAAGTCATCAGCATATAATAGATGAGTAATGTTAAGTTCCTTACATCTGTGGTGATATTGAAATCCACCATTGACAGTTACCGAGACGACAAACTTGAGTCGCTCAGCTAGAAGCTGTGATATCACCTTATAGATGGTAGAGCAATAAGAACTAGGGTGGACGTCTTTCATGTGACAAGGGTTTTATTTTTTTGGAGCGAAGCATATATAGGATTGATTGATGACCTGAAGCGTTTTGGTAGGTTCAAAAAATTCCAAAACCAACTCGATAAAGAGCTGACCCGTGATATCCTATGTGCGTTGGAAGAACAATACCATAAATCCATCCAGACCGAGAGCCTTCAAAGGATGCAAACTGAAGAGAATACGCTTAAAATCATGTGCAGTCGTAGGAGAAATCTTTAGTTCCTTGATCAATGTTGTAATAAAAAATCTGCAAAACATTAGGACCGGGCAAGGAAGAATCAGTTGTCCCCATTAAAATGATGAAAAAAGTTGTGGCAATTTCCATGAGGCTGTCCAGTTCAGCGTGTTCAATCCTGCTGTTGTCTTGTAACTTCAAGAGTGTATTGATATTCCTTCGCGCTAACAATGAAGAGTGGAAAATTTTTGTATTGACATAACCCTCCTTTAACCAAATTATACGAGATTTCTGTTTCAAAACATAATTGTGAAAGACAAGAGCTGTTTGATAATCTTGAAGGCATGTCATCTCTGTTTGCTTAAGTTCTGGTACATAAGGCTATTCATAACAAGCATTTTGAGCCTCTTCTTAAGTGTTTGGAGATTATTTTGTCTACCTCGACAAGATTGCTTGACAGCAGTCTTCATCAATTTGAGATTCTGCATAAATTGGAAGGCTTTAAAACCACTCACATCAATGTTCCAACGTCTAGAAACCCCTCCATGTCTATAATTGCGTTAAAAAACCTAAAGGGTGTTCCCTTTTTCTGCCAATCTGTCAATCGTTATATGTTCACAAAAGAGTGATTCGAACTCAAGGTTTCTGTAAAATGGAAGAAGGAACTTAGGAGCTGAGTTAACCAGACAGAATTCACAAGAGTACGAGCTAATTTTTTGCGAATGAGCATGATCCGCTGTTGGCTATTGGACCAAGTCAAATGTCTGACAGTGTAACTAAGATCAACCAAGTCCATAGTTAACAAAAAGTTCCTGTCAAGCCAAAATGAAAGTTTCTACCATCTTCAATTTCAGAGGAGTTTAGCGAGCAATTAAAATCTCCAACAGCTAGCCATGGCTTGTGAATACGCTGTTGGATATTTTGAAGGCTCAACCAAAGTTTTTCACGTTGAAATCCAAAGTTGGAAGCACCAAAGACAATTCAAAGCTAACAGTCATGTTCTTCAACTTACATTGTAGATGGATCAATTGTTCATTTTCAGACAGCATTTGCACTTCAAGCAAATGAACATTAAAGAGGCAGATGATGCCTCCATTAAATTGTGACCTATGATTTGAATAAAGCTCCCAATTAGCACCCAAAAAATACAAACCAGTCAGGGAGGAAGGTCCTCGATTTTAGTTTCAATGAGATCAACTAATGCTGGCCTTTTTTCCTTCACAACCTCTTTCACCACCTTCCTTTTATGAGGGTGATTTAACCCTCTAGTGCTCCATACGAGGAGAGACGTGTGGGGGAATCCCCTTGATGTTTTTACTTTCCTTTTTTCTGAGCTAATCGTCGTCTAGCTTTAGCAATTTGTATTTGAAAAAGTGTAGTTTCCAAGTTAGAAATCGCCGTATCAGAGATAGGATTAAGATCTAGTTTAAGTTCAATTGCATCATCTTCCTCTTTTCCACTTGAATTCTCCCGGCCAACTGTTATTAATTTTCCATTCCGCTGTATCTCTACGACATTAGAGGAAAAGAGGATATAGTAGCTCATAACCACAGTATGAGCTACTATATCCTCAGTGATTGGATATTGAACCCAAGAGGAAATTCTTGCATCATCAGCCAATAATTAAGAACTTTTTAAAATACTCGTATTTTAAAAAGTTTTTGATTATAAATAGATATTTTTAAGTCATTCATATCCCGTTTAATCTCTGTTCGAACCGAATAGGTCTCTTGTGAAAGACAAAGCTCTTATTTTAAATTTTAAACGAATGTATATATGAGAGAGTTTAAACCTGCAATTTTACTTAAGTCAAAAGTGCATCTTTTCGTTCAAATAAGTTGATTGCCAGCATAAACTTCAATGGTTAAAACCCATTGCCTTTAACATAGACATTGATAAAAAAACTCAACTTTTTGCAACAAACTAGGTATAATGCCTTTTTTGGTCTATGAATGGAATACCTATTGCATGTCCGAATACATCATTTTGAATGTGCTTCATACAAGACAATTGCCTCCAATGCTTATACAACCCAATTAGGAACCACTGACCATGCAATAGCTAAACTCTTAAAAGTCAGATTTTTTGGACAATTGAAAGTTTGGTAAGATTACGACCTAACAGAATCTCAAAAATTAGATATCCTTAAAGAAGTTTGAATGAATGAAAAAGGTAAGACAATTTTAGATGAAAATAGTGAACCCATTTAGGATGGAATCCTAACATTAATCTCAGCAATCTCCGTACATTTTGTAGTATGAGACCCTTCACACTTAAAACATAAAAACGCTAAATTATTATGAAATCTAAGGTGTAAAAAACTTTCTGATTTCAAGGAGTATAAAGATATGTTTTTAACAAGAGTAATGCTTAGAGAAGAATCCAATCAACTTTTTTAGGAGGAGAAGTTCTTAGTAGGAAGGATAGAAAGAGAGGGGAGTACCAAGTTTACTTTAAATGAAAAATACGATTTGATTGTTTAAAAAATAAAAAAAAATAAAAAATGAGATTCTTAACATCACGTGACATACACTTAATAAATAAAAA
This sequence comes from Erythroxylum hondense, assembly GCA_029829435.1. Lineage (NCBI taxonomy): Eukaryota > Viridiplantae > Streptophyta > Magnoliopsida > Malpighiales > Erythroxylaceae > Erythroxylum > Erythroxylum hondense. The sequence goes on along the minus strand of JANKYF010074427.1, from coordinate 8,245 downwards.
ATAATTCTATTTAAATATTTGTTTACTTAATATCTATTTTAAATATTAAAATTCATTCTACATGGTCAAAACATTAAATTATAAGTCTTTTTTTTGATAATTTTACAAAGTCAAAAATGCAATTTCTTCCGTCACTTAAGTGAGTTGAACTCGATTTTCTCTTTAATCATACCAAGTTGTACAAAGGTTATAATTAAAACCTAAAAGCATGATTGAGTTTTACATTTTCTTAACTTTCATCAAGCAATCGTCGGAACTCTTCAGTAGCGATAGTTTCACGGGATATTGTAGTTGGTTCTCATCACAGTGGAAGCGCCCATGGCGGCCCTCGACCCTGAGGGAACCCAGCCGAAAAGAAGTAGAACACGGAAATGGGACAAAGATATGCAGGCCCATCCAACGCTGTCGTATAAAGCAGTGGTCGAAGGGACTCGGGTTGAACCAGACGTGGTGGAAGAGCTGCATTGGCCAGCCGAAGCAACGATAGAGATAGAGAAGGGAGACATCGTGCACATCGCCAGCAACCAGGGGGACGACATCCAACTCTCCCACACGTTTAAGGAAAAATTGGACAATCAGTGGATGAAGGCCGTCGTAGTGTAGCTCCTAGTTCATAAGATCGGCTACCAAGCACTAAGCTCGCGACTGAGGGCTTTATGGAAACCAATCGGCCCCATCAAAATCGTCGACTTGGAGTAAGAGTTTTACCTTGTTCGATTCTTGGAGGACTCTAATTATTACCATGCATTAACCGATGGCCCTTGGTTAATTTATGGATAAGCGTTGGTTGTCCAATGATGGATGACGTCTTTTAGACCAAAGCAGGGGTCGATCACGCAAGTCGTCACCTGGATCAGATTTCCAAATTTACCTATTGCTCGTTATCATTCGGGAATACTCACAGCCTTAGGAAACTTAGTAGGTCATACGATGAAAATTGATGAGGTGACTTTGCACGCCTATAGGGGACGGTATGCTCGGATCGCTGTGGATATAGATCTAACACAACCATTGAAAACCAGTGTGGAGTTGGATGGGGAGTTGCTTCACGTTACGTATGAGGGACTCCCTTAACTCTGTTATTCATGCGGGAAGGTTGGTCATTCTACAGCTATTTGTCCTCAACACTAAAGAGATACCACCCAACACCCAACACCTGACGAAGGAAGGCATACTACGGAGACGTCAACAGCAGTGCTTGAAGGAGGAAGCGTGGGACTAAGTAACGCAACAGTCTAGCCTCCGGTCGGCAACAGCTACGGCCCATCGGTGTATGTTCAATACAAAATGAGACCATCACTGCAACGGATACAACAGAACACTCTTCCGTCCAAATCACGTTAGACGAGCTTGGGAAGAAGCATCGAGTCCCCTCAAAGGATCGGTTCTAGATTTGCAGCTCTAATAGCTACAGGAATGATAGAGACAATTAAGGAAACAGTTGCTGCAGCAGACCAACGCCTCCCATTAACAGATGTTATTGGACCCACCAAGCCCTCTCCAAATGGACAAATTTTCAAAGCTAATGGGCCAAACCCAAATGTAAGGAAAGGAATAAAGGGCCCACGAGGGATACACAAGCAATTACTCAGAGGCGAAAGCTCTCGAGTAAGTCCTATCCCGAACCCAAGCCTAGGAGTCACCCCTCAAATCCAAATTTAACCCACCACTTCGGACAAAAACATAGCTATTATTATCCCTTCACACACGGAAATGATCTGTGATCAACGGGTGTTTGAGGACCGTGAGGTGGAGGCGGAGGTGCGAATATAACATATGGATGGGGTCGAGACATTTGAGGATCTTACTCGCGTAGGGGAGAATACTGACCCACCATCCACCAAACCCCCCGAGATAGCAAGAAAGACAGATCTACCAGAAGTCCCTAAATCAAGTGGGAGTAACGAGGAGTTGGAACTGCAACCAATGCGTACTGATAGTCAAGATGCTCCCATAGGAGGTACCGAATCTAGTTAACCCTTTTGTTATGTCAATTTTAATTTAGAATTGCCAAGGAGCAGGGGGGACTAGATTCCGAACAATCCTGCGTAATTACCTTAGTCACTATAATCCGGGTGTCCTTGTTTTGCTGGAAACCAGAATTAGTGAAAATAGGGCGCACGACGTGATTCGAACTTTAGGTTTTAATTTTTCTTTCAGAGTGGAAGCCATAGGTTTTGCAGGTGGGATTTGGATTCTATGGAAAAGGAACTTTCATCTCTCCATAGTATTAGTCCACCGACAATTTATCCATACCATGGTAAATTATGAGGATTACTCATTTGATTTTACCGCAGTTTATGCTAGCCCTCAGACTTCCTCTCAAAAGCATCTCTAGCCTGCTCTGGAATGGATAGGTAGATTTCAAAATAGACCTTAGCTAGTCGGAGGTGATTTTAACGCTAAACTGGAATTAGCAGACAAGCGAGGGGGAGCCTTAGCTACGAGGATCATGAACACTAATTTTCAGGATTGGGTACATGCAAGTAGCCTTCATGATCTGGGCTATGATGGCTCCAAGTTTACGTGGCATTGAGGCATGGTTCAAGCTAGATTGGACCGAGTCTTTGTTTCATCGACCTGGTTGCATTCCTTCCCCCAAGTGGTCAATTAACATCTGCCCTTCCTAGGATCTGACCATCGGCCTATGTGGATTCATCTTCATCAATCGTCTCCCTGACAATCAGGGTCCCCGGTGTTTAGATTTCAAAATGCATGGCTCACTCACCCGAGCTTTGATGAGCTTGTAGCTAAGCATTGGCTTCTGGAAGACGAAACGATGAGTAAATCGTTAGCTCAATTTTCTCAACACCTCACTCGATGGAATCGCTCTGCTTTTGGAAATATATTCCATCGAAAGAAAAGACTACTCGCCAGACTTCAGGGCATTCAGAAAACCATAAACGACAATAATTTAGATTCCCTGATAGCCTTGGAGGAACAGTTGAGTGGGGAACTTATACAAGTTTTGAGTGAGGAAGAAATCTTTAGGCACCAGAAAGCTCGGTGCGAATGGATTTCGAAGGGAGATAGGAATACAAAATATTACCACACCCTCACGCTGGCTAAAACAAAGAAAATGAAGATAGAGCGACTCAAGGACTCACAAGGGAAAATAGTCTCTGACCCAGGACAACTCCATCATTTAGCCCGGGATTACTTTTCCCATCTGTTTACAAGAGAGGAAGTCCATCCAACACAGATCATGACCACAAGATCATTCCGTTCATTTTCAAAAGGAACTCTCGGAGATTTAGCCATTCCCATTCAGTCTATCGAAATAAAGCAAGCGGTTTTCGACATGAACCTGAATAAAGCCCCTAGTGTAGATAGATTCAATGCTCTTTTCTTTCAGAAGCAATGGGAGAGGGTCGGTCCTAAAGTGACGGAATACATCCAATCGATTTTCAGACAGGATCAATGGGAAAAAGGACTTAAACCAAACCCTCTTTGTCCTTATCTCCAAAAATCCTTCTCCGACAAGTATCGATTAGTTTTGACCGATAAGCATCTACAATGTTCTCTACAAAATTATCTCGAAAGTCATCGTCAACAGGTTCAAACCCCACTTAGACTTTCTAGTGAGGGAGAACCAATGTAGTTTTATTTCGGGTCGTCAAATCACTGATAATATCATTATTGCCCACGAAGTTATTCACTTGATGCGAAGAAAGCAAGGGCGGACGGGTTTTTTGGCGATCAAAGTGAACTTCGAAAAAGTTTATGACCGACTTCCTTGAGATTTTATCCACAACACTCTAGAAGATGTTGGTCTCCCGACTTCACTAATGTGGGTCATTATGCAGTGTGTAACGACGGTGACTACGCAGGTAGTTTGGTAGGGTTTGATCTCGGATCCTATTAGCCCCTCCCGCGGGATCTGACAAGGAGACCCACTCTCGCCCTACCTATTTGTCCTTTGCATGGAATGTCTAGGTCATCTTGTCTCCAGAGAAGTGGGACAAGGTAGGTAGAAACTGATAAAATTGAGCCCTACAGGGCCTCCAATGTCCCACCTTTATTTGCGGATGACATGGTTCTACTCTCGGAAGCAACGGATTCCTAGGCTTATGTGATCGCTAAGACTTTAGAGGAGTTCTATAAGGCTTCTGGACAAAAGGTCAACACAAAAAATGAAGATCTTCTTTTCCAAGAACGTTAAGTCAGAAACAATGCGTCGAATAAGTCAAGCTTTTCACATCAAGCACACGAACAACCTATGCAAATACCTAGGAGTCCCTTTGCTTCATAAGCGTACCAGGCACAACACTTATCAGCACATTCTTGATAATGCTCAAAGGAAACTTACCAGGTGGCGAGCGAGACAGCTGTCACTAGTCGGCCGTGTCACGTTAATCTGTGATATCAGCCCTCCCAGTCTTTACAATGCAAACTGTGCACCTAACGCAAAGACTATGTGATGAACTGGAAAAAATTATGCGTAACTTTATCTGGGGTTCCACGGGAGAGTAGAGAAAAATCCCCCTAGTTAATTAGGATGTTGTTTGTCAACCCAAGAAGACATTATACATCCAGATAAAGTTAAGTGAGACGAGGGTCTAGGCATTAAGTGCATTAGGTCTACCAATGATGCCTTGTTAACCAAAATAGGCTGGGCTCTGATTACACATCCAACGGCCTTATAGGTTCGGGTCCTTCAGACTAAATATCATATAGACCCCTACCATATCCCTACCACGATTGATCGAGTAGGGGCTTCAAGTTTCTGGAGGGGAATTGCACTTGGCACTATGTCCATCAAGGTTTAAAATGGAAACTGGGCAATGGAAGACACATATGTTTCTGGCTGGATAATGGGGTGAAAGATTGGGGACCACTACTCTTTGTGGCGACCTCTCCAATACTAGAGGGAGAACTATATGCTAAAGTAGTGGATTTGCGAAATTAGGATGGCAATTGGAAGTGAAATTTGTTTCAACAGTATCTTCCAGCCTCAATCTGTATGGATCTAGCGGTGTTAAACCCCAATACAGCTATTACAGCAGAAGATACCTTTAGATGGGGACACACTAAAAATGGAAGATTCACGGTAGTGTCAGCCTATCAGTTAATCGAAGGGCGCACCCTGGATAACTCAAATAGTCCCTGGAACTTAATTTGGAAATAGTCAAGACCCCAACGGATCATAGCTTTCCTTTGGCTCATGACAAAGAACAAACTCCTAACAAATCAACAAAGGATGGCGCGACACATTGCGTCAGATAGCAGCTGCCACATTTGTGTCCAGGAAGAATCCACCTTACATGTCATTCGGCACTGTCCGAGAGTGATAGCCTTTTGGAGGAAATTTCCTTCAGAAGTAGTCGATATAGATTTTTTCCAACAAGCCAAGGAGGCTTGGGTGAAGACCAACCTACTCAAACACTCCCAGGTGATGTAAGGGGAATGGTCCATTATATTTGGAGTTGCATGTTGGATACTTTGGATGTGGCAAAACAAAAGTCTTTTCGAAAAAGAATTTGTTTGGTCGAAAGAAGGAACGAAAGCAGTTATGGCGTATGTAGAGTGGATAGTACGAGCGAGAGAAGTGAAAAGAAGTGTGTTTCCGAAGTAGAGCCTCTTGGTAGGTAGTCGAGTGGGAAGGACCAAACCACCGGAGAATTGGGTCAAACTCAACAAGGATGGGGCTTTTAATCCGGGATCGGGTATCGCTACCACTGGTGGTTAATTCGCGACTGTCACGGATTGTGGTGCGAAAGATTTCTTCAGCACATTGGTAGCAGCTCGCCTATAACAGTCAAGCTCTGAGGTGTCCACTCGAGCCTCACACTAGCTTGGACCTTTGGGTATCGCAGGGTCATCTTAGAAATGGATGCCCTAGAAGTCATTAACTTGCTTTTATCTCCTATTACCGAGATTGATATCAATAACTTTTTATTGGCAAGTACCAGTGGATTTCTCCAACGCGATTGGGAGGTGAAAATCCAGCAAGTACACCGGGAGGGAAACCAGTGTGCAGACCATCTGGCAGCCATTGCAGTCAAGACCAGTCTAGGCTTACATATTCTTTAGGAGCCTCCTTTGCTAGTCCAGGATCTCATTCAGAGGGACAAGCAAGAAGTTGAGTACTGCAGAGCTATGCGAGAGTTAGATTAAATGTGTTTAGCATTTACCCTTGTATTTTAAAAAAACCTAAAAGCATGATTATCTTAAAAAAAACAAAAACATATATTGTTCTTAATTCAATTCATCATGTTACAAAAGATACAAAATGACTCGTAAGGAAACAATAAATTTTACAAAAATTGTGAGTTTATGGGGTAAACAAAAGGGAAAAGGAAACTATCATGAACAACGGTACAAATATGATATTAAGGGTGTGCTTAGTTCACTTGAGGAAATGGTAATAGGATTTATAATGAATATAGTTAGAAAGGGAAATAGATATAACCATTATAATTATGATGGTTCGTTAGGACGAATGAATGATTATCATTACTATTGATAATGGTTAATTTGTTAAAAATCTTGAGAAATAAAAAGTTGTTAATTTGTTTTACAATAAATTTTAATATATTCTAATTAATTATATTTTGTTTATGCACCTCATTTATAATAACATAATGTTTAAAATTAAGTATATTGTGGTATTTCCTTTTTAATAGCTTTTGAAGAAAAAAATACTCTAGCATTTGCTTGTATCAACATATCATCAACCATAATGTCCTCAAAATACAATTTAATCATCCAAGATATTATACTTCATCGATATAACCATAATGTCCACCATTTCATTACTACAGTAAAAAAGGAGAAAAAAAGGAACAAAAATCCTATCACACGCATGACACTTCTTTTTTTAGTGTAATGTCTTCTATTTCTCTCATAATCGATGGGCATGCGGTAATGCCCCAAACGCGGATATAGTATTACTATTCATCGAATCTTAATGTATTACCAAGCATCATTTTTCATTCCTTACCCTTTCTTTTCTTCCCATACCAACTAAACAAACACTTTTTAAATTTCTTCACATTTGTCTCTATACTGCTACAATCCGAGTCTCTCTCTCTCTCTACTCTTTTAGAAGTGATTAATGTTAGTATGACATTATCTTACTGTTGATTTTCTAACAGAATGGCAACTTGAAATAGTCTAATTGAATCCCAAGGAAGACCAGTAGAGGTCTTATATCTTCCTCTCAATTAAATCTTTATAACATCATGACCAAGAATTATGCTTCCTAGTTTGAGGCATCCAACATCGTTTATAGTTGAGGCGGTTGGGACTAGCGAAGTAATATAGGTGCCATCAGATGGTAAAGGTAAAGGAAACGACAAAGAAAAGGTTGGTCAGTGCTTGTAACTTAATGGGGAGTCATCATATAGCGATGGAGATCAAAGATTGGAGAGTGGAGGTAGTGATTGTTATGGCGATTACAGGGGTGATGAGTATAGTGAATCAGGGGTTCTATAAACTGGCTTTAGTACCTCTTAAACACTTCCCTTTCTTATATTTTTATTAAAAAAAACACTATCCTTTCTTTCTTATTCCACTTGCTACTTTTTGGTAATTTGCCTAACTCTTTGCTTGTTATGTGCATATTTCTTGATTTGTCTATCGCCAGAGCTACATCTACATCTAGTACTTGTAGAGATCTGTGAGATAGATTGTGTTGGCTTAGAAATAGTACATTAGTAGTATCATCCACATCATTATAAAAAAGATTAGTAGTTACAAAAACAAATTTAGTCTTTTCCAAACCAAATAGGGTTTTAGTGTAAATCCACAATGCACCATCACACCTTTGCCAGAACCCTTAACATCAAGTTCCTTAATGAAATCCCTGGTAAAAAGTAGTTGCAATGGTTTTTAAGAAGCATGAATATGTTATGGATTTTTATCCTAACCTGAATAGGCTTTATAAATCTCTCTGTGATAGATTGAGAAAAAAGTTCACAACTTTGATTAGAAAAAAAAAACATACCAATTTCATGAATTAAATCAAATAAATGGTCAAAGATATCCCCATTTTGCACTAAGTTGATCCTAATGCCTTTAAAATTATAGAAACAGATGCTTCTAATCTAGGATATGGAGGGATCTTCAAACAAAATGTAAATGGTAAAGAGAAAATTATTTAATACAAATTAGGACATTAGAATCCCACTCAAAGCAACTATTAAATAACAAAAAAATAAAATTTGTCTCTTCAAACTCTAAAAATGAGAACAATGAGTTGTTCATCTTAGAAAAAGAATTTAAGGTAAATAAAAATTATTTG
>JANKYF010073355.1:0-64899 GCA_029829435.1 Erythroxylum hondense | reverse complement strand
GAATTGGACCATAACGGAATTTCGGTCTATACCGGCACAATAATATCAGATTGGGGGGGAAGAGTAGAATTAGAAATGAAATCGCACTGCAGCATAAGTAAGTAGAATGTCATCATTGTCCCTGTACTATAATGGAACCTTCTTGGCTGACACTAAGAAGACAGCCGCCTAAACCAGGAACTGGTTCGTCTCCCGGGCCAATAGATATTATTTCACCAGAAAAATGGAGTTCGTCTAATAAATTCAAAACAAATCGTTGGAATCTTTCACTCGATAAGTACATCCCATTCGCTGAGACTAAAACCTCAGTGGCATACCTACTATACTCGAACTCGGCCTGAGGATACAAGAGAGCTAAGCGTTGATCAAAGTCTAAAAAGGCCAAATTCAAAAGGACATCAGTTAGCAATCCAAAAGGTGGAATATTTGTTTCTAGTACGTCACATATTTCAGATGGCTTTCCAGTCGAATCTAACATTTTAGAATACAGGAAATCCTCTAACAAATCCAGAATCCGTTGATCTGGCACTATATCTCTGAGCTTAATCAAAAGCCGCTCTCGATTTAATGTATGACATGAGCTTTTAAGGTCAATTTGATAAAGAAGTGAGACATGATTTCGAGTACAGACTATTTTCCCGTAATACTCACGAATTAGCATTGTATACCCATACGTATTACCAAAGATAATCATCTTTTTCTGGAAAAGATGATTTAACGTTCGAGCGAGACCTGTTTGCACAAGTCTATCTGCTTGGGTACATACAACTGTATGACAGAACGCAGCTATAGATATGGGTTTCTTTTGTTTAAGTAGGAAACTGATCTCATAAATCTCCCCAATCTCTTCGCTTCTGTAGTACAACTTTAACCGAAGCGGTGACATTTTGTAAGTGCGAGCTAGGATGCGTTCCTTAATATCAGCCACTTTGTTAGGATCCATCGTCCCAAATAAATAATATAAGTCGCTGTATGCTAGTTCTATATCTTCAAGCAACCTTTTTACATAGCAATAATTGTTAGAGTTGTTACTGAAATTCCGAGTTATTAACAATCGTGAACGTGAAAAAGTGAGTTCTTTTGAATAAACTACTTTAATGGCCTTGTTAGGACGGGCCTGCCTAATGTTCGGCACAGTGTGCCTGATTAGTTGGTTTTTCATTTCCCTTTTTTATCTGTGGAGTAAAGATTCAAACTTGGGTTATTTTTCCGGTGTCGGTACCCTGGGTTGTATCCTTTCCGGCTCGTTTCGGCTTAGACTCACTACCCTCTTAGAGCGTTACAAGGAATTTTGGGCCGGCCAAAGAGTTTCAAGTTTGGGTTAAACCATAGGTGAAAGATAGCCTACACAAGCTAGGCCTAAAACAAGGCCCCATATAGATTCAGCTTAGGGGTTTATGAGAGATTGATTTTTGGACCTAAGCTAAACTTATAAGATTGAACCTAAACCAAAGACTATAGACTGAATTAGGAGAGCAGAGGTTTTTTCCAAGACCAGGAAAGCAAGCTATATCGAAGCCCAATGCCAAGCAAAGCCCTAGACTACAAGTGAAGAAATTGGATTCAACTAAGCCCTTAACCCAACATGAGGTGGAGCCTTAACCCGACACAAGATGGGACCCTATTAGGATAGTGGGCTTAGTCAGCCCAACATAGGTTGTCAACCAAAAAGGAGAAGTTCCCGTGATTGTTGGTTTATGGATATCCTACCCTAAGACGAGAGGATTGGGCTTAGAACAAGCAAGACCCATCGGTGGATAAGATCACATCTTCATGACAAGAGGTGTACACGTTAGGCCTCACTCAAGGTAATGGGCCAAACCTAACGAGTCCAAACAAATTGGATCTTATTGTATGACAAAACCACAGATTGGGCTTATCTGGAGGTATAGTAGTTCAAGAAGCAAGCTCGAAGCGAGCGGAATACAAAAAAAGAGGTAATTAATCTTATTTATTCTGTTGGCACATAAATTGAAACTATCTGTGTCGTCTAACCGGAATGGAATTGATTCTGATCAGCATGCTTGGACGAAGTCCAGCTTGAGAGTACAGATGCCACCGCTTTCGTTTACCCTTTTTCCTCTTCTTCCTTGTTCTAGAAAGTTTTGTTTGCCTAATATCAGACTATTTCAGAGGAATACTTGGACTAGCTCCTTCGGTTTGATTTGATTCCACTTGTTGTTTGTCCAACTCGTATCTAAATTTACACAGTAGTGTGATGAGACAGAGATGAGAAAACTAATACGGTAATGGTATCTGAAATCGCTGATCCAGACACGGCACACAGGGCTTTCCGGATCCATGTTCGAGTAGTCGGCATTCAATAGAGACAAGTTGAGTAGGGATCAAAACCAAGGTTGATTTTTCCACCTTGGGGAAGCTTTCCAGCATATGGGTTTGGCTCTTACTGATGAAGACATGGAACCAATGAGCACGGAAACTCCACTTCCAGGATTGAGTTAGAATGTAGTTAGGGGGCAGCAACCTGTGCAATCCATCCGGCTATCGCAGACCAACCTCCGGATCGGACAAAGGAAAGAAAAAGCGGACAGAGAAGAGAACTTTCGTTTCACTTTACTTGAGTCAGTCCCTGGGATTGATCAATCAGTAGTGGAATCAAATCAGGTTACCTCATCGATCGAGTGCCCTGTCTTCTCTCCTTTATCTCAACTGATCGATCGCTTCTTTCTTTCAATTATTCTTTGTTTGGTACACGAGTGGAACATCAAATACGAGAATGGGACTCATGGAGCTAATCTCGCTCTTTCATCAAAGCCCAGACATTTTGATTATTTATCTCGTGAAAGCACTCATGGAAGTCTTTCTGGTACCTTTTTGGTTGGTTTCGATCTGCCTCTTCACTTAGCGCGCTAGGAACAGAGCGAAAATGGTAGTAAACCCTTTCCGGATCACTTGAACAAGAAACTCTATCCCAATAGTGATTCTTGCCCCACCTTCTCTTCTTTCATTACCCCCAACTTGTTACGATTTCTATTTCTCTTCTCCCTAGATCTCGATTTATAGGGTTTTAACAAATCGGGTTACGATTGGGGCCTCGGTTGGTTGGGGCTTTAGAAAGCATACTGTGCCCATCCGCTGTTAAAATCAGTTTGACCGGCGTGGAAAACATATATATGTTCAAAGAGTATGATGGGCCCAACCCTAAGTATCGCAGGGCCCGAGCTTTAGACCTTGAACTTCCCGTTGATGAGTATATTGGTGATTTGGGGGAAGAATCTATCAGTGCCTGCCATCTGAATCTTACTAAAATCAATTCATAGCTATCTTCCGCGGACAGGAGATACTAGATCGTAGACTATCTCTCAGCAAAAGAAAAGCCTTCCTAAAGCACGCGAAGAAAGCCCGCATCCCCACTCCCTCCTCCCAGACCCGGAGGAGTGGCCTCTCCTTCTAAAAGAAAGGCTACGTTCGATTCTGACAAATTGATTTTTAATAAAAGTGAAAGTGGGGCTACTTCCCAGCCCTACCTTAATGCAAAAATCGACCAATCAAAGCTATTGCCTCTCGGCGCATTAAAAAAGGGGGGGGGAGGACCACGAACAAAGAATAGAAAGAAGATGCACCACGACTAACTATTCTTAGCAGCTCTAAACGCTACTACCGAATGCGCGGCCAACAATGTCACAGCGGCAACCCACACAGCAATGGCACGGGCAGAACGCTCCTCTCCCGTCCGGTCGAGTCCGCTTCGCTCCTCCGGCAGCACAATCAGGTCCCCCGGCTCGGGGCTTTTTGCCGAGCCCTCTAATGCAACTAAACCCTTGCTGCTTTCCCCGAGTACGCGTGGGGGAGTCGTGAAAATATCAGGGGACCCCTACCCTATTAAAGCTTTTGTTAGCTTTACAGCCTTCATCCCACGACCGCGGGTTAGGGGATTGCACATGAAATGTCGCTCCAGCCTGATTTGATGTTTCCAAAACCCCCAACTTTGCTGACCCACGGGGGGCGTTGAGAAAGTCTGCCGCTGAGGCTTATTATAAACAAAAAGGGGGAGGCCAGCAAAGACCCTGTGCCGGTTGTGCGAAGGCAGCAGATCGGGATCGAAGAGCAGTTGTTTAGCAGAGGTATGAGCCCAACATCCCATTATCTTCCTTTTCGGAGAAAAGCATCCGATCCTTTATTGGAAAGACCTCACTAATCAATCATCTAGCTAACTGAACCAGATAAATTTCCGGGACACGAACTCCTTAACATTAAACTCAGCGAAATCAAGATCTTATAGGGTGACCTATCTCTATTAGACTTGGCTCTGAATGGCAAACGAACAAATCTCCCCTGACCTCCAGACTCTCTCTCTCCCAAAATCAGACCCCTCCACCGATACTTAAGACACCACCTGTATAGTCTAAGCTGAAATTAAATGATCACAACTAGACCACTCTGCTCAAATAGACTCTCATCATAGGAAGGCGAGCAAGCCAGTACAGATACCTCCGATTTCAGAGCTGGCACCGGAGAAAGCAGCCAAGCAGCAAGGGCAGTGAGCAAGCAAGCGGTAGCCAAGGATAGGATTTTGAAGCGGTAAGTTGCGGGGCAGCAAGTACAATTATCAACGAAAGAAAAATATGCAGCTTTAAAGCTGTGGTCTTTGCTTTTTCAACGTTCTTTGATTCTATAAGCTCTATTGAATTTCTCAGGGTTGTATTATTATAGCTAGAACGTCACTATAGAATTGACTTCCATTCCATCCCTGAACCGAAAACACTGATAAGGATAGCATTTCGGCGCCGCTAATGGGAGAGAGTTTTGCTCGTGCAAAATGGCTTAGTAACCTTGCCCCTTTTTGCCTTGCGACTTGCCTCTTTTGTAGCATCTATTAAGTCAACATGCCTGTAAACAGCCGATTCTCTATCTACTGATCGGGGATCTCTTTTGTGCTTTGTTAACGGAATAAAACACAAAAGATCCCCCGTACTGAAGTAACATTCCCGTCTTGCTTGATTCGAGTGCTAGCTTTCTTCAGTAGGTCCAGTTCTTGGGCTACCGGTGACCGGCCAGTAGGCACTCTTTGGGCGGAGCTTTCTGGATCCAACGCGGAAAGCACTTGAAGAAAAGAAAGAGACCAAGCAGGAGAAGCAGATACGGGAACAGGAGCAGCTACAGTTGCTTTAGCGCTAGGATCCAACTCGAATGTGTTAAGCATTTAATGGTTCACTCCCTTAATACGTAAAGATCTCATCCCCCGATTTGGGGAATTTTCTTAAAAATATTATAAAACTTTTGAATTAAATGTCTTTTTACCAGTGTAAGAGGGAATAATTTGAGTCAACAGCAGCCGAAAAATGCCGTAGGGCTCGTGTTTGTGGCCATAGAATTGGTTTTCGAGGCTGACTTTAACCTGAGAGTTCCCTGATTGCCAGATTTCAAACCTTTCCCCGGTTATACTTCTCATAAAGCTAAGCGAAATTCTTCTAGGTAAAACCGCTCTTTCTCACCTTTGCAGCTGGGCTTCTTCCAGGATCAGACTGAATTTCGCCAAATCATCACGAACCTTAGTTCCAGCAAAGAATGAGCTACCCGAAGAGGAAGAACGATGGGTTGGCGCGGTTACCTGAAGACTTTTGATTACGAGGATCTAATGCCCGATGAAAAGCAATTCAATCCCGAGAAAAGTGTTCTTTCTATACGATAACTTTCATCCACGCATTTCCTTATCCGAGGAGGCTTCGGAAATAGAAGCTAGCAGAGATCTTGTCACTTAAATTAAAGGGCGAAGTCGCTTCAGCGAGTCTAAAGGTCAAAGAGTGATCTTTGAACGCTACTACGCATCCTTACTAAGACTCTCTTTTGTAAGGTAGGTTTGGGTATAACAGGACTTGAACCTGCGACCATTAGGTTAAGAGCCCAATGCTCTACCAACTGAGCTATACACCCCATAAATATGTAGTAGTAAATAGAAAGAAGGATTGGTGCAGAAAAGACGCAGCCATTCCAGGTTTTGACAAACATACAAGGGGAGTCAGAAACTGGAATTTCTGCTATAGCAGATGCCCCCTATCCAGAGACAGGAAATAGGTCTCAAAGAAAAGGGGTTTAGTCGACCAAGACTGAATAGCACCCTAAAGAGGGCCAGAACGTGGATCACTTACGGTATCTTAGATACCGATTTTGGAACCGAGCCACTTTTTCCCGAAATGCGGGTTTTTCCCCAGTGTAAGCGGGAAGTTGTAGCCTTTCTGGGCCTTTCCCGGTGAAGAAGAAAGAGGCGCTCTTTGAGCCCTTTCCTTCGAAGCGAGGTCAAGCCTCCTCTTCATCTCCCTACCGGTTGAGCCCTTTCATCTCCTCTTCCTTCTGTCGAGTTAGTTCCTCTATCTCTCGAACCCAGAGAGAAAGAAGGGGATGCTCACAGCCTTCTGATTGAATTATTCCCTCACCGCGGATTTCAAAACCTTTTAGTCAAGCTTCCACTCCGATCCTTCCATTGAATGCTTTCTGTCACTCCTTGCCTTAAGCCCAGATCTGTGCTCGGCTTGATGCCATTTCCTCTGGCCCGTAAAGCCATCTCTGCCGCCTTTCCCTACCAGAGTTTCATCCTCTGACCGGAACATCCTCTGCGAGAAGAAGCCGATCCGAGAATCCCATTAAACCTGATCCCGATTCCCTTTCTGCGATCTGTCGATACCCTTACCCTAACTTCGAAGAAAAGCTGCTACTCTCTCCCTTCTGAGTCGAGTAACTGAGCACCTTCCCGCCTCTAAAGAAGAAGGAGATCCGGCTCTTGCCATCTCGTTATTCTCCGGCCAATAGAACTAGTACCTATGAACTTCCTTCGCCCGTATCCTAATGAGTCAAGCATCTCCCCTCAACCTCTCTTATAGCGTTCGTGCCTGGCTGACCTCTTCATACCCAGGAGCTCCCAACTAGGAAGGTGGATTCTTAAGTCATATTTAGGTTTCAGGAAAGGAAGGAGTAAGCTCGGAACCGGGCAGTTGATATCGAAATCAAGTTGTTCAGAGTTAGATATGCTATGGGATATAGATGAGAAATGCACTTCTTTTCTCTTTGGTCCCCCCACCTTTCCCTCTCTGCGACAACAAAGAAAATGTAGAACGAACAGCTCTTCCGCTAGTATAGCTTCCCTCCTCCAAGGGTAGCAGAAAAATACAATCTGGTGGTAGCACGAAGAACGATGCTAGTTGGTTCGGTGAGAAGCTTGAGTAGCTAGTGTTCATCTTTACGAATACAGAATTGAGCTAACTTGGGATTTTGTCTCACTTAAAAGGGTTCTGGACTGGCGAGTGAGATGGGCAGCCTAACTGCCAGACAAACCAGCCATGAGTTCTAGCACGCTACGAGCACCGAGAGTTCTGCCAGCCACTGGATATAGATGAATTTGAATCAGCGGCTAGACCCCTTCGGATTCCCCTCAAGGAAGGTATTCATGATCTCATTATCGAATCGGGGAAGCTGTCAGTCAGCGGAGCCCCATTGATTCTTGATTCAATTAGTTTTTTTCTCACTCTACTAACCTTTAGTGGGAATGAAACCCATGGTTTTCAAGATCGAAAATCTATCTCTTTCTCGCAGCTCGTGCTTTAAAGTGAACGAATGGAACTATGACCATAGGAATGATTGTTGACTAGACTTATATTATACGATATTACCTCTTCTTCCTATATGCTTTAATAGATAGAATATCCCAGCTAGAATAGCAATTGGATATAGGAGAGACTAGGAAATGATTGGCCTTAGCGAATCTGTTGCAATAGTCGAAAATTCAGCTAGAGTAGCTAAATAGAGCTAGACGACTGTACTTGCTTGAGCTAAGTCATCTCCTTATCCTTATTCTTGTAGGTTCTCGAAGGCCTGTCTGCAATGAGTGATTGAAGTGCTGCTCGGGTTGAAGCCGCTAAAGCTAAGCAAGGTCTTTCCGAGACCGAAGTCTGGAGCCAAAAGCGCATCCCGAGGAAGCTTCTTTGATACACACAGTCTAGCCCATGCTAGCCAATGAATGATTGTCGCTACTATTACTATATAATATAAAGAATTTTCTGACACTTTCATATAGTTAAGAGAGAGCCCTTTGCCATTCCCGGTTGAGGCGAAGAGTTGGGATTGGTGATCGACTACCTCTCCTTTATGTGCAGCCTCTTCTCAAGCAGCCTATTCTATACCATGAGTCAATCTTAAACCCCTAGGGATGTTGGACGTTAGCTCAGTAGCTCCTAGAACAGCCTTAAATATGAAATGTTAACTACCCCTTGGATCAGCGGCTACTTCACTCTTCAACTCGGGATGAAATCAGCAACATCAATACCTTAGTTAGTCAGAAACGGGGACTTAGCTCATCGATTAACTCAAGCATCGGTACGCCCCTTACTAGAAAGAAAGTGCATTCCCAAGATGGAAAAGGTTTCTGAACAGACGATTCAATCTCTTGACTTCATTCCTCTACGCCAATTAACATTAGGTATAGAAGTTAAGCATATAGCAAAAGTAGCTAAAGTAGCAGAAATGGGATTACAGGGTAGGGAATTTCTGCTCATTGGACTGATTCTTTCTTCTTAGCCTTCGGCTGATTAACTGAAAGGTATTCCAGAGCGTCTCTTTCCTTGCATATCTTCGTAACCCATCATCTGGTCTTCGATGGCTCAAAGCGGGGTCTTGTGACCATGCCTTCCCGCTCCTTTTTCTGGTCGTTTTGGCCCCCTTTAAGGCATAGTCTTTCACCCGGGCGCAACCCTTCTTCTTTCCGAACTAAAAGGAGAGCGTTGGTTTGCTGTGTGGGGGGTAGGTCTTCCTTATTCAGTGGTCAGTGTTGGGAATGTTAGAGCGCCAAGCAGGAATGAAAGCGGTGCCCCTTATCCGCACTTTAAGCTTAGAGAGGGTTTACAGGGTTTAGTTAGCGAACTAAAGGGAGTAGATCAGACGATTGGATCCAAGGCCGTTCCTGGGGAGGAATGAGAAATTCTATAAGAAATTGGATATCTCGCTTGATCAAAAGGCAGTTTTTAAACAAAGACATTTAAGTGGCATAGCGATCCCCGCTGAGGTGATGATTTTAACCTAATTCTCGATATTGCACTAAATAAAAATAAATCTTTTTTAGGCGATCCTCTTGTTTTCAAAGCCGGGACCCCGGTTATATACCGTATAGTACCTCTAGGTCAGTAGCAAACGAAAGCGAACACGAAAGGAAGGCTTAGACCAGCCCCTTATATTCCAATTGTCTTTGTCCCAATCCAATGTCTGTGATCAGGCCAAAAGAATAATGCTTAGCTAAAGAATAATGCTTAGCTGAAGGCAAGGGTTGAAAAAGAGAAGAATATATTGCGGAAAAAGCTCTTCTAGAAGCTAATTGCCCGAAGTGAGAAGCAAAAATATGCAGAAGAGGATTAGCGCTCAGACTCAGAAAGAGAATCCGCTAAGGAGCTCTTATAGTTGGATGCATCGAATGCAAGCTGCTAGAGATAGAGCCCACCAGGCCTAGTAGCTCTGCGCACTGGAGGACGAACTGATTCCACTGGTTGATGTCAATCTCCACTCCACCCATCTGTTCTGCCAAATCTGCTAGCTGGAATGCTCGGAAGAGAAGATTCTAGCATGTGGCCATGAGCTGGTAGTCTCGTTCTTGCCAAAATTGAGCTCTCATTGTCCTAGTTTCCAACTCATTTTGCAGCCGTCGCAGCTGTTCTTGCCCGGGAGCTTGCTGTAGCTGGTGTACTTGCTGATGGGGCTGGGCTCTCTGCTGCGGAAGGGTATCTATCTGTTGCTGGGATTGGGCATCTCTGAGGGTCGGTATTCTTCATATTCTCTTTCTAACTGGCTGATTTTTGCCTCCAGTTCGGCTTTGCGCAGCCGATGGCCAACCTGTTGACGCTCATTTCGCTCTTCCAAGTCCTGCACCCTTTGACCTAACCGGCTAACTTGTTCTTTTGCTTTCTTCCATGCATCTCTCAGTGCTTTTTCTCTTGCCGTGCTTTCTGCATTTTCTCCTGAACCTGCTTATCAACTTGCTCTTGCATTTGGACACCAATTGATGGACAGAATCTTCTAGTTTTATCTTAGCCGATTTCAGAATTTCCTGTTCCGAGGCTTGTTTTGCAGTTTCTGTATCTGCTTTTGCAACTTAGCTTCTCTAGTAAGGGCTTTGGCTAATTCTTGGTTCTTTGCCTCTTCTGCTTTCTTTGCCTGAGACTCAACTTCTTTAAGTTCCCCCTTGAACCCTCTCCAAATTCTCTCTGAAGCTTAAAGACACCCTCTTAGATGTCCCCTTCGTACAAGCTAGACTGAACTGCAAAACCCTTTTCTTTTCTTCTCTTACTTATTTTATATCTATCTATATTCTAATATAGATAGAAGGGAAAAGGGTTTGATACCCCTATCAGTCCCCATAAGCATTATCATCCCTTTATTCGACCGATGCAACGAAGTGATGGGCCGGGGCCAGGGGGCTTTTTTGAGGTTTTTTCGCCTCAACCCTTTAGGCATTGACCTCCTGCTGATGAATCTGTCTCTACCTCGGGCCTCCAAAGGGAAGTAGAAGTCGTGGACCAAGGACCTCTACCTCTCTCCGAAGCGGAAGAAAAGATCCGTTTTCGGTTGAGTCATACTCCTGCTTACAATAGCCCAAGGTTTTTGTCGGAAGTACGGGCAATCGCCAATCTAAAAGGCATTTTGGTCGATTTAATGGTCGAATTGGATACTCCATTTTCAGATTTTTGGAGAGAGAACCGGGAGGCCATTATAGGTGATTCCCTATTAACGAATAATAGGACGGAATATGGGTCGCATAGGTTGCAAGAAATGGTCGAGACGTTGCGGCAAGCAGACGCCCGGACTTCCTCCACTTTTAAGCAAGTCTGTAAAATAAGAATAAAGTATTTCCAATTAGGCTCCTTGAAATTTTAATGAATGAGATCGGTCGAGTGGTCTGGAGATGGGATTTGTTATAACCAGAGCAATAGAGCATTAAACCCCGCACCTTATTTATTCCCCCATGCTGTTTGTTTAGTTGGAAAAGAACCACAGTTCTCTTATTTTTGTTGCTGGGGTCGCCGTTTCATTTTTTATTGGAGTTTGGCAGTAGGAGTAGTGGCATTCTCATCAAAGTCGAAATCCAGTGATAATGTGAAAAAAGGTCGCCGATTGCTACTAAGAACCTAACAGAAATAGACATGGTTTGATCATTCTGCTTTATACCGACCAGTAGAAAAGAGCGGATCCAATACCAATAATAGCTGTAGATAGGCACGAAAGGAGGCATTCTGGAGAGCGCAAAAGGCATAGGTGATCTAGAAGGCAAAAGCTCCCTATCTCATAGGGCAAAGACTGACATCTGTTCCACGTTTTCGCCAAGGCAGGTACCGACTTCATCATATAATCAAAGGTGGCTAAAGACTTCTGGGTCGGAGACATATCAACATAGATTGGCATGCTTTCCAACCAAGAGGGCATGTAGCAGTCGAGAAAGTCCTTACCCTTCTTATCTTATAGAGCTCCCCTTCCATTAAATTACATTGCTCTGCATCTATATCTATCAAGGGTGAGACTCAAAGGTCTGACTTTAACCAAATCACGAAAACGAAGCTATAGGGCCCCAGTCTCTCTTAGAGACATTTTTTTTTATTATCATATAGTAGGCTTCCTCGCTCCACGAGCTATCCCCATCGTTCTATGGGGAATCTTTGTTATATGGACTGGGTTTTGCTAAGGCAAGGACTGAGCTGGAGCACGATGGACAGATGCAGAGCTATTTGTAACTTTGGCATCAATAGCACCTCCCAAAGTTTCAGACTAAGGCATAGCTATCCTAGCTACATTTCACTCGAAAACTTTCTTTCTACCCATAAGCAAGAGTAGAAAGACTAGTATCCCGTCCGGATACATACCTATGACCATGAGCGGGAGAAGGAGCCATAGTCTAAAGTAGCAAAACCATACCCATAGGTCGAGGCGGATTCCTTCGTGATCTAGAGTAGAGCCATACCAAGATCCCTACTAATGCTGGTAGATTCACTAGTTACCTTAGCTCGGTATCCCCATGGTTCGTTTCTATCTGAACCGCCCAAAAAGCCTACTGACGAACGTATGCTCATTAGATTCTATAACAGCATTCTGCCTTTTCGAAGACAGAGCACTCGTGGCACACACGCTATATTCAGACCTTCTCTCTTAGACGAATTAGGAACCCATTTCTTCTATTCCTATGACCCGGATGGTACTCTACCTTACAACCAAATCAGGTATGTTGCCATAGAGTGGGGTAACCCCGGGCAGTAAAAGGAGATGGCTGGGGCCGAGCTTATCCAAACCCAAATCATTAGCTGACCTGGTAGCCAACCTAACTCAATTCCATCGGTTCGCTTTACTGTTTCATCGAACTCCAAGTCCAGCATGTTGACATTTGCGGAGCTTGAACCCCGATGGCCACGAAGAAACGACAAATCCCAAGCAATACACCTGCAGATAGAAGAACTCCACTTTGAAAGATCTTAGATTGGATTTCTCTATAGAAGGAGATACCTGGACTCCAGTCTATACTTTTTTCGACTCCTTGCCTTCTTCACAGGCTCGTATTCTGAATCTTGGCCGTTGGCCTTAGCTTGGGTTTACGAATACACTCCTTACTCCGTGAACTCCTATCCTAAGGTCCAGAAGTAAGAAAGATTCTACTCCAACCTTACTGGCTAGGGCAAAGTCCGGTCAATCTTAGTTCTTTCGACGGAATACTGGTTTTTTACTTGATAGGGGATTTCGGGGTAGAATCCCAGGGAAAGAGGCCAATGGATCACCAACGGTATCTTGAGTAGTTCTTTTTCCTGTTATCCCTTTTTTCCTGATTTTAAGGATTTGGTCGACTAGAGGGAATAGAGTGAGAAAGAATGGAATTCTTTTGGGCGGGTGCTTTCTAATAAGGTACGGGTAAGTCAGTAAGAAGAAAAGAAGTCGAATGTAACCCCTTTCTTTGAAGGAGACTGGGTTAAAGAGTAAGGAAAGAAGTAGTCCAGGTCAGATTCTAAGACAAAAAGCGTGTACGAAAGAAAGGCAGTTTCTATGTAATCTACGGGTTCAAAGCGGGAGTCCAGGAGTAAGAGAGAAAGAGAAGAATCCGCCGAACTTCCCTTTGTTCTTTCTGCTTGTTGTTAATCCAGCTTTCGAATGAGGCCTTATCTTATCTTAGCTTAGTAATTGACCAGCCGCTAGAGAATCCGTATGGATAAAGGTCGTAATCCCTTTAAAGCATTAACTTGGATCAAGGGACAGAAAGAGTAGATCCGGATTGTATTTGAGTACAACCCGACGCTTGCTTATAAGGCTTCATTTGCAGGACCGGATAGAGGAGAGATTCCTCTTCATTTAGCAAAACCCAAGGCTTCTTTTGCTTCACTTTCTGGATCGGATAGAGGATACCCAGATTGGAATTTCTTTCAATTCGATGCTTTATTAACTGATTTTGCTTTACCAGAATAGGGTGCGTCACCCGATCTTCATTAGCTGCATTTAATGGACCGGAAATCAGGGATCCCACTTGAAATTTTTCACAAGCCTATGTTTATTTGGCTTCACTTTCCGGATCGGAAATAGGGGATACAACTTTGAATTTAGTACACCCCGAGGCTTCATTTGCTGATTTGACTTTACCAAAAAGCTTAGATTAAGGACCATAAATCCTAGGTCGGGATTGTAATTCTATGCAACCAGATGCGTAATTAGCTTCATTGGCTGGACCAATAAAATGGGTAGATCCCAATGCAGAATTTGCTTCATTCGTTGGACGATCTCCCCTTATTTAAGGCTCCTTAACAGGAACATCCGCTTGGCTATCGATCACCAGATTCAATGGATTCTGAGCCAGAAACCCTATTTAGTGAACCAGAAAAGCGATTTAGGAAGATTAAATTTCCCACCTTTCGCCTTTCGCTTTATCTAAAAAAATCTACCGCTGAATCAGTTCATTATTTACCGCAGTTGGCATGCGGTAGCTAGCTTCCGGTGCTTCTCTGACTGAATGAAGCTCTCTTTCTATTGGCGTTTGCGTAGAGAGAAGAAAGCCCCTTACTGCTATTTGTGTAAGAGAAGATGTAGACTGCTCCTAATGCTCATAGGCAAGACTTGCTACTGGGATTTCGACTCAAAGATGAGAAAACGGAGCACCTGGTCCTTGAGATCTTATATGTGAGATAAAGGAGTGATCCATAAATAACTAGCTCAGTTCTCCCTGTAACTTTTGTCTAATAAGTCAGTCTAATAAGTAAGGTAAATGAAAACCCCTTTCTCGGGATTGATTCGGTGTCATCCGAGGAAGAATCCTTTGCATCGAGCCTAACTTCTCTCTGAAGGAAGTCCCTAAGAAAGAGAAAGGTGCGTGTCGAACTGACAAGGGACTGCCAGTGACATACTGGAGGAAGGTGGGGATGACGTCAAGTCTGCATGGCATGAAGAGATTCTGGGGTAACTGAGAAATGATCGAGGTACCACAACAACTTGCATTCAGAGACCCATTAAAGGAAGGGATGAGAAACCACCCTTACGCTAGTTTCTCCTCTTTTTTACTATATTAATATGCTCAAATAGAGCGCCTTACTCACTCATTTGCGGTAACATTTCACTGCACGACGTCCTTGGAAAGGGTTCTTTTCAGCGGTTCTCTTCATGCTAATCCTCCGGTAAGACAGATTGTCAAACTGGTATTTGCGTAAGAGAATCAATCCCCTCTTTGGAGATCGAGGTAAGAAAGATGACCTCCTTCTCAATGCTTTGGTTTCGAGTTGGATTCTCTCCAGGGAAAATGGGCTTTGGTAAATGAAGAGAAAGAGATTCAGAAAGCGTTGACTGAATGCTGTTCTTTCTTTTTTCATAGGCGGGGGCAGGATTCGAACCTGCAATCTTCAGGTCATGAGCCTGATGAGTTGACCAATTCCTCTACCCCGCTTCTGACCCTTATTCCTTATCCGAGAAGAGAGTAGAGTTGAGTTTACTTCAAGCTGAGGAAGACTACTTTGCTAGAGAATACTTAGAGACTCCAACTTCCACTTGATCTCCAGCCAAGGGGCTTAGCACTTTATTTAATTTAGATGCCCTTAGGTTTTGTTTCAAGAATGGCCTGGAAACTATTGGCTCGAGTGGAAGGCTCCTATGTAACCTTACTATAGACCATATCATATCTATTAGCGACTAGAGGCCGAGGGCGAAGGTATGATATTCTATGATATTCGCTCCGGTCTGGAACTAGATGCCTTTAGTTGACCCTTGCCCGAGAATCTGCTTTTGACCTAGAACCTTACCTGCCCGCCGCCCTTTAACAACCTATCCCCAGCTCTTGCGCTAGCCCCATTACTCACTCTACCCCTAGCTATATTCCTAGCTGCCCTCTTTCTCTTGGCGGACAGAGACAGCTTGAAAGGCTTACTTGGAGAGGAATGAAATCACGAGAACGAAGCGCGAAGGCTGGCACGAAGACTGATACAAGGGATTGGGGCGAACAGGGCTTAAGACTTAGCTGAAAGAAGGACTATAATATAAAGAGGAGACTTTTCAAACTTGCCTTCAATCTTTCTGTTTTCGCCCTAGAATCAGAGCCCCAAGAGTCACCCGGTGAATCAAAATGTAGAAGCCCAACTTCCTCACAGACATAGTAGGCATAGGTCCAACCACCTTTTCAGTATCAGTCTGAGCTATGGGCAGAAGCTAACCACTGGACGAAAGGTTGAGTATGGTCCGCCCGGGGCCAGGTGATATCAGTCTTCGCCTCTGGAAAGCGCCTAGATCCATCATTGAGCCTTAGATTCGAAGGGAATGGATTACTGACTCGATAGAGTGAGGAGAGTTGACTAGACTGACTTGAACAAGTCAAGTTCTTTCTTACTTATTAAGAAGGGAAGCTTGGTACAAAACTTGGAATTGGATAGAATTGTGAATATCTGTAATCTTCAAGACCCTTTGACGAAAAAGATCTCAACCGTTGATCCGACCCAAGAGTCAGACTTTGCTATAGGATGAAGGAAAGCCTCAAGAAGATATAGATAGGGAACTTCGACATGGTTTCCAAGTCAGCGCAGCGTCAGTACTGGGCACCCAACCCATTCACCCAGGAAGGAAAACTGCAACTAATCCGGCTCCTCTTACAAAGAAAGGCTACAGAAGCACCTTAATTGCCAGTACAGCCTAGCGTAGGCTACCAAAAATAGGAGGGAGTCCCTCGGACCCTACTGGGGGAGATTGAGCTACGATCTTTCTTCCACCAAAAGCCTTTGCTTTGCGCCCAATTCGCGTAAAGGGAGGGCGCCATAACTCGTCCTGAGCGCGCAGCAGCAGCTTTCTTTGCCTGACTTCGCTCGCAGTATGGAAGATTGGATTCGTCAGTTTTCTTCTTCGATATAACCAACCTCACAGATCCTACTCAATCTTTTACACCGATATATTTGACTCTCTCGACCAGGTCATCATAATAAAAGACTGAAAAAGATTTCCGAAGTGAGAGAAGGAGGGAAGGCGCGCTACAACTAACATAACAGCCGGCTGAAAAAAAAACGTTAGCTAGCTAGGCTAGCGCGCAATGGCTTTCTCTAATAATAAGGTAAGCTTCATAGCTTCAACCTATACAAGGTGCTGCTCGCTTTCTCTCAGCCACTAGTGGCTTATGTAGTGGTCGGCATTCCTACGCGCGCCTCCTAAAAACTACTTAAGAATCCAAAGGTCACCTTTGGATGTTGTCGTGACGCTTTGGTTACGAGGGTTACGGTGGTCTGAGTTTATGGATGAATTCAGTCGGCGAAAGTCCCTCAAACTCAATCAATATCAACAACATGTCGTGACCGGTTAGGCTTGGTTTATTTTGTCAGAAAATCAAGTAGGTTTCGGGGGTTCATTGATTAGTACACCTCTGGTGCTGGTAAGGTTGGGACCGTGGTCGTCTGTCTCCAGTTTGCCGGCCAATAAGAAGAAGATCTCTGAGATTGACCAGACAACTGCCTTGGTTTGGCTATTCCTTTCTATTGAAAAGGAGTCAGCTATCTGCGCGAGTCACCTTCTTCTAGGCTCCGCTAGACGACACGGCATTCTCGTTCAAATATAGGCCGGCCGTACTTGTGATGGTTCCCAAGGATCCAATATGATACCACTTAGGTCTACGTTGCCACGATATTGTTCTATGGAAGCGGGCAGGAGAAGTTCGGCCCGGTTTTTTTTGTTCGTAGGGGACCTTGATAACGCATATTCAGTCGTACCGGCACGGTCCCACTGATTTGTTTTCGATCGGAGCATCAAGCAACGCAACCCGGTTCGTTCTACTTGACTAAGCCTCGTGCTCGTCCAAGGAGGGAGTTTGCTTTACCCAACTCCCTTTTTGATAACAAGGCAGAAACCCCTGACCGGACATTCATTAGTTTCGAATGAAGAATGAAGAGTGCCCTGCCCCAGAAAGCACCTACTCCTATCAAAAGGAAAAGCGTGACTTTACTAACAATCCAATTCCTATCACAAATATTAGTAAAGCCTAAAATCGCTTTACTAATATCATAGGGCCTCGATTGTTGCTTTCTTCGCATCGCATGCGTTTGCGCATTAATACATTAATAGAATACACATATATAAAGGCTTTCCTTGAGTTTTCAATAAGGGGCGCCCCATCTATATCTATAGTAATAGTAAGGAGCCTTTTCAATAAGGCTCGCGCTAGGCGCTTTTTGCTTCCCTAAAATCGAATATTTTTTGAATTGGTAAAGACCCACCCCTTGTTTCAGTCAGAATGAGTCCCCGGGACCCCGGGACATTGGCTTCCGCCAACAGTGGACTATTAAGAATCGCATCCCGCGCATATTCTACATTATAGCCTGCAACTGATTCAGCTTCCGCTTCTGGGAGATCAAACGGAGCTCGATTAGTTTCTGCTAGACAAGAAATGAGGAACATAACCAATACAGGGAACAAAGGAATACCAGACCATATCTGCTTTTGCGCCATGACAATTTCACTCGAATTACGGGGACCTACACATATTAGTACAGTATACCGGGGTCCCCGGCCAGAACCACACGTGCAAGTTTCCCTGCATGTGGCTCGTCCGTGCTTTCCGAGGCGTTACCAGTGACTCAGCATGGGAGAGAAGGCGGCTGAACTGCACACTTTCGTGTTCAGAGCATTGTCTGAGTGAGTAGGAAGCGCCTATCAAGCAAAGCTTTCTTGAAAAAGCGGAGCTGTTTCCTTTTCGGCGCCCGCCTTTGATTTAGGTGTTGGGGCAAGCCCCAGGAATCAAAGTCTAGGTTGGCTCCCAGCTCCATTTCGGCCGGCATCCTGCTCTCGAGGGAGTGGAGTCCTGGAGCGAACTACTCATTGCTGTGTTGCCCCAAAAAAAGGATTGGTGAAGAACATGATATTATTTTGAGGGAGGGAAAGCGTGGTTGACAAGCTACTTTCGAGGAGAGGCGACTGGACTGGAGTGCTTTCATCAAATGATGCATGTGGGCGGAGCCATGAATTTGGCCCGATTCGGCCTGGCCTGGTCGGGAAGAGATTCACATAGAGACTACTGTTATCCGGGAATCTCTTTATATGTTAGCTAGAGGGGGCGGGCTTTCCTATGGTAGTCCCGTTACGGCCTCTGACCGTCCGTCCTGTCTCATCTTGATTTGGCTATACTTGTATGTAGCCAGCCATGTTAGCTTCACATGAGAGCCTTTTTTAACCTTTAGAAAAATGGCACTCATCAGTAAGCTCGGCCCCTTGATTTCCTATTCAGCTTTGAAGAGAATAGGTCCCATTCAAGCGTCCGCCCGCCCTTATTTAGCTGCCACGCACGACCCGACCCAATAGGAACGATTTCAGCGCCTCTCTCCAGATAAAAAAGCAAAACGCGCCATCACCTACAGCCCTTGATTCTGCCGGGTACTTCCATGAAATGAAAACGGGCGGCATCGTCGTATGCTCGACATTTGTTGCCCTGGTTTATACCCCGGAGTACTCCTATGGCCGATCTGTCACCCAACCTCTTTAAACAACCTAAAGGCTTGGTCCCGTTTGGAGTTGGAGAATGGGCCTTATGTCACGGCTTAGTCAGTTATTCTTGCAGTTCAGATAAGGATTCGGACCGTCACTTCTCTGAAAGCATGTTTTTTGCCTCCCTCCTTGGAACTCGTCCATTCGTTAGGTGATCCCTTGCTCTCACGTTCGAGTGTTTGCTCGTCGTTTAGGCCGGTGAGTGAGATTTCTGCTCATTGCAGTCACTTCCGGGGTTCTTCGCACCTGGATAGTACCAGGATCCTTGTGCCCCGGCCCTTTTTCAGATAAAGCTGCCCACCCGAAGCCCGCCCTATGACCCAAAACTCAAATCAAAATAAGCCTTGCGACGAGACGCGGACAGTCCCCATGCTGCGGTTCCCTCCGGTTTGGGTTGGGTTAGGGGAACATCCGAGCGATTACCTTCGCGGATCCAAACGCGCTCACAAGGCGCACAATAAGAATAAGACCAATAGAGACTTCATAAGAGACCATTTGAGCTGCAGATCGTAATGCTCCTAGAAAGGCATATTTCGAATATAGAAGAGTGAAAGTTCCCAACAATCAACGAGTTGATCATACCCTTCTATGAACCGTACGAGCACGTCCTCTGTCACCCCCCATCGCGCTTACGGCTCTATACCCCAACTTGCTCTGGTTTTTATTCCTCCTATTCCTCGGTAAGCGGACCGTGGGAGCATGGGGGGCGATATCCGTTTTTGACTGATAGAAAATCTCTCTTTTGTCTCTCCTGACCAACAAAAAATCACAATCGAAAAAGTGGTGATTTCCGCGTCGGATACATCTTTATCTGAGGAGCCGGTCGACGAAGCCTCCGGATCAGATAAAGATGTGCAGTAGTTTCTAGGACGAAGCCGAGCCACTAGTGGAGTGTCGAAGGAGACCTACTATACGACTGGATTAGTAACCAGTGAAATACCAAAAAAACTACATCCAATTTCAGTGAACTATTGAAGCTATCAGTGTGATTGATAAGACAAGTACCAAGGGCTTTCGGTAAGACTGATTTCATTTTCGAATTCGCTTGCGACAAGTTCTAGCACTAGTATGAGTTCGTTGACCGCGTAAGGGCAATCCATCTTGATGACGAATTCCACGATAACAATCAATCGAAATTCATCGTTCGATGTCTGATCGTTCTCTCCTCTTCCATTCCCAATGAACAACATGATCTTGACCTATCATTTGTGAAATTGGGTCGATCTGATACTTTACTTAGTTAACTCTTTTATCTTTATGTTCCCACTGATACATAATCGATAACGAACCTGAATGGCGGTCCAATCCATCCATTTTTGTTGAGGAAATTCTGACTTGTTCATCGTCAACTAATCTAGCTCCTGAAATAGATGACATTCTTGATCCTTCCTTTGATTTTACTAGTCTTTTCGGCTGGAATCATAAATGCTTGTTTCCTCTCTGATGATCTTTTCTATAGGTCGAAGTTTAGACCGCTCAACATGGAAATTATTCACCTTTCTACAAAAAGTTAAGATAGCGCAGAAGGTCTTTTAGGGCCGCTATGTTCCATGACTCATAATCGAAGTGGTCTCGTGCGATCTCATGCGCGGCCATCATTAAGTCGGGGCTGCCTGCGGTTAAAGAATCGCCCGCGGAAGCCCCCTTGACTCTCTTTCTATAACTATAAAAAAAAAGCTT
The DNA here is from genome assembly GCA_029829435.1 of Erythroxylum hondense. NCBI lineage: Eukaryota > Viridiplantae > Streptophyta > Magnoliopsida > Malpighiales > Erythroxylaceae > Erythroxylum > Erythroxylum hondense. The sequence goes on along the minus strand of JANKYF010073355.1, from coordinate 44,262 downwards.
TCTGCCGGCGCTGTTTTTTATTTCTTCTGCCTAGCTCCCCGAAAACAACGTTCGACTCGCATGTGTTAAGATAAGCTAGCGTTCCTTCTGAGCCAGGATCCCATTCTTCTTTTTAGTATGAATGGGTTCTACTATTCTATCTGGTAGAGTCAACAGAATGGAGTTCCTTGTCTGTAACTCCAGAACAGATTATTTCCTCGAGGTGTTGGAGTGCCCTTTTGTGAAATAGTGGCTAGCCGTTCTTTGCTCACATAAGCTTTGATGAACTTGCAGGAGTCTTCCTTCTTATAAAATCATTTTCGTCGCATAATAAAACGTTCTATTACGCGGTCACACTGGTTTGTTTGTTATATATATTATGTTGGGTGCTCTCTCCTTGCTTTTGTTTGTTAACTATTTTATTTGAACTTTTTTTTATCATGGCTTTCGCAAAGGCACTAACCTTCTTCACTCATATCTTTGGATGGGAAAATCTTTTTCAACTTATTAAGGCAGATATAGTAGGGTTCTTTGATAACATGGATCATGCCCTATTATCCATGACGGAATTCAATATAGAAGAAGGGAATTCAAGCAGTTGAAATCTTATATCTGCTTTTTTTAAAATAGAAAATATCAAAGATAAGGAGGGCAATTCAACTAGTTCTTCTCTGTAAAAAAAAAAATCATTCCTATGCAATCAAACTAAAGCGCTAACGCCCCTTTATCGATACCTTCTTTTTGATATATGATATTAATGCGCTCAAGCAACCTATCTTACTAATAAGAATGAAGGGCCCTACTATGATAAGCCCTATCGTTGTAAAGCTACAGCTCGAAAGGGTTCTTTACTTTGAGAAAATCAAAGAGAGGCAATGGAAGCATTATATAGCACCTCAATATCCTAGAGTTCGTTAATCATTTCGGCGGAACCTACTATTGGAAAGAGCGAAGCTTCCTTTCGAATAAGAGCTATCTGGAATCAGAAACAGATAGGAATAGCACTAAATAATAAATACCAGCACGAAAGAGATCGAGTGCTCTAGATCTAGAATCTATATAGAATACAGCTATTCGCTTTGCTTTGGGATGGTCCAACTCAGCGACCAAGATTGAAACTCCTACTCATCTGGAAGAACAACCGAAATTGACTTAGTTGAATAGTAACCTATCCTTTCTTTCTTGTTCATCTTCGTGATTCCTGCCTTAAAGCTGCTAAGAATCGTTTAGTTAACTAGAACGTCTTTCACCTAATGGCTGACTCTGCCTGTTCCCCAAGTCTAGTTAGAAAGGGGTTCAGGTACTACAATACAAGGAAATTCCACGTTCAAGTTAAAGGGATTCAACTATAGAAATAGAAGACGGGCCAGTTGAAGATCGAAGAAATCACGTGTATAGAAGATAAGTGGGCAGAAGCTGAATCCACTTAGAATCGGAGCGTAGTTTCGATAAGGGAACCACTTAATCAACTAAGATCCTTAATCCACACCCCACGTATCGCGCTAAAGGTAAAGGAAGGACGAAGACCGGGACTGAGAGATATAAACTCTGAAGCGGCACACTCTATTATCAGAATTCATCTTCTAGTTTACCGTTCGGGATGGTTGTTCGTGGAAATGTTACAGCATACGCAGGTAGCTTAACCCGAATGGGAAGGGAAGAGCTTCTCCTCTTGGTTAAGTTGGTGGATCCGCAAAGCCAATGATGAACCGTGCTACCAGATTCCATACAACTATCCAGCCCTATTATTTAAGCTTCTCATGCCTTTTCCAGTTAGACAGGAAAGGGGCGTTCCACGCTCTACACTCGGTTAGATAACTTGGTTAGATAATAGGTGGATTTCAGTCTACTCTTTAGTAGATCTTTAGGGAATGGCAAGACCAAGAAAAGAACTCTCCCAAAGGTGGCAACCTTTTGGAGAGTTCTTTTGATAGGTCGAAAGACAAGATCAATCATTTAGTCTAGTCAAAAAGGATATATTATACGCGAATTCCTTGGCATCTATAGAGATGCGCTATCGGTGACTCGATTCTTTCTCTTTATTTCCCTGTAACCAGAAAGGGCTCGACTTGGTCAGATGGGTGCGTGCGCTTCGGATAAGGCTAATTTATATGCTTACACTATAACTATGGCTCACGAGGAGGCCCCGGTCCTGACTAAGGAATGGAATCCCCGTACTTTTCCTATTTTCTTTCTTCTTTCATGTCGAGCTTTCGAAAGCCACTGGGGAGGGAGAATGAACGATCGACTGCTAAAGATCTTGAATAAAGCATTGATAGCTTTGCAGAGGAGAAAAACTTGGATTCTTCCCAAAGGTGTTCCTTGCATGCTGAAGTGAACAGGGGCGGTACCAACTACGACTAGAAAGCGGTCACTCCTGTCAATGAATACCATTCATAGCTGTCCATGTTAGTAACATAGCCGTAACGACTTTGTTTTACTGCTCGAGGTAGTGATTTTTATATTTACTTAATTATAAGCTTGCATAGTGCTCTTCCTATTTGTTTTCTCGGCTTTCTTCTGCCGAACCGAACGAAGACAGTTTCTCTCCCCTCTGTACCTATTGCACTGATCTCTTCTCTTTCACTCTCTTTCTTCATTCAGGAAAGGTGAAGATTGAATCGGGAACAGAAAACGAAGCAGGAACAGACTTGTCCCTTGGTCGAGTTTGCTTCACTTCCTGAGCCCTCACCACTTCCTGCGACAGCTAACAAGGGGCATTTAGGACAACTCGTTCATTTAGCACAACTTCATTCCGCTCGGGCCTCTCTTTTGAGAGTCCCTTCTTTCCAATCAATAAATACAGTGCTGGCTCGCTATTCATATTATTTCTGCTTGACCGGTACCCAGAACTCCATTTTCAATGAATTCTGGGCCCCTACTTTCACATTTCATCCTATGATTGGTCTACTTCCATTTAGACTGAGATGGCTTCTCTTTCCCAGTTGCCTTGTCCAGGACAACTTCTGACTTAACTCACATTGACTCCTTCTTCTATGGTACCTACAGCTCAATTGTGGTTGTTCTCTAGCGTGACATGCTATGATCACCATCAAAGGTGAGAATTGGACTCCTAGGTTGGGAGTCTGATCTCCTTTGGCAGGAAGGATTTCGATGAAGAGGGCTAAGAAGACCCGAAACCGTCCATGATCAGATTCATTAGTAGGCTTTGCTTTAGTCATGCCTTTCCTTTTGAAGGTGGGGTCGCCTACTCCATAAACTTCTCTGGGCCCTCTAGCGACCATAAAAATAAAGTTTTGAAGCACTAGTGAGACGGCATCCAAAGCCTTTCTCTGCCAATCTCGAATTCGAATCTTTGCTTACCCGTGGGCCTTCCAGGATCACTTTTGGAGCTCGCAACGTTGAGTTTTATTCCCAGTTGATCCTTACTAATCCATATGAAGTTAGGTTAGCTACTTCCCTCAGTGGGGATAAAGAATTTCAGAATTGAAAACCCGAATGAAATGGGATTTTTCCTATCTAAAATAGGGCTTTGAACCAGCCTTAGAGACCATTTTTCTTTAAATAAAGTCCCGTTTTAATGATTTAATGATTTACAGAAATTTGAGTTTTGTTCAATTCTTCAAATAAAATACTTCCTGCCAGGCTTTCTGTGCTAATCCGCATTGCTTTCAAGCTTTAGGATAAATTTATAATGGAACGAGCCTTAGTTCGTTTCTGGTGCTCAATCTAGTAATAGTACGGGCAGGTAAGGGCCAATTAAGAAAGACTTTGTAGGGAAACCCGAGTTCAACTAGAGTAGCGAACCTGGAAAGCTTAGTAGTTAGCCAGGAAAGCTGGAGTAGAACGCAAACTGGATAAGCGAAGAAACTCATTTTATCACGAATTCTAGGCGGTTGTAGAGGGCTACGCTAAACCTTTGAACGCAATGAGAAGATCTAGGGTAGAAAGTAGCTCCCCAGTAGCTCAAAGAAAGTCTCGTCAACCATTAGGGCAGAAGAAGCCGAAAGAAAGGAAGAAGCTTAAGATCGCCACCCTCCCTTCTCCCAGAGCTCATGAAGTTGTTCAAGATCGGTAAGAACCCGGCTGTAAACAGCACTTTGGGACCGCCTCTACTATTTTCTCTTCGGAGCTAAGGGATCACTGGAAGTTGACCAGCCCATGAGAGCTTGACAAGTAATGAATCTGTAGATCCATAAGCAAGCACACCAAACCAATCTCGATAAAAAAAGAGAAAACGGCAACTACATGAAACACTTGCTTCTACGAATCGATTCCTGAGGTTTTGGATCAAATGACAAAACGAATGGGAGCACAACATCTCGTTGAAAAGCGTGAGACACAGCATGAAACCCTTTCGAATAGTGCTAATTTGAGATTGAAAGCCCAACGGACATTATATACGTGACCGTTAGTCACTCATTTCGTATCATCAAGGTGGCTAGAATGGCATGAGCGGGTATGCCACCAAGTCAGCATCTCCCCGGTAGCCTAACTGGCAGCAAAATCGAGTCTCTCAGAAGGGCTGGTACAAAATAGATTCTAAAATATAGAATTTCTTGGTGTCTCCAGGCATCCCCAATCTCAAAGCAACTACATCAAAAATGTCTTCCTTCCGGCTTTACTCGTTCTGTGAATGAAGATCCAGGAAAACACCTCTCTATGAAATACCCAATCCGAACAGAACAACAAATCCTTATATATGTCACCATGGATCTCGAAGAAAAGCGTGAGACACGGCATGGAGACACTTGCTTCTTAGCCGCTATCTTTTTAGGAGTAGGAGGGATGACCACGGACAACTACCTTTTGGATCACATTTGGTACTCATCGTCGATCAGGAAGGCAGATCCTCGGCGAACCAATTGTATCATCCGTGAGAGACTGTAGTTGACAAAAAGCTCATCTGGTAGAGAAGGAAAGGCAAGAACGAAAAGAGCAATCCTTGGTCCAGGCTTTCCGTAAGCTAGATACCCGAAAGAGCCGAGCAAGTGGATGAAAGTCGCTTCTCTAGGCCATTTTAAGCTCTGTTTTCGCCTTTTTGTCGGGTCATAACCATTTGCCTTAGCCCACGTCTGGGTCAGAAGTTTTGGTCTGTCTGCCCATTCAAGCAAGCCAGAGCTGAAGGGGGATAAAGGGTACCGGGTTAAAAGCCAGTAGCTATCCAGTCGAATGCGACCTCTACCACTCGTGCCGGATCAACTGATCATCGCCCTTGTATTCGTCTCTTCTGGGTAAACTTAAACTGCTCAACCATAGGAGAATTCAAGTCCTCTGCTCCGCTATTGATGGATCAACAGGTGGAACTGGAGAAACTTCACCTGCATTTCGATCCGTCTACGTACCAACAGGTGCGTCAGCCCTTTACCAGTAAAACTGCCTTCCCCTTACTAGATCAAATAGGGCTATGTATTTTGATCTAGATCTAAACCCTTTCCCGGGAAAACAAGTGTAGGGTCACCATTTCGGGCAACAGAAAAAATGGCTGTTGTTTTGCTTCTCCATTTCCAAGAAACCCAATTTCTATCTGTAACCATATAAATGACGAGTATGAATAACGAACTGCCGTAGCCCCTTCCTCATCAATAATGGCCATGGATACATAGTGGCTGGTCGAGGGGTTTTGTTATCGCTGGCACTACTTCCACTTGATCGCTTCGTACTTCACATTCGATCAGCGATCAAACTATAGGCTAGAAAATTTCCGTTCGTCCTGACTTGGCATACACATAAAAGCCCATGACTGAAGACTGCATGACGAGAGGTTGAGCACTTCTTTCTTCATAGGGATAGGGGGAAAAATGTGCCCAGCACGAACAAAGAGAACTTCCTCGTAGGTCGTTATATTAATCAATCGATTGGGCCGGAATTGACAGAAACCTACATTTGTCAATTGATCGTTACCAATAGAAAGTGGAACGAAGTCCTGGGAAATTAGAAAGATCGATGTGCCAGATCGAAACCTTCTTCATTATTGGAACAAGATCGCTTCGCTTCGCAAAGCTAGGGATTGAATGGAGAGCTGCGAACTTGGATCTTGAATGCTCTGGGCAGGGCGCCTTGTGCGTGTGCTTAACTTAATTGTTTGTTGGCGCGTAGCTTTATTCGTGCATGGCTCTAGACTTATTGAGGAAGAGGCCTGGAATTGCTAACAAAAAGAGCAGCGTATGCCACCCCCAACAAAATCAGTATACTGATGTGATGACGGACTACCACGAGTGATTCACCCACTTAGTAGATTGACTACCCAATAGAAGAGGCAGGCTTTCTACGAACCCTATCCTTAATATTACACCAATTCAAAAGCTTCGCCTACCTATCTGACTAGCTATACCTCTTCTGTGCGTGCTGATTCTTCGCGAATATCCCCCACCTTCCTCTGCCTGGGTTCCGTAGATAGGAGCACATAGGTACTTTGGAACATAAAAAGTACTATTTTCACAGAATCAAGACCAGGAATTGACCTCTTTGGAGTAGCACAGTACCATATCTGCTTATCTTTTCTTTTCATTTTAAAGTCAGCATAGCTTTTCTAGATCTAGGTCTTTCTTTTCGCTTAAGCTCCCCGAGTTGAACCATTCGACCAACCATTTCTTTTAGGATCCATTGACAGCTTTGTCTATCCTTTTTTTATTTTTATACTCTACTGCCTGTTCATTTCTTATCCGATATATTGAATTCGCTTCCCACCCAAGGCTCTCACCGGGAGGATTCGACATTTTGCGTTTGCTTGTCTCGAAAGCCCTTTCCTTTTCTTGTAGTACGGAACCTATCAAGCATTGTTGGGACAACCTATTTATCCTTGGAAGCATCTTGGGGTCTTTCTTTTAGATGTCGTTACGGTCTTGGTGAAGTTAGCCGTAGTGATCGATCTAGCTCAATTACCAAAGTCCCTTAGGGAGGGTCTTTTTTATTATTTAGTGGGTTAAACGGCTGTAGTCGTCTCTACCGTTTATCCACCAATCTGCCCTGCTCTTTATGAGCTGAGCTATTCCATATGAAAAAAGGGAATCCAATCGTCTACCTAAGTCGCTTCTAGATCCTTCTTTGATTCGCGAGAACTCGCTCAGGTAGAACAGAAAGAACGCGACTATTGGTTTTTTTCTTTTAAAGTTGCTTTCTCCGTTTCTGATCGTGACTTGAAAAAGAAAGAAGAGAAAAAACTGGGAGTTAGTGCCTGCTTGCTTACCAAGCGATCCTGGCTTTCCATTCCTCTCCAGTCCGATCGACGTTGAGATTTTGCCATATTAGGTCCTGAGGTACACTGCTTTCCGGAATAACTAATGTGGAATGGTCGCTCTGATCCATACAGAAAGTGGTTTCAATGGAAGCAATAACTCAAATAGCAGTAATAAGTAAGTTTAAAGTACTCCCGGAAAAGGTCATAGTAAGTCGTTCCGTAACAAAGTACGTGCTCCAGACCACCTGACCCAAGATCCGTAATACGAAAACCAAAATCAGAATGAGGAAGAAAAAGATATCGTGATGTAAGTCTATTATTCCTTGCATCATATATGAGAAGAGGCACCCAAAAATGGGCAGTTTCTTGGAAACATTTTTGAGTCCTTTTTGATATTATTAGAGAGGATATGCAGGAACTGATTTATGTATGTGTATGATATATTATGTACTTTAATATTTTTTTTATTTATTTATTTAATGCAAGACAAAAAATCATCGAAAGACCTTTTTTAAGTTCCTCCCAGATACATGGCAACCATACCCGGCTCAACATTCTTGGAAAACAATCGAATCGAGGGTTCGGAGGAGAATTGGCCATTCAATCTTGTAAACTAATCGAGACCGAAATTGGAAAAAGAGAGACGAACGGAGAGGAATAACCAATCGATGAAGGAACATGAAACCATTCTGTTTCAATAGAGGTACGAGAAAGGGTTGGGGGCAATAAAGTAGGTGAAGTGGTTGGATTTTGCGAGCTGTTCCAACCACTGCTGGATGTGATTCCAAGAGCCGAACGAGAATGAATACCACACAGAAGAGTCAAGACCAGGCTCCCTAATGAAATGTTTAACCAATCCATTCCGTATCGACCGAATTGGTACGGAAGTTGTAATATGGGAAAACCGCAGAAAACACAACTTATTTGAATAACCCGGTGACCTACCAATTGTAGAAATAGGATCTTTGGCAAGCAATAAGCACTTAAATAATACAATTCGAGTGTACTATCTTCTTTCTCATTTCGAGGAAAAGGTGCGGGAGGAAAAGAAAACAACGGAGGGATCCGAATCAGACCTAAATGGGAATGACATGAAAAGTCTTTTTCAAAACCTAGCATTAAGGGCGTTACGACGATATACGAGAGGAATGAAGAAAAACTCGTGATTGGTGTGGAGGGGAAGATCTTTTTATGATATAGTTCAAGAAGGAGTCGTCTCATTTCCTTACTTCTTCGTTCTTTCTAATTCATTCACTTCAAGGCTGGTTCTGAACGCCGCGTAACATCATCTTCAACCAACCTCCACCGTACGTACTCTTAATCAACAAAGCCTACAATTTTTTTAACAAAATAAGATCCTCCACCATACTTTAAAAAATCCTTTTGTACATCTTCCAGAATTTCTTTTTCATGTGGGTCCACTTCGATCAGACTTTCCGGGAGTTCACACTCCAGCTCGTCCCGCATATCCTCCAGAAATGAAATCAAGGCTTTTTTCGGGATTCTGGTAGTAGGAATTATTCAACAGGTCAGGATTAGCCGAAACTACTTGTTGAAAGAGAGCATAACAGGAATGTTTCAGCTCACGCATTTGTAGATCCCTATTCTCGAAGTCGAGCAAGCGGTTATATTCTTTCTGGGAGGAAGCTTGATCGAGGGTGATTTTGACTTCGGTCCAATAGAGGCCCAGGCCCCTTTCCTTGTCAAGTAGGAAGAGGGTTTGGTCATTTTCTAGTGCTACAATTCGATTTCGGAGGGACGATTCCAAGCTCATATTTCGGACAATATGGGGTTGGTAGGAGGGTCTTGCTTCACTTCATCGCCGCGCGCCGCCCTTGCTCCCGGTTGATTCACCGCGCTATCGGTGTCGCTTTCCGGAAAAGGCTCTGTTAAGACGTCGATATCAAAATGAGTCCAACCAGAGCCCCTATGCCAAATGATCCTTCTTTGGTACTACCTTCCTGGCTAGTCTTGCCTATGGAAATTCAAAGTCAAACAAAATCTTCCTCAAGTCCGTGGAGTCCCTGTTTAATGTAACCTCTTCTTAGGATGGTCTGAAGTCTGTCCTGTCAATGTCTGTTATCGTCGAGAGGTCGGCCCTGGAGGCCAGAGAGTCTGTAATCAAGGAACTTGTGGTTTGCAATGAAATTCAATCTAGGTTTGCTTACGTGTCGGAGTTTGTTGATGATGATGAGATGCTTAAAATCTTGAAAAAAAAAAGGAAAACAAATAGCAGACCTTAACTCCCCTTCCAAGAATCACTGCCTCATGCAGGTAGATGAGGAAGAAACCTATGGTGAAACTCCTCCTGAACTCTTGGAAATGGTGGAGAGATCAGAGGAAAGGAAGGCTCAACCCGTCATGGAATAAACCCAACCAATTCATTTAGGGACCGCAGACGAACGCAAGAGGTTAGGGATAGGAACCACTTTGATTTGACTCTCGAAGAACGAACAAGCCTGATTGACCTTTTGAAAGAATACAAGGATGTCTTTGCATGGTCCTAGGATGATATGCCTGAACTCAGCACAGACATAGTTCAGCATAAAATCCCTTTGTATTCTGATGCCAAGCCAGTCAAGCAGAAACTGAGGAGAATTAGGCCCGAATAGACGTTGAAAATCAAAGAGGAAGTAGAAAAGCAGCTAAAGGCAGGATCCGCATGTGCGTTGACTTTCGCGACCTCAACAAAGTAGGTCCCAAGGAGGATTTCCCTTTGCCACACATTTCAATCTTGGTTGGCAATACAGCGGGGCATGAATTATTATCCTTCATGGATGGCTTCTCAGGGTACAATCAAATAAAGATGGCGCCAGAAGATATGCAGAAAACCCATTTTATAGTGGGGAAGATTTTTCTACCGTGTCATGCCTTTACTTAAAAAAGAAACTTAAAAAAGCCGGGGTAACATATCAAAGGGCAACTACAATCTTGTTGCATGACATGTTGCATAAAAAAAAAAAAGGTTTCAGTATATGTTGATAACATGATAGTGAAGTCTAGGGGCAGAGATGAACACTGTGCGGCATTAATCAAATTCTTTGACCGAATACGTCAGTACCAGTTGAGGCTTAATCCCCAAAAATGCGCCTTTGGTGTCACATCAGGAAAACTGGAAGGGTTTCTCGTCAATCAAAGAGCTAAAGAGGTCGACCCTAAAAAAGAAAGGGCCCCTCAAGAAATGACCCCACCCAGAAACCTGAAAGAGCTCAAATCTCTCCAAGGAAGGTTAGTATTTAAAATATACGACGGTTCATTTCCAATTTATCAGGAAGATGCCAACACGCCTTCGAAAGCCTGAAGGAATATTTACTAAATACTAAATGGCAGCTCCAGAGAAAGGAAGGTCTTTGATCTTATACATAGCAGTTATGGACAATTCCTTAGGCGCTTTGCTCGAAAAAAAGAATGATGAAGGGCGGGAAAGGGCCTTTTTTAAGCCGCATGATGGTGGATGCAGAGAACAAATACTCGCCTATCGAGAAGATGTGCCTCGCACAACTATTCCCAGTCAAAAAGCTCAGGTTGGCACATCAAACCATGCTCATATCCTACATCATGACAAGATCAGCACTATCGGGGAATTGAATTTAGCCAAATGGGCAGTTTTACTAATTGAATTTGTTATCCTATATGCCCGCGATCAAAGGACAAGCCCTTGCAGACTTCCTGGCAGCGCATCCAGTTCCAGACCCCTGAACACGGACCTTCCTGATGAATCAGTCTTTACGGTCGAGGCCGGATTTCCAAAGTGGGAAGGCGGCACACCCAGAACAAATTGAAGATCAAACTCTACGTTCAGGCACAGGAATTGTATTCGTCACACCACAGAAAGGCGTTAACCATTTCTATTTTGCGAAACTGAAAGGCTGTTCAAACAATGAAGCTGAGTACGAAGCGCTCATTGCCGGCCTCCTGGTAGTCTTACAAATTGGTATAAAGGTCCTCATGATCTATGGGGGTTCGCAGTTAATCATTCGCCAGCTCTAGGGTACATATGAAGTACGCAAACCAGAATGAATACCCTACCACGCCATGGCTATGGAGCTCATAAAAGAGTTCAAGCTTCTGCCACGAAAAAGAACGACAAGGCAGACGCATTCGCCAAGTTAGTAGCCGCTCTAGCAGCCCCCCTGGTGGCAGAACATAAGTCATTATACATGACAGGGTCCTGCCTGAAAGAACTTATCCAGGATTGCAATGCTGTCACCATAGTGGAAAGGGCTCCCTGCATGGAAGTATCTATTGAAGATTGGAGACATTTTCTTATTAACTACGTTAAGCACGGCAGATGGCCAGAAGAAAGCCACAAAATCACCCAGCTTCGAAGGCTGATTCTTCAGTGTGTATTTAAACGAAACTTTATACAGAAAGTCTTATGCTGTGGCTGAGATGTTTGTCTAGTGATGAAGCAAAGCAAGCCATGTACGAAGTACATTCAGGGGTGTGTGGTGCCCACGGTCTGGGCCAAAGATGCAAGTTAAGCTCAAACAGATGGGGGTACTACTGGCCTACAATGGTCAAGAATTGTATGGACTATGTTAAAGCAACATTTGTCAAATCCACGGAGACTCGATGCCAAACCCCTTGCGTCCTACCGTAGCATTCTGGCCTATCTTTCTGATGCGCTAGTACTAAACGCTCCGGCTGTAGAGTAATAGTAATCACTCATAACAGGCACTTTAAAAAGAGTGAGCAGGGAATAGGGACACGCTACGCCCCTCGTAAGGCCGAGAAAAGGCTCGCTACCGAGTTCTAGTTACCACTCCGTGGTAACATACTCTTTCGTAGATCGGGGAATATTAATATATCTTTTTAGGTAATTTAGTAGCTCGAAGCTGAACTGAACCATCGTGAATATAACTAGCGCTTAAGGAAAAGGCCTAGAAGCAGGCAAGTTGATTCCCATCTCTGAAGGTCAGTTGGCAAATTCCCATTCTCGTGGTTACGAAAGTAGGCTATTCATTCGCATCTCTCAAGAAAACAAAACGGTTTAGTCTTAGTCAACCGAGTGAATGCGGAATATTGAACTGATTGATAGCTCTCTATGAACTCTTTCTACTCTACTTAAGCAATAAAGATGAAACTTATCCCCGAACGGGAAAGAGGGAAGGAAGGAACTGATTTAGCAATTATGCCACGTCTGTTGCAAGAATAGGCTCTTAGCCTGATGACTTTCCTGCTTTACTTGATTGCCATTGCCTTTATAACTGGGTTTACTGCTTTACGGATAAGGAATTACCGGTCGTTGGGAAGATCATAAGCTGGTCTAGGAGCCGAAAGAGCTCAACTGACTTAGTTGTAGAGGGCGACTGAAAAGGAGGCTCGACCCGCAGGGGGCAGATTTTATAGTCAACTTCCCTGTATTGCATAAGCTCCAAAGAATTTAATCCTCTTCATCATTGTTCTCAGGTGCTTTGAACCCTGCAAGAGAAAGCAGTGTGAGGTAGAAAATAGTGTAAGACTCTCCAGTTCCACTCACCGGAAGCAGTGACATAGTCTTTGACAGACAGATCAGGCATGTCAGGCAGCAAGGTATTGTTGGTAAGCTTCTCCAACACAGGAAGGTTGGGTATCCACCTGTCTCTCCAAAATTTGGCTGAATTCCCATTGTTAATGAGCCATAGCTTATTTTCAGCAGTGATATGCCAAACTGATTCAATTCCTTTCCAAAGGCATGATGATTCTTTTTTGTCCGGGTTCCAGTTGCCATGTTGGAAATACTTGCATTTCAAGACTTGAACCCAGAGAGAGTTGTGTTCTGTCATCAGCCCCCAAGCTAACTTCATCATAAAGGCAAGGTTCATGTGGTCAGTCTCTCTAATTCCCAGACCCCCTTTCTTTTTGGGCTTGCATATCTGATTCCAGCTAAGAAGGTCTGTCTTCCTTTTGACAGCTGTGTCCCCCCAAATTCAATTCCTGATGAGAGCATCCAGCTTCTTAGAAATTGACATGGGAAGGACAGCAGACTGCATGGAATAGACAGCAAGAGTGTTCAACACGGCCTTAGATAAGGTAATCCTGCCAGCTAGAGAGAGATTATTAGCTTTCCAACCATTTAACCTTCTCTGGGTCTTTTCAATTATGTATTGATAAGTCAGTTTAGTAGTTCCGCCATGTAATAATGGCACACCCAGATACTTCCCTAGATCCTTTGTGTGTTGAAAAGTAGATAGCCTCTCAAGTTCTTTGATTTCAGTAGTGGTGACATTAGGGGAAGTGTAGAATTGAGTCTTTTCTTTGCTAACCATGAGCCCTGAAACATCAGCAAATAAATCAAGGAAGTCAGTGATCACATTCATTTGTCTCATAGTAGCTTCAGCAAATAGAATGAAGTCATCTGCAAAAAGAGGTGTGAGATAGTCATCCCTGATCTTCTGAGTCTCACAGCCTTCCATTTTCCAGTCTGTAGTCAGTCTCTAATCCCATGGGCTAGTCTCCCTATGCACAGCACAAAGATGTAGGGGGGTAAGGGGCAACCCTGTCTAATCCCTCTAGTAGGAGTCAAACTCTCAGTCTTTTCCCCATTCCATAGCACCTGCCTTAGTTTTAATGCATGACATAATTAAGTTGACAAGATTGTTAGGAACCTTAGCTTTGAGTAGACTTTCTTCAATGAAATCCCATCTAAGGCTGTCAAAAGCCTTCTCAAGATCAACTTTGATTGCCATGAATCCTCTCTTTCCTTTCTTTGCTCTCATAGAGTGTATACTTTCCAGTGCAATCACAATCTTATTGCTTATGTGTCTTCCTTTGACTGGTCTGTTCCTGCTCTGAAGAAAGATTGTATATTAAGTCTAAGGTGTTCAGGCATCACCATTTTTCGTCTATTGGAGATGACCTTAGTGATGAATTTGTAAATGACATTACAAAGGCCAATAGGTCTGAATTGCCTGATGGAATGAGGTTCATATTCCTTAGGGATAAGGGTCAACATGGGATGGTTAATATTAGCACACACTTCCTGATTTTGAAAACATTGTTGAATAAACTCACAAACTGAAGAGCGCCACTCTTTTTGAGAAAATAGGGCATGGAGACCATCCGGACCAGGTGCTTTATATGGGTGGAGGGAGAAGACTGCCTTCTGAATTTCTCTTGGGGTGACAGGTGTAGAGATGTGGTTGATCTGATCCTCACTCAGGGGGTGGTAAGAAGAGGTGCTTTCATAGCATTGATGAGGGCCAAATCTCACACAATACAAATCCTGAAAGAACTGACAGGTATGCTTCTTTAGTATCTCTTGATCATAAGACCATTCTCCAGAGTTGACTTTGAGTTCTTTGACTTTCTTTTGCTTTTTCCTAATGAGCATGAAAAAAGTTGGTATTTTGATCCCCAAGATTGATCCAATCCTGTCTTGATTTCTGATACCACAGAATCTATTCCTGGTGGAGGATCTCCTCATACTCAGCTTGTAATTGGCTTTGCAATCTCACCTTGTGAGGATTTGACCTGATCTCTAGCTTCCTTTCAATACCACTCAACCTGGCAAGCAACCTTTTCCCCGCCATAAGAAAATCTTTCCAAAAGTATTGACATTCCAATCCTGCATCTGCTTAGTTAATCTTTCAATACTAGTAGCAATGTCCCCACTCTGTCTCCAATTCCTTTTAAGAAAATCATCAAACTCTGCATGAAGTAAGCAGGCGGCTTGAAATCTGAAAGGTCTGTCTTGCTTACTTCTAGCATCCTCTGTACTGACTTTAATTAGAATAGGCCTGTGATCAGAGCCAATTCTAGGCAACTGAATAAGATTAGTGGAGAACTTTTCCTGCCAAGGTAGGTTGCCCAATGCCCTATCTAGCCTCTCTTGCACATTACCTCTTTTCCAAGTGAATTGGGGACCTGTAGAACCAAGATCAATTAGACCATAATTTTCAATCCAATTAGAAAAAATAGCACACTTTCTAATAGAAGCTGGATTTCCTCCCTCTTTTTCAGTAGGAGAAGAAAGAGTATTGAAATTTCCAGCCGGGGAATTGATTAGGCCAGCAATAGAATGGACTTCCTCCCGTAAAGCCTTCCTCTTTAGTTCAATAGGAGAGACATAGATTGCTGTCAAGTACCACCAGTGCAAGTCTTTAGTCATTTTGAGGTGAAGGTATTGCTGATGATGTCTAACAGCCTCAATAGTGACCTTGGAGTCATCCCATAAAAGCCATATACCTCCAGAGAATCTCACAGCCTCCACTCTATGAGAGTTAGGGAAAGCAGTTTTCTTGATCACTTTAGTAGCTCTCTCGCCACTGATTCTAGGCTCAATTACAATCCAAATCTGCAAATCATATAATCTTTTAAAATCCTTGACTAAAAGAGGATTTGAACCCGCTAGGAAAGAATGGAACTTCAAAAACATGTACTCCGTCGAAGGCTCTTGGTACTTTGACCCTGATGCAAGCATATAGGAGTTCTCAGGTAATCGTTCTATAAGGAATGCTCTTTCGCCGCGCCCTACTCTAAAGAAAGTATAAAAGCGCCTTTCCTTGGTAAAGAGAGATTTATATACCTTGAGGAACTTATTCAACTCGAGTTCGCCACAGAACCCATCTCTGGAACCAAAGCCAAGTTCAACCTTAACCAAGCTCTACAAGCTTGTTTCATCCTTATGCCCTATCCTAACTATCTATATGCTATAAGGACATTAGCAAGAAGCGCTTAACTTTCCCAAGGCACAGATATTCAGAGTCACGTAGTGGGAGTGAGCCAGGAAGAAGGATGGAGAGGAAGCCTGGTGAAGAACTTATTGACTCTTGCTTAAGAAAAAGTGGAAGTGACTTTCTCACGCTCGTCAGGCAACGAGGGTAGACCAAAAGCATAAAATGGCCCCAGCCGCTCAAGATAGCCTTAATGGAAGAAGTAGGGCTAGTCTATTCTCGTTCACTCTGGGTTCAGCATCTCTTACGCATCATACTTCATTGGAAAGATTCTTAAACAATTAGTTAACCGTAGACCAGGCATCAGAAATCCCGTACCATGGACAATGATCAGTTCGTTACTGCAGAGTAAACAATTCCCGGTTGGTGATTCCGAGATCAATAAGTAGAGGGCTGACTTTCAAAGGGGTTTCAGCAACCCTAGAGCTAGTTCAACTTGAAGACTGTCTTTTTCTCTATACGGAATTCCTAGGAGTCCACAAAACAAGCCAGTACCAAATAACCTAGAATACGGAAGTTTTAGACCCACTCAAGCGAACTAGCAAAGAAGCAATATGTCCAGTCACCTGGTCTTTAGGATTCTTACGATACCAGGCGACACTAAGCAGAAATACAAAGTGGAGGTAATTCTTTATCCACTCTGCCGGGTCTGTCCTTTGAGACGACTATGCCCTACAGCTCTAAATAGGGCCTCTTCAACAAAGAGTGATAGCTCCAATGCTTGTAAACAGCTCTTGCTAAGACAAGGAACTGCTAATGTTGAGCAAGAGCAACCGATATATAAATATCCATCAATCTCAACAAGCGACAACTCAAGTGCTGCTTTTATGTTACGACTAGACTTCGTTGCTGCTCCGGCTTCTTATTCTTGCTTAGAGGGCCCGGTAGAAAATTAGATACAAGGACAGTAGGTAGTCAAGAGAAAAGAAGACACTGACCTCTTATCGGCTCTTCAAGCAAGCGCGATAGCTAATCCAGAAAGCCATAAAAGAAAAGCGGATATAAGGAAACGAACGCATAAGCACACGAGTACTTAGTAGACTTATTGGTTGGATGCTTCTTTACGGCTCGGCTCTATAGTAAGCTATGGATAGTTCGTGGAAGCCTCCCTATCGAGACCATTAAAGGGATAAATCATGAATAATTAATACGAACAGCGTCAGAATAAGAGCGAGCAGATTTTCACGAATAAACCCAGTTACCTGCGTTCTTCCTTTACCGAAGTTCCGTTCATGAGTGAAGCGCGTCAGCGTCTTCCTTTGGCTTAACCGATGGTGAGCTTTACGGGATTCAAAAACTTGATAGCCGGGTAGCCTACCTTCTTTGCTTAACCTAACAGGCCATCAGGTTCCTTTCTGCTTCCATTTTCGGGATATGATATGACACTTCATACTTCCCCGCTCCTTTGGCTTTGTCACGAGCTGGACTCGAACCAGCGTGTTCCAGATACTTTTTTTTTTTCTGGATTTCAGCCTTCCTGATCGTAACTTTGATTACCGGGTTCCCCCTTCTCGTCTTTCTAAAATGGACTACTTCCCGGGTCTACTAGAAGTCTTTTTTTTATTAATTAAAGCCCTCTTTCCGGACTTCCCCTAGACCTCTGTCCGTCCTATGTCCCTTACTTAAACTCGAGATGAACTAGTCGTCTAGCTCGAGCGAGTCAAACAGTCTAGTCGATTCGATGAAGCAGTGAACAAGAGATCGGGTCTGGCGAATACCTTTCCTTTGCTTTGTTTGATTATCTAATTTCCTTGAACCAGGTTCTTATAGAGAGTAAGGGGTTTTGGAATTCCATTTTATTGGTCTCCTGAAACTAGCAGCCTTAATGGGAGAGTGTTCGTTCATATGGGTTGATACTCTCTGTTTCGGTGGTTCTCGCCGTTGAGGACCTTTCTTGACCCTTACCCTTCACTTCATGAAATCTCCTTGGAAGTTAGAAGTCAGAATAGCTGCCTTAAATGCTGCTTACCCGAGAGCAGATTCTCTTTCTTTTTGGCTCCCGTTATCTTTCTGGGTTCATGACTAGATCTTGTGCATGCATGTGATAGGCTAGACAACAAGAGTAACGTCTCTTTTTGCTTATTTTTTAGGGGGTCAGGACTCGTTACGAGATGCATCGAGAGCGTAGTGAGTGCAAGAACGATCTTTCTTTACGGGAGAGAGATGCGGATTCTCTTGGGGGATCATAGCTCGATAGCTCATCGATGGTTGTTGGGATTCCAGGGTTCAAAATACTGATAAGGTTTGTCGTAGATAAATGGGAGTAGATCATCGAAGCAGACCAGAGATCATAGACCTAGTCAAGGAACAAGCCGAGAGAGCTACTGCCCTAACTCCGAACTCTTTACTCATTATGTCCATGGATTCCGCTCTTCCCGAAGCCGAAACAGGGCAGGTTATTAAAGAGCTCGACCGAAGGCATAGTGTACGAAGCGAAAGGGAATGGATTCGTCATTGTCATTGGCAGCTCCGGTAACAACGGCCTTTCTTTTCTTTATCATTCGTAACTGCGAGCTTTGCACCCTTCGATGATGAGGAGAGTGGTGAAGGCCTGCTTCGTATTCAGCGATATTGTTCGTACGTACATGGGAAACTCCACTTGAAGGACAATGAGATCCTAGTCATCTCTGGCGATATAAGCACAACTCCTGGACCACTTCCGTCTTCATTCATAGCGCCATCCAAATAGATCGTCCATTCATCAGACATAGGCGCTTCTTCTCATGAGTAGCAAAAACTAAGACTGCTCATGATATACCAATCAAATAGTACCACAACTCGTGCAAGGATTTAGCCTACGAATGGGCTTTTATTTGTTCTTCCAGAACAGACCGACGAAGGGTCGTCAACCACTTCAATAGAGACAGGGCGAGGCATTCCTTCTCAACAGGGGTTGATCATCGAAGCCAGGGCAATAACGTTGAAGCAGGATTTGGCTTTAGCTAAGGTAGGCTTGACGCCCGGTGACAACAGGTACTTTGTCAACTGAGCGGAGGTTGGCTCCGCCTTCCAGGTCGGTTCCTACGTCATACCTTTCGCTTCCCTCGACTGACTACGTACTTTCTTTGACACTTCTTTTCCATTTTCTGTCTGGTCTTGTACTCCTCCTTCCTCCGTTTCTTCAGCTGCAACGGCAGCAGACGCATTAACATTTAGATATTTTTAGATATTTAACCCTCGTGGCTGGCGAATTTCTCCAAGCAAGAGTAATGGTTGCCCCATTAGCGGGGATGCTTCTCAAGGGCTTTTAAAACCCGAAGATAGACGTCGCTCTCTGCTGGATTTTTTAATTCGCCAAGCAGACGTTGGAAGTCCTCTCTTGTAGCACCTATTTCAGTGGTCGTACCTTTTGTTTCCAAAACCAGGCGTTGTGCGATATCATCAAAGGTTAAGTCGTCTCTCTCATTATTTTGAGAGAATGATTGAATAATAATCGCACACTTTCTCCTAAGAGTGTCAATTGTATCGGACGGATCCTCCCTTGGAAGATCAACGTCCAATACCCAGTTTATTGTTGGTTCAGGAGGCGAAACAGAATGTCCTCCCTCTTCTGTTTGGGGGTTTAAACAAGGAATCCATTTCTTCCACCATGTACCTTTTGAGGTCGATCCGCCTGAAGGCACGTTGGAGGGTTGCTCCGCTGCAGGATTGGCAGCAGGTTGACCTCCTGCTGGATCCTGCATGTGCAAGCTGGAATCCAGTTCCAAACCAACAAAAAAAACAAGAACGAAAATAGGAACCTCCCAACCAAGAAGCCGACTGACGAGAACGCGGAACGACCTGACCAGTAGCATTGATTTTAGTTTTCCAAAAATCAGACTCAAATCAATGCCGAATACAAGACAGAAAAAATAGCCTATGGTGAATACGGAAACAACAACGATAGAAATTCGCACTATAATCTTTCGCGACAGAGTTGAACCGAAAATTGGTTGTGGGTTGACTGGGAGGAACATGTTGTTTTGTTGTTTTTCTGTTCAAGTTGGTACAAGAAAGACATAAGTAATGACCACATTGGTGCCTCACAATTTCCGTGAGAGATCCTATCTCGGTTGTTTTCAACTTGATATCCTTCTCAATCGGTATGGCTTTTGGAGGAAAGTGGATCCAGGTTGGTTTCCCAACCCAACGGATCGTAACCTTAGGGCGAGAGCCGAACCATGGTTAGTCACCCCCGCCAATGGATCTGAAGGAGAGGAACGTAGTGAAACGAAAAGCTCTATATCGACTAATCATCTCTATTCTTCTCTTCCGCGAGTGAGTAGGTGGGTTACACTGAACACTTACCTAAAAAAATAGATAGACAGATTCTTGTTGGTCTTCCAACATTTTTCTAGCAAGAAGCGGAACTACAGATATGAAATGAAAAAAGTGTTTCTTACGATTACGCCCAAGAGCCCACTTGAGCAATTCGCCATTCTCCCATTGATTCCTATGATAAAGAGGTCCTACTTCGACTTCTGGTTCGTTCATTTTGTTACTAAAAAGGGAGGAGGAAAGTCAGTACCAAATGCTTGGGTCGAGTTAAGTCAAAACTGGCTACCTATAAAGATCCCCCACTGCACACTTTCAATATCCGTCTTCATTTTCGAAACGAAAATGAGATCACCACCGGCTTGAAGAAAGAGGGAAAGATCCTTCCTAAAATCAAAGCAGCCATGATCTTATATACGATACCACCAGACGCACCTCGGTACTTCCATCCGCCAATCAAGGCTAGTGGAGCGAAGAGAGCCAAAAAACGTGAGCGCCCCTACGCGAGCCTTATTGAAAAAGCCCTTTACTATAGAATAGATAAGATAGGGCGTTAGCGCTTTACTAATAACATCAAAGGGGAAAACCTAAACCTACTCCTAACAAGTTGCTGAGTTCGGCTTTCGGGGTTACCTACTTTAGGGCTTATGTAATATATAAAGAGCCGCCCTCTTTGGGCCGGGCGGCTCGCCTTTATTTTTAATAGAAGGAAGTGGGATAGCGGAGGTGCTTTCGGTAAACCGATGCATGAGCTGAGGCTCCCATGTCCCGCCGACCCTCCGAAAAAGTCAGGGTTTCCGCCTTTCCTTTTCCTTAACTTCTAATAAAGGGAGTCAAAAGCAAGCAGAGTCAAAGGCGGTCAAACTCACATAAGCATAAGCAGAGGAGGAGATACATTCATGAAAGGCGAGAAGCCGTGCCGTGGGAGACTGGCCAACTATGAATAGATCTGACTTTCGGGTAAGAGTAAGAACATATATTAGTCCGTATCGTGAGTCTACTTGTTACAAAAGGCGAACATCCCCATTCCAAAACATTCACATAAGTCCTCAGGCAGGCGGGGACGAAAAGAGTCTATTTACCAATATTTTACAATATTCCGGAATGTATCATGGCCCTATCTATTCATCTTTTTCTTAAAAAAAAAGAGTTCCGGGGCCGGGAGAACAAATAGGCGTGGGGAAGAGGGGGGGGCTACGAGCCCTCTCCCGTTGCTGTTCCCGGACCACCCATCCCTTCCTTCCCCTTCGCCCGGCCCGGTCAGGTCCGATCAGATCAGATCTCTCGAACGAAGTGAAATGATAGGAAGAGAAGACTGCTGGCGGGAGATTTCTATTCATTACACTCCCTTGTATAGTAAGGGGAAAACGGAAGTGCGCTCCTGCGCACCGAGTCAAAAAAGAAAGGAGCTTTGGATACCTTATTATTAGAGAAAGGGGAAAGCCAAAACCTACTCCTAACAAGTTGCTGGATCGAAGTAGAACATTCTCCATCCGCCCGCCAGCAGCAGAGGGGGTTCGATTCCCGTTATACGCGATGTGGCGAAAAAGAATGATTCAACGAGATCTGCCGTGCCTGCATTAAGATTTAAAACTTGTCGTCTACTTTTCCCCTGTGTTAAGCATAAGGCGGAAGCCAATCTCGAAACGAAACATTGCCTGACGTGAACGGACGTTTTCTCGAATCTTCACCTTTCTTTTCTTCAAAAGTAAGATAGGATTGTAGGCGATCTAAGGTTACCGGCTTCGCGAGACCATTTCGGTCTACACATGGCTAAGCTCTATGGGCCTGTCGCTTTCTAAATCGACTAGCTTACTAAATGAAGAGAGAAGAGAACTAGACTAAGTGCTTTCTTCTCTTATGATATTTTATTTTTAGTTTGAAAGACAGAGCTCGGAAGCCTCGTAAACTCCTACTTCACTACAAGAATTTTTCTATGTACGAGTATCGATAAGAAAAATCCTTGATTCGTGTAAGTTTCCCTAAACCATACCTGCTATCAAAGGGGACTTTTTACCTGATTTCGCATACAAATATCAAATATATAATATTAGCCTATTCATTTCTTATTATTCATTTCTATTTGGATTACAAGGATCAGGCCTTTGAGTAAGGCTTTCCAGAGCAAGGATAGGCAAGGTAGGCCGGAGGAGAGATTGATTTATATCCCGGGGAAAAAGATAGAACGAAGGATGAATTTCTCTCAGAATTTCTCAATTTGATTTGGCTGGAGAGGCCAGACAAGCATTGCGGTTAGACAGAGCATTCCTTCCATCTCTCAATGCTTTGGCGACCCCGAAACTAGAATTAGCTGCAGACTTCTTGATCACAGCCAGGGTCAGCTCTAGGCTAGCAAGTAGCGAACCTGAGACCAAAGGTAGGCTACTATGCAAGAAAGCCTAGTTTAAGGAGGACGGAAGGTAGAGCGTGGAGCATTTTATTATTATGTACTTCTTTTTGGCTAAGTCTTTTCTTTTTCCGGCTAGCTCTAGCCCTAGTAGAGGTCCGAGTAGACTAGACTATAAGGGCCAGCGTCCAAGGACCTGCCAGACTGCTGATCTCACTTAAGCACTCGACGTCACAAATAGCAATCAATAAGAAGGGGCAGGGTCAACGATCACTCACGTCACGGGCAGCAGATCCGACGAGCTCAACTTCCACTGAAAAGAGAGGCTAGACCTCAACCTCAGATTCGAAGCCTGATGGTAGAGATTCCCCTGATCTTCTTCTTGGTGGTACGGCTCCAAGGGCTAGGCCTTTCCTCTGCAAGCCTATTAAGTTAAGTAAGCCAGGTCAGTACTTAAGTTGGCCTTCACCGGCTAGACCTCCGGGAGGACGCCAGTCTTTTTCTCTTCTATGTTTATTGTATTTTTGACAGAAAGGGAGGAAGAATAGGGGGAAGCCGTTGGCATTCCCGCCAGTCGTTGTCTTGTACCTGTAACCTTATTTGCAGTAGCAGTACTAAGCGTCAGTCCCGAAGTAGATAATATGCCAAGCCAGCCTAGATTAGATGATAATAAATATCCCTGCCAGTTGCCGAAAATGGGTCCAGCCATTGATAGTGACATTCTTGGTGGAAGGCTAGAGAGGCGGCTAACATAGTGGTATCAGTCTTCGTGCCAGCAGCAGTCTCTGGCCATAAATAGTGCTTACGCATTCTAAACCTTCGTCCCAGTTATAAACTGAATCTTTGCAAGCAAGCATTAAACTACAAGCGATCAGGAAAGCTAGCAGAGTAAGAAAAAGACACATGGATAGTACGTATTACCCGGGCATTCTTTCTCCCTGCCAGTTACAGGCGAGTTGCCTTTGATGTCAGTCCATGCAGATGCCTTTCGAACCATTTTCATTCCAGTTGGACTTTCTTTCGATGGTGATCAGAACTGACTTAAACTCAAGAATGAGAATTCCTTAAGCTTAAGGGTTCTCTATAGAACTCTATGCCTCTTCCTTAGTCATCTCCGCATATCAATTCAAAAAGGATACATCCAAGCTCTACGGAGGAGAGGAAGGGATGGACCCATGGACGATGATCTAGATAGCCTTTAACTCCCTCTCCCGGTGATAAGACTTGTTGAGGAGATTGCATGGAGTCGCGCATGCCTCGCTTCTGAGATCTTGTTAAATAGTTATCATTAAAAGCCCTCCCTTAGTTCAATCTTTAACTTGGCATGAGCCCCTTCACATTCTATCAATCCGAAACTTCTTCTAGTGACAACTAGGGGATTGAGCGCGGCTTTTGGCCTCCATCTTCATTCATCTATAGGGGCTTCCTTTCGAGATTAGATTGGGCATAAGGCCATCTTCACTCTCTGCATATTGATAGCGGGCTTGTTGTGTATGCTTACACCCTTTGCAGTTATGGCCCAAGTCAGCCTTGGATCTTCCTATCCTTATGGAAGGGATAGCGCTAGCATCCCCTGCCCCCCTTGCTGGGTTAGGCTCATTCAATGACAAATGCAAGTGCCAAGCCGGCTTATACAATCAGCGGCAATGGATCTATGCTCCCCATTGGTTGCCTTATTGCCTCCCTTCGATCGTTATCCTTTCTAGCCTTGCTATACCGTACAAATCACCTAACCATTGAACGAAATCCCATCAATCAACAGCTTAAGCCCCTTGGCTGGCGGCTATCCTCCGTCTGTGCTTATAGGATCCTTGGCTTGGGATAAAGGAGAAGAAGGAAATAAACTCGCTCGATCTGGCACCCCCGTTCAATGTCTTTGAGTCCCCTTGATCCCCTAAGGTTGTTCTTGCTGCTTACCAAGCACATATTAACTCTGGCATTATCCAAAGAGAAGGATTATCAGCTTCATTAGTTGCTTTCCGTACCGTCGGGATGCTCTGGCCCTTAAAAGGCACAAACGCAAACAGCTACACCGATGGGATCCCTTAACTGAGGACATCAAAGAGCCTAGAATCCATAGCAGCAAGGCCGATTTAGTAAGGGCACACCACATAAGCCCGGCTAGAAGGCTCCCTCAGTGCCATAGCCCCTAAAATGGATCCGTTGCAAAATGGTTGTTGGATCTACTAACCAGCCTCCCATACTTTATTTGAGTGGGCCTTCCAGCTCGTCAAGTTGGATAACGACCACTGGCCATCCATCTTATTGTTTCAGCTGCCTATTCTAGCACAAACCTCCCTCACAAAGGAAAGCGGGAAAGTCCTCTTTGCAAAGAACTTCTTCCTTCGGGGCAAAAAGACAATAAGAGCAGGGCATCCCATTTAGAAGGCCATACATAGGCATTGGCTCTACCCCTTAGACCTAGGGAAATCCAATCACCAAAGACACACTTCAGTATAGACACCAAGAGGGAAAGATCGTAGTGAACCAGTCTCCATCCCTCAATCCATCGAGTTGACCCTTTCTGATTGAGACAGTCCCTCTAGAGATTCTAGCCAGTTTTCTCTATACCTTCCGCCTTTAGTTTAGAGATTGGATACTGCGCTAACATGCTCTCATTCAAATTCAAAGTCGCTGATCCCATATTATCGTATTTCAGGCTCTCGATAGTTAATAAATCGTTCTACCCGCACCCTCTTTTTTTCTGGCTTAGCAGAGAGGTTGAGAGAGTGGTCAGTGGTCATCGGAACTAAGCCTTTGAACGAGCTCAACAAAGAGAAGAATCAATAGGAACCCCCCTTGTTGAGCAATGATCCCTAGTCAATCCCCTGTGACCTATGCTATTAGTCTTGACAGGACACATTGATATCCAACTACCCAACAAGGACAGCTGCCATCATTGAGGGTAGGAGGGACCAACACTCACTTGCTTGCATTCCACCGACCGGCGGAAGAGGGGCTTTACTCACTGTGAATATCGAGAGATGATGATTGAGTAAACGAAGTAGCGGCAAGGAGGTTGTTAATATACACTTTATTCACTTGTCCGGCCAGAGCTGCTGTTTTTGTTTTTCAAAGATAGCATGCTTGACTTACCACCATTGCTTTCTGAACCTAACCCTTAGAACTCCCTCCATCTAATTCTCTTTCTCTAACCGTATGTCTAGTGGCTAGAGCAAAGAATCCGCTTTAGCCCCAATTCCCTAAACATTGATCAAATGGTTGAACTGAGGCCAACTCATCTTGCTACGGGAATGTTGGGAGGACGATCAAGCGAGTTCCATTTTTTCTTTACCAAGGATCCTATGAGTTTGACTGAATCTTCCTCTTTTCAACTGCCAGTGCTCTTGATCCACTTTCAAATAAAAAAGGGGAGATGGAGGGGTCAGTAAAGCTATATAAACCATCGGGAGAGAGAGGAAGACCACCGTGGATGCCTACAGCTAGCCTTTCACCTTTCAGCAAAGGGCTTGATTGGCCCATCCTAACTCAAATTCCCATCCTTGAACCATCCTCACGCCTTCAATCAAAGAAGATGGATTGTGTAAAGAATGAGAGTTGGTTCTTGGGGCTTAAGGGAATGCTAATAAACACAACATAAAGAGAAGCGAGCACTCCTTAGAAGGGGAAAGACCAGGATTGAGCAACGATTTAGACCATCCTCCTAACTATGCCTTCAAGAGCTAAACAAGGTAAGAGGACTGCCTTTCACGGAGCTGCTGCTACAATAAGGCCTTCGGTAGCCAGAGGTAGAGTGATTCCATTCAAAAATCGAATTATCCCGCTTTGAACAAGAGGCATGCTTACTGGTCTTATCGATGATTGGATGTCCCAAAGGTGCTCTCCACGGCGAGAAACCTAGGGAGTGATAAACGGCTTGTTATCAACAATTGAAGAATGGCTTTGCCAAGAACAAGAAGAAGAAAGAGAGTGGGTGATGTCGCTTCAAGTGACCTCTAGAATGAGCCCTTTTACCGCTACAGCGCTCCCTTCGCCTTCGCTTGTGATTGAGGTCTATTGCCAGCTATAGGGTTTGGTCTATCCACGGATCCTAGGCGCCTTTCTCCTTTTAGTGAAACCAACCGTCCCTTAGCTCGTGTTATCAGAAGAAGAGCGCCAAGTAACTTCATCCAGTGAAAAAGAAGGATAGGATTCGAGGGCTTGAATGAGAGAAATCAGAGTTCGTTTGTGGTGAAGTCTTGGAAGTAAACTAGCTCGACCAGTTGCAACTAAAGATTTTCCAGAAGAAGGCAGAATTGCTACGAAGGCTAATTAGATAGTGACAGCATTGGTTGAAATATGTACCCTCCCGGTTGGATCCTTCCGCTTTAGAATCTCGCTTTACAACAGGTATGTCCGAAGTCCCCTTCTAAGCCAAGCTCTCTGTTCTATTCCATTTGCAAGCTATTTACTTTTTTTTCCGGGCCTCGCCTCTCCTTCGGTCTCATTTTGGATTGAGTTAGCTAGGGCTGCCACCCTTTGATCGTGCATCTTCCTTACTGCCAACGTGGGGCATTCTCTCATAGGCTGCATAGAGCGCATTCAGTCTTTGAATCAAATGACTCTCTCTGGGGACGCGAATCTCTATCTAGCTTGAGAGCACCTTTTCTGTAAGCCATAAGGAGTCAGTCTTATTCAACAAGCCCTTCATCCCAAGTTCTTAGGTAAGGATCTCATTTTTTCTTGCTATGGAGGAGCAACCCACATGTGTTAGAGATTCCTAAGCAATAATCATTCTATATACCGGACCACCTTCCACTCCTTCTCTATGATTTGAGAGAGCAAGGCTTCAACTCCCACTCCCTATTGATGAAATTGTGATCTCTTAAGGGGCCAGCTGCAGGTGCAGGATTAAGGGATTCACGCACAGGCTCTCTTCCTCCGCCCTCTCTTACAGACCGTCTGGAATAGAAAAGATAACCATTTCGCACGACGCACTATTCCTATCCTAAGTCAGGGCCTGCCATAACCAAGACATGTCCACCTGCTTTGATCTCATGCAAGTGCAAGTAGGAGCATGAGCCAGGAAGTGTTTTAGCTCGAAATGAGGATGATTACTCTTCTGCCTCTCCCAGGTTCCACCATATTGTATTGGCTTATCACTCCACTCGTGGTGAAGTTCAATCAAGAATGGCATTTCGACTGTCATAAGTGAAGTGAGGCTTTCTCACACAACCACAGGGACTGGCACTAATGAAGCCTGACCTCTAAATGATGATGCCCATTCCGTATCTGTTGGTCGGAGGTTTTTGTGGGCTAAAATAAACTACCCATCCCGATCCGATTCTATAGTCAACCATTAACTCTCGCTTTAAGCCTGCGAATTGCTGCTTTGAATAGCATCGATAAGTCTTTTTAGCCAGCCAGAAAGGGCTTTCTAAGATAAGGGGGCGCAAGGCTGGCTATGAGATAGCGGCAGCTTTTAGGCCTTAGGCATGAGAAAGAAAAAGAAAGGGACAGTGAAGTGGACCTCAACCGAATCAATTAGAGCGTCATATTCTAAACTTCCAAAGCATTAACTCAAACGAGGAACTCATGATAACTTCATCACACAAGGCCAATCGAAAGAGCTTTCTTCGCTCGAAAGACGAAACTCAACTAGCGCTTTCTTTCTATACTATACGAGAATCATCGTTCTCTATCTGATATTTGTTCTCGCTCGCGAAGGGGTACGTCCACAGATCGCTAGGACCGGGAACAGATCGAGACGGGAAAGGAAAAGCCGTTATAAAGAAGCATAGGTCTTCACCTTCTTCGTTTGCTCACCATGCTCAACGCACGTTATAAAAGCGTAAAAATTTGCTTTTCGAGCATCTTTTTATCAAAGGGGATGCTGAACTGAACAAAGATTGACTCAATCCACGGTCAATTCTGAAAGATCGGATTATGATTATTCTGTTTATGAATTAACAACTACAACAACAAAGCAGCTAGCCTAGCTCTTGGCCTAACTAGTAGCCCTTCCTCAGCTCCAGCTCTTGCTTATGCTTCCTTCCCTATCTATTGCCCGTGAAAAGCGCTTCTATGGCGTCGAGTATTTGAGAGTTGTTGGAGAACTTCCTTGCCTAGCCTATGCTTCAAGGCTAGTTTCAAGCTCATCACAAGGAACGATTGATGATTCTATTGGATTGAGCGAGAGGTGGCAGTTAATACGGAAAGCAGCCGTCGTACTCTTAAGGTTGCTGGAAGCGCTTGTCTAAGGCGGTGCCATTGTGTCCGAATCAGTAGTTGCCATTTCTCGTCCTTAAACTGAGGACGCTCAGAGGAGAGTTCAATGCTTAGTAAAGTACCCCTGGAATGAGACTTCTTGACTGCTAGACTGCTTTCCTCTCCCCTTGGTCGAGCTGATTTTCTTTCCTTGGTTTGATTTAGGCGACTTTCGCCACCTCAACAAAGTAGGTAAAAAAAAGGGTTAGCCAGAAATCCCATTTAAAATCAAAGGCGGCGTGCTAATCCACGAAAAACGATACGAGAAATTCGAAAGATCATTGGCCCGGCTCAAAAGCTGGAAATGAAAGCGACGTGTGTAGCTGACCAATTGCAAAGTCTCAAACGGTCTAACTGTCGGAAACTTTCGTAATCGTTCCAACTGGTCGAAATTTAGCAAAAAAAACGCGGACTTATCCAAGGCTCATTCCATACTGGGAAGAATCTCACAACATCTATTACGGCCTTCATTCCACGAATCTAAAACATGCCTTTCTCACCAGTAGCAGGTCTGCCATGATATCGTGATGCAGAAGAAAAAGGTGGGGAGCAGCGGTCGTAACTCTACCAAGAGGGGCGGTGGGTACTCGAGGGAAAGAAACCATAAAAAAAAGCTCCCAAGGTTGGAAGTTGTGACGCTGAAATAGGCCCCCGATAGATAGCTTACCAGTTGACTTCTTCGGGGTTTTGGATCTGAGGAAAGGAAGTTTCAGACAAAGAAGATATAAAAAACAGAAAACATAATATATAATAAGAATGAGCGCTCACTCTTTATTATATATATGGAGAGAACCACATCTATTCAAAGGAAATGTTTTGACCTGCAGGATAGTTCTAAACCTACTGACTGAGTCAGTTGAAGGAGGTTTCGACTTTCTACAGAAAGAGTTGCGACTCAGCGCCGGGGCGGGCGGGGGTTCATGACGAGTGGGCATGAACTGTAACTAAACAAACAAAAGTGAACCAACCACGAATTCCTGAACCGTAAAGAGAACCACCAACCACCCTGTAAAGTAAAGAGCCTCACCTAAAGGACCAGACCTGGAGCTGAGAACAAGATCAAAAGCGCAACTTATCATTTGAAGCATAAAAGTGGTCAGGTCACTGAAAACCGGAAGAGATAGGAGTGGCCTTATAAAAATGAAAGGTTGGAGGTTGCTCGAAATTTGTCAAATACGAGCCCGTCTTTCTCTATTCAATCTACGGCCTACCTCGAGACACCTGTGTCACAACAGCTGATCTTTTGAGTGAGGGAAGCCGGAGCAGTGTAGGAACTATAGATCGAGAAAGCCACATTAGCTACACCAGATAGATCTTTTTTTGTTATCCTATTTTTTAATTGACCGGATCGGTCACCCCTCAACCAACTAAGACATTTCTGAGCAGTTCCCCTCACCCCCCTATCACAACAAGACAGAGCTAACCCAACATTCTACTGCTCTCTAAGAGTAAGAGGCCTGCCTATTAGTCTTAGACAACATAGTACTAGGACTGACCTATATGAAAAACCGTGATTGGTGAAGGTACCAAACCTTAGGTAGCTGCTATCTATCGGATCTTTTCTAAGAAGGTGGTTGAGTCGAAGCGGAGAAAGAGACTAAGTCATCGGTCGTGCCGGGATTGATTTCGTACTTCCAGCTACACAACACAGCCGTCAACCCTGCGGGAAGTACTTTATAGATCGAATCTCCTGGTCTTTCGTTGGCTATTCGAATGTCTGGACCAGTAGAAATGTACGAAAGGGGGTCTCGTCCTTTTCTTTCCAACTAGTAGCTCTTTCGTTGATCTCTCCTCCTCCCGGCCGGCTGTGACTCGTATGCCCATAAAACGACTATCGATTCCTAACGACCCCCTAGATGATTCTACCATTCGACCGGATCAACACTATTTTATTTTCATTTTCTGGCCTCGGAAAACTTTTCTAAACAAGCGAGAAAGGCCCTTTCTATGTTATTAGTAAAGCGCGCTAGCTGCAATCTTTCTAAAGCAACAAGCGAGAAAGTTGACTTTAAGAAAGAAGGGGCGCACCCTTGCTCTAGAAAACCTTTCCAGCTGTAGCTTTACAACATAGGGTTTAGATAGGGCCTTTAGTAAGATAGATTTCTTGAGCGCATTAATATCATCTATCAAAAGGTATCGATAAAGGCGAAACTTGAGTTTGATTGCATAGGAATGATTCTATTAATGGATTGGGCTTAGGGACCTGAAGAAAGAAATGTTGACTGCCGCCGGGACGAGACGCTAAAGCTTTGTCCAGGTTTTGAACAAAGCAGTTCCCTACAAGGAAAGTGAAGCCATAGAGCGTTGCACCGAAGTGGACTGGATATAGCGGAAATCCCTGATTGTTAGAACGCTTTCTCGAAGGGCTAAAAGCACCTCTTTCTCAGCATGATTCAAAGACAGGTAAAGGGAGTCATTCACTTTCAGCATGCAAGCAAACTTCGCAACAACCTGAGCTAGGGGTTCGACCCCCGCTCCACCAACCGTAGTAAGAGAGACTACAAGGGCGAAAAAAGCCATTTGCTAAAAATAAAGAACCATTTGCTGATGACCGACTAAAAGAAGGAATTAATAAACATTCGCTTAGCTCCGCTCGCTACGGCTCACTCATTCAGTAGAAGGATTGGGATTGACTCGCCCCAGGAAAATCAAATAGAAAGATGGATTTCGCACCGTTCCAACTAGGCCGCTTAGAGTACTTCCCAACACCACTAATGAACCCGCCAACAAGCGGAAAGAGCACTTCGAAGGTGTAGCTCGGGCTGCCACATATAGAATAGGTTACTAAAAACTAAAAGCATGAGTGGGTACAGGTACCCCCCTCCTCACCCACTCATTAAAACCAAGAAAACGACTTATCCATACAAGAAAGGAAAAGTTGAACATCAGCTGCTTATCGAGGATACAAACGAAGGAATTACCACCGCAGCAGCTATTACCACCCAAGAACAAAGAACAATGGAAGAAAGATGAAATGAATATAGCACCCCCGATCAGCTTTAGCTTATTAAACCTTGGATCCATCTTCGAAAGAAACAAACTATAGAAGACTCGGGTTATTCACCCAATCCAATAATAAAACAAAAAGCTATTACCAGTTATAAATTACATATTTTATCTGAACCCAAGGAACAATCAAACTCAAGACCCATTAACCACAGATAACAAGATAGTCATTTGGACCACTTGGCTACTCAAGGAAAGCGCTAGCTTCACTTGCATCCTCCGATTCTATTTATGGATACTCGGTTGGAGGGTGGGCTAATTCTTTGATCAGTCCTAGAAGCTTCTTCGCTTGATGGTTGTAGAAACCTTGAGGAAGTAAGGCTAGAAAAGGCTTGAACCGGCTTGAAACTACTACTTGAAAACTCTCTGCTCGAGTGGTTGCTTCCTCCTAGGCCCCTTTGGCCCAAACCTAGCTCCGGCCTTGGGGTCTTGGTCGTAGATGCTCCCGGGGGTCCTGTTGATGTAAAAAACAAGCGGGTTGATACGAAGGGCTGAAAAGGGTGAAGGGTTGCTTCTCTAGCTCCAGTGGCTGGTAAGCATGATGTGGTGAATGAGGCATCCTGGAAGTCCCAGGCCTAGAAGTAAAAGGAACGAAGTGGGCCGACTGGCAAAGAGATAGAACCCAACCCGGCTGACTACAAGACAAATGCGGGGATGAAATGGAAGACAAAAGGACAGCTTAAGATTGAATTGGGCTTTTTTTGGGCTCTCATAGATGCATGCCTCCCGTCTTGAACCTATTTAAAGTTCAATATTCCACATTCCCTCGTGAGCAAGGTTGAGCGATCTTCGAAAGTAGATCTATTGGGTTTTCACCTGCACAACCTTCTTCTTACTTCGGTCGAGTGAGTTGAACTACTTCTTTGACTGCCAATTCGCTCAACCAATTCCTTCTGCTTTATAGCGGCTCGGCTGGCAGTTAGAGTTAGAATAGAATGAAGCGCTTTGAGAAGCAGTATACCCCACTCCTTAATAGGGTTGGGTAGTATACGCGGTATCCCCTTCCCAGGCGTTAAGCTATGCGCTATGTGCTTCATTGCTAGCTGAAAAGCTATCTCTTGATTCTGATTAGTAATTGTTTCTCATACTTATCTTTTTCCCCCCCTAGTTTTGAACTAGTATGTTTTTTATCCCTTCTCTGTAAAGTTCACAGTGTGTACTTCCCCGCCACCGCCTCAGCTCCATAAAAAAAGAGTTGGATGCCCTGGAAGGAACTCTACTCCGCCCTTTCAAGCCCCCGCTGACCTCGATCAGATGCATTTCGCATCCTTTTCGCATAGACGGCTGTCTTTATTACTTACATATGAGTTTGTCTTTCTCGTTCAATTAAATCAGGCAGTTCAGTAAAGATATATAAAATATATATATAAATATTCAGAATACCCGAGAATCACGAATTGCTTACAAATGAGAGCTAGTCCCCACTATCTAGTTCTCTTTATAGATACTTAGATTCTAGTTTAGTTAGATTTATAGTTTAGGGCTGAGGCAAGCAAGGGCATAGATCTCATACATATACAAGTGTCGAAAATATAACGGTTATGAATTCAATTAGTCTACATAATTCTCAATCTTGATCAGTGGTTGGAAGGGATTTCCTAGAAGTATTGGGAACTCTGAACCAGTCAAGATGACAAAGTCGAGCTTCATGCATGAACAAGACTTGCAGATCTAGATATATCTCACCATCCATGGAGTAGATAGTTTAGAACCATCAACGGCCCTCGCCTTTTCAGAACATTTCTCCCAGTAAACAGAAGGGACAAGATCTGCCCTATAGCAATTCTAGTCAGATCCCGAGTCGAACACAGCGAATACATTTCTATGGGTTTCTCCGCTATCAAAGATAGTAAGGCTGGAGACCCATTTTTGTGCCTGATGAGTCATAGCACCAATGAACATTCCGACATAGGGATCTTCTTCAGATGACTCTCCCTGCTCCTACTCTTCCAATCCACAGTTTTCCCTGCTCTTCCAACCCAATAGCCTTCCTAGGATCAAAGGTCTCCTGCTCGCTTCTCTTGCTTCCGGCTGGCACAAAAGAAAGGAAAAAATGGCTCGATTTCTGGCGCCATGCACCTCGCCCACTCTTTTTTGAAAGGGTAGGGCTTTCGGCCTGAAAGGATCCGCTCCACTCGGGCTTGTCGCGTTGCGCTCCTTACGTCGCTCCACTAGAGACAATCCCTTCGTTCGCTCTGGTCTCCTAACTTTTGGTCTGGTCTTATTCTTTTCCTTCCCAACAAAACCTAAACTCGTCGAACTTCCCACCAAATCTATCAAAGATGACTAGACTAAAAGAATCAGGCTTTAGCGCTTTGAATCTCTAATTGTCTTATCTAAAACCTAACTGGCATTTCCTTTCCGCTTTCATCGAAAAAGACGTCTTTGGCTCTAGCTTTCTCAAAATCGAAAGGACGAGTAGAGTCGAAGCAACGTGTTTATTAGGGGAAGAAAGTGCAACGAATACCATTAAGGGACTCAAAAGATGCTTGGTTTAAGTCCTTAACCCGGCAAGATCCGATCTACGAATAATCAAAGTATGTTCCCACGGAGCGGTAAGAAGCAAGGGCGTAAGCGCTTGCTAAAGGAATGCTTACCGAGACTCTCTTACTTCGTCCTATTAGAGACTCGAGCTACCTCTGATTGTTAGACCGCTTTAGAGTAGGTTTAACACTAAAGAAGGTAGAGCTAAAAATGAACTTCATCAAGACGATTATCCGCATCCCGGACCTTGCCATTAGTACATGATCGGTCTCTTTCACATATTTTTTGTTCGAGATCGCCTCTCGGATTGTTGAACTCTCTCTCTTTCTGGGATCTGAAGTAGACTGCTTTCTTACTCAATTATTTACACGGATATCCAACTCTTTTACTAACAATCTAGCAAGATTCTCGAATTTGGTATTGATGGTAGCCGTCCTTGAAGTAAAGTAGCTATCAACGGCAGAGGAATATGACAGTTAGCAAAATACCAAAATCAGCCAGGAGGAATGATTGAACTCATAGCTATCGTATCGTTACGGGATGCTTTCGAAGGAGCTAAGCGAGAGGAACGAGTAGCGAGAAGGCGATCAAAGGGAGAATAACAGAGAGGGATGAAAGTACTAGTGCAATACAATAAGTTACGGGTTGAAGAGTCTCGTACGTCTAGGTATAGGGCTTTCATTCCACTTACAGGAAGTAGCTGGACCAATCCAATAATCAACTGAGGTTTGATGTGGTGAAACTGAGTTGGAGAGGGAGGGAAAATCAAAGATAATGGAATGGGGCCTTTATTTCTTTTTCTTTCCATTAGGAAAATGTAGCTTTGAATATATGGATAGATAAGTCTATCGAAAGCTAGCTAGAAAGAGCTAATCAATCTTAGCGCGCACGCAAGCAAGGCAATTCCTTTATCTGATCATTTCGGCGAACTGAAAGAGCCCTTCCCACCTCACCCATGATCTTGACAGCCAAAGTCACAGAAATCATGGAATTGCAAGGAAAGCAGTGTGGTTTTCTTCGCAGCTCAAATGAGAGTTTCAACTGTATTGAATACCTTTTTTATATGGAAAGATTCCACTTTTTCGACCTTTCCCTATTAATAGTGATCTCTCAGATAGA
Source organism: Erythroxylum hondense (assembly GCA_029829435.1). Taxonomy (NCBI): domain Eukaryota; kingdom Viridiplantae; phylum Streptophyta; class Magnoliopsida; order Malpighiales; family Erythroxylaceae; genus Erythroxylum; species Erythroxylum hondense. Next base: position 9,068 of record JANKYF010073355.1, on the reverse strand, counting down.
GTTTTTTCTTTTTCTAAAGGCCCGAAAACGACTTTCACTTTGGACGATAGGAGGGCACTGATAAGTAAAGAAATGAAACTATTTCGCTTTCGAGTGGTCTCAGTTGGAGATGGGATTGATTTTTGGATGGAAAATAAAATAAAGTGATTGTGCTTATCGATGAAGGTGGGCCGGAAAAAGTCGAATGATTGAGGCATACGGGGTATATTTTACCTATCTAATTCTAAGCTAGTAAATGCACTATATCAAATAGGATATTCAGATTAGCTGCTTGACTTTCAATCACCGCGTGTTTCGATGCGATGACCTCGAGCTAATTTCTTGCTTATCTTCTTCCTTTCGCTCTTCATACAACATCCTGGATGATCTCCTGGTACGCAGTCCCAGATATTGAATAGCCTGAAATAGCCTGGACTTCATACCATCTCAAGAACAAGTTATGGGCTTAGGGACCATTTTCGTAGATCCATTCCGGGCATCCAACCAAAAGGGAGACTCTATCGCTCGTTTTCAGAACATGAGCCACTTTCCGAGCTGGTCTTTCCTTCCATACCCATACCTGCGCATAAAGCAGGCATATCAATCGCTATTTCAAACTAACTACTCTACTCTTTCAGCTGGTAATCAAAAATCCTATCCTATGCTGACTCGCTCACTTTTACTTTTCTTCCGAAGCATTCATTCCCTGGTCCTATCGAAGTCCAATTTTTTACTTTAATAGAACCAAACCAGGTACTGAGTTCCAGAGAGTACCAGAGATGGTTGTGTTTGTACAAGATTCGTGAAGCTAAGCACGGAAAATCCGGAGCCTTGATAATCGGAGGCTCTTGTCGGGAAATCGAAAACGATCGAGCCCGCTCAGTCAGAAGCAAAGAGGAGTCCCGCCCAATCTCGGTGAACAAAATCACTGATTGCAACTACATCAAAAACCTCTATTCCTTTAAGAGTCATCGTGTGAGGCACAGGCTTAGAGGTTGGAAACCCTGGTTTGGGTCTAATTTAGGAGAAGAGAGAGCTCATCGGCCTAGAATATCATCGAGAAGAGCACTGGTCTTTGTTCGAATTGCTTGGGTTAAACATATTCCATTTCTTCACCGTTATGGGAGTCATCCCAATTTGTAGAACTGGAGCGGAAAATCCAGATAAATTACTAGATGATTCCGGTCTCTCTTTTAGAGTGCCATCCGTGTTGGCGGATCGATTTGATATAGTAACCGTTGGTCCAACTCAAGTATTGAACCCAAGTCTTCGTGTCGATTTCGGGCATTCTGATTATGTAACCCTAGATCGACTTCCTTAGCCTTATCTTGAGTGGAAAGCCGGCGAACGCAATTCTTTTGCCAAATTCCTGAAAAAAGGCTCCTGAAAAACGTTTGATGGCACTTTCAGTCGATCCCCCATAGGAGGTGTACCTTGTGGGAACGTCCATTTCGTCAAACTGGAGTAGGAAAAAGCTTACTCTGTATACTGACTTCATTGCTCCCTCTTGACAGCTTGCTTCTGTTAGAGCTATTGTGTCATTGTCTTTCCCTGCTTTCTCTGTCGATATCGAAGGCGGTAACTAACCTCTTGACTAAGAGCTGATTTTGTTGAAAGAGGGCCCCGAGTGACAACTAGACTTGTCAACTAGTATAGGTATAGGAAGGGAGCTCGTAAACAATAGAGAAAGCTATTCTCCCTAAGTCGAATCGGTGGATGGAGAGTTTCCCGCCCAACCCCACAAACTCCCATTACCTCGGTTCCAGTCTTGGAGACCTACATATCGACCGGGGGCTTCTCCAGTCTGATTTTTCCGGTCTAATTTCTTTAAACCTACACACTCCTGAAAACAAATCCTTTCCTATCTTATCTTATCTTAGCTTCGAAAGTCTTCTTCAATTCAACTCAATAAATTGGATATCGCCTTCCTTATTCACGAAAACCAAACCCTCGAAACCTTCCATTTAGTGGCTTCCGCCCTTTTCCCTCACCCTAGAATTTCATTTCCACTTAAGCTTCCTCGGTTTGTGGGATTAATTGATTGGATACCCGAGAACCATAATCTTTCCTAGAAACGGCTTCTACGACGATAGATAGGGGTCAGCTTTGTTTGGCATCTATTCCCCCTGCCCTCCAAACAGTATGGGAGCCTTTCAGCTCGTACAGCTCACACTCCTAGATCTTCAAGGACCTCCTCCACCATAGTGTAAGCTGGGAACAGCTCCAAAAAGCGAGGTCTACTTCCAAATTAGCTTTCAACAACATCACAAAAAAAGTCAACTATGGTTGCCCACTGATCTGATCATAGGTGAAATAAAATCCCTTAGCGCCGCCTGTACGATCACATGTGAATTCGTTGGCGTAGCACTTCGTTTTCATACTGCTTTTGTTGTTGTGCCAGTGCTTCCAATTCTGCATGAAACCGGCTACGCTCTCTCTTCTAAGGCAGCGGCCTCCTGCCTTGCTTTTTCTTCCCCGACCACTTGAAGAAAAAGACTGTTTTCGTCCCCTAAAAAAGTCAGAATTTTCCCGGCCTGTATTTAGATTATTAAGTAAAAGGTCAAGAGCCCTTTTATCGTAAAAAAAAAATGTTAGCGATCAAGAACCCAACCCATTTTACACAGCTCTCTAGAATGGAAGGTTCGACGGAGGTTCCGCTAACATAATAAATATGCTGGAATACCTCTATTAATTCTTGTCCTTTCAGACAACCTTTTTCTAGATCAATAAAATTTGGAATTCGCTGAGCGATCGCGGTGGGGGGCGTTCTATAATTGAGCTCCTCCTGTACCAAAATTAGGAATCAAAGATATGTTATTAAGAAAGGTCCGAAGGGGCGGCATACTTTCACATTATATAATATAGTCGGGCTTTTTCGTTTTGGGTTTGAAATGGAAAAGGGGTGGGATGGCCGTTCTTCGATTTCTGCAGAGAAAGGTGGTCCACTCGTTCTAGCAAAGCTTTACAAAAGCCCACTGTAATCAGTCCATTCTGATCCACAGAATTGAACAGCCCCAGGGCTCGACGTACTCTTTGAATTCCCGGTCTCAAAGTACCCTTTTTTCGACCTATATTAAAAAAAAAGGATCCTTAACTCTTCCTCGACATGCTTACGTAGACAACCTGGCGCTTCCTGATTGTCTGGGAGAGAGAGCCCTTTTCCACTCCAGCTTGTGAAATGAGGTAGACGCTCCCGAATCCGCCTCAGCGGCCAAGAGAGGGCGCGGTCTCGGTAGTGAGGAGGGCCCTCACAGTAAAAACAATGTCCAAGGTCAGACCCGCCCATCTTTAAAAAAAAAAGATAGGGTTCAAAATGTCCTTTGAAATCACGGAAATTCAAAAGTTGAGAAAACCCATTTTCATTTTCAGGACAAAGAAGATAAAAAACAAAACTAGGAAAGTCCCGGAGATTCTATGGGAAATTGGAAACGTCGAAGTCAGCTGTGGCTTATAAATAGGAAGATGAGGAGATAAGGGGCGAAGAATATTCATGATTCCGAGTGTGATCAGAACCCCCCCTAATCTAATAAGAAAAATAGAGCAAAGGGCTTTCCAGCGATTTCGACGCCGGAGAAGAGTTGAGTTTCGCTGAGATACTTACGATTACACGAGCTCACCTAACGGCCTGAATAAGTCAGGTCGAGGGGTGGCTCTTATTCTCTTTTAGGTTTTAGGAAGAGAGGCTTTAACGAAATTCTTTGCCACTGATTTCTTTCGAAAAAAGGATGGATTCCAAGTATGATACTCGCGGCTTCGAAGACCTCCTCTTTTTCATTTTTAATTAAGGTCTTCCTCTCCAACCAGTCGAGTGTCTTTTCGATCCTCTCCTCTCTGAACCGTATGGATAGGATCTCTTTGCTTTGCTCCCTCTTTTTCCAAAAAGACTCAATCCTTACCTTACAACATCGCTTCTTCCCTTTAGCTTACTAAATCCTTCTCTTCGCCGCATGAGACTGAAAGGATTCCCTATCATGGCTCAAAACCTTCTCTTTTTTCTAGCCCCTCGCTTACTTGACTTTTTTCACTCTAGTGTTTACTATAGAAAACTTTGCTCAAAGAAATCAGTCCTTGCTTCATTTTTGAATGCAGTTCGGGATCGAACGAGGGTTGAGAAAAGAAAGGCTATTCATCTTCCCTTACGGGCTTATGGATCTATAGGGGATCGGCCCAGTAACTACTACTTATATTAACTACTTACTCATCGTCACTGGCTGCAAATCTCCCTTTATTCCATAGCCTATTCCATAAAGGGAGGGAGGAAGGCTGGATTGACCCTAGCCATAGCGCTGAAACAAGAGAATGGATATCTAAGCATACCGCTTGCCGGGAACAGTCTCTTTCCGATTCTGATTCTTGCCTTAATCTCTTATTCGGGATTTCCTTTAATTAATGCCAGGGAGGAACATGACACATAGGTCAGTCAGGCTATCAGTTAGCTGACTCGAAAGAGAGCGCTTGCTTGAATAGGTAAAAGCGGCTGATTGGAAACGTCGGGTAATGAAAGGATTGGCGGCTTTTAGGAAAGTAATACTTCCTCTCAGTAGAAAGTATAGGCTTTCCCTCAATCACTTTCTTAAGAAGGCAAGAGTCGAAAAACACCCTATTTGAGGATAGTTTCAAAAGCTTTCAGGATATATCAATATTCAAGTTTTCCCACTAGTAATGTGCACTATCTGACTTGTCCTTGGTACATCTTATATGAAGCAGTACTGTAGCCTTACAAGCTGCTTGAATGGGTAGCGGACTTTCTATCTACGCCGAGTTTGGATGCCTGACTCAAAGCAAAGCGCCTCCTACTCTTCCCCTTCCGTTCCCTCTGCCGCCTAGTCTGCTTGCCTTTGCTTCCTAAAGTGAGATGGACAAACCGAGACCGTCGTTGGTTGACTCAGCTTGATATCTTTCCCCGACGGTTTGCTCTTGTTTTTTTCGGTATTTTGTTTGGTTCCAGAGCCGGTTACGGGCCCTGAAACAAAGGTGTACGTACATAAAAAAAGAGGCTGTTTATGGCCTTTACTTGATAGGGTTCCTTCCCATCTATCTTGACCGGGAATAAAGAGGGGGGAGGCCCTTGCGGAAGCCCTGCCCGTCCTTCTCTATTTTTAGGGATCCTTTCACATTCCAGGCTATTCAATATCTGGGACTGAGTTCCAGGCTTACCAGACTCGTAACAGCCGGCTAGGAACAATCAGAGGGTCAGTAGTCTCTGCCGTTGCAGGTCCTTCTCCTTCTGTTGAGACGGCCCTCTTTTTTTTTTTTTTTGTTCACCGCGGCACGAAAGAATGAAAAAGCTGGAATAACTCAGAAAGATAGTGGCGCCTAGCCGTTGAGAGCGTCTGTTGTCTTTGTAGAGGAACAGTACGATCTTGGACTGGCCCTCTTCGCATGACCTAGAAAATAAGTCCGTGCTACTATAAGGCCTCTAAACTCCTTCCTCAGGACACTGTTGCATTGCCCATGGGGACGGGGTAGCCCCGACTTCCATAGGTCCTTGGTTCGACCTCCTAATGAGAATGGAGGTCCTTGCGCGGGCGTCTCATCCCTAAGACTTGTTGTATGGAGTGCCCCGTGATTCCTCGAGTGCCAGCCGCAGAGAGGAATGCCATTAACTAGGGCGCTATTGGCCACTAACCACTCGCTCGCCGGCCGCTCGGGCTCCGCGTTTCAAGTTCGTTATCCTAACCCTCTCCTCTGCTCTACCGGGAGCCTGGCCCCTTCTTCTATCTTATCTACTGCCTTGCTCCTTGGCTCCCTACAACTCCAGCCGTTCGCTGTAATAGCTTGCTTCTCGGGTGGCTCGCACCCGGGGTGGTGCGGCTGAGCCAGAGTGGGCTCAGCAGTCGGCCTATGTTTCCGGGCGCACGCGTAAAGGCATGATTCGTTCCACAAATCTCACTGCACTGACCATAGAAAACTCCTTCTCGTTGTACCCAAATAGAGATCTGATTTAAACGACCAGGTACAGCATCACATTTAACACCTAAGGAAGGTACAGCCCAACTATGAAGTACATCAGCGGATGTTACAATTATACGTAGATGAGTTTTGGCTGGTACAATTACTCTATTGTCCACTTCTAATAAACGTGATTGACCCAATTCTAGATCATCTTCTGGAATCATATAACTGTCAAAAGTGAGTGACTGTTCATCGGAACTGTTATAGTCTGAATACTCATAAGTCCGATACCATTGATGTCCAATAGCTTTGATAGTAATGGCTGGATCGACTACTACCTCGTCCATTGAGTATAAGAGAGCAAATGATGGTATAGCAATGAACATAGGGATGAGACTAGGAAAGATGGTCCGAAGAATCTCGATAGTAGTTCCATGAACAATCCTTTGCGGGATTGGATTCTTTTGATAGTGGAAATGCCATAAAGCGCGAACCAAGATCCGTAATACGAAAACCAAAATCAGAATGAGGAAGAAAAAGATATCATGATGTAAGTCTATTATTCCTTGCATCATAGGTGTTGCTCCGTCTTGAGATCCTAATTGCCATGGTTCCGCTGCATCACAAGGAGAAATTGTGAGGAATAACCATTCTAGAAATTTCATTTGCTTGATTTCATTCTTTGACAGCTCTGCTCCCCTCCCAAAAAATGAAGAAAGACTTGTCGGAAATCACCGTTGGTACAACTAAGAAAGACATGGGATTGTTGGGCGTAAAAGTTGTTCTCTTATCTTAAGATATTTCGAGTTGGATGAAAACTGCGCCCCTAAGGTCTCTTATTGATATTGATATGTCTCTTGCTTTTCTTTCTTGCGCGAGTTAGTGTGCTTGCTGCGGGTGTGTTCCCATTTGCATATTCATATTGCGTTGTTGATTTTTTCCATCTAGTCTGTCGAGTATTCGATAGGGAGTGGTTGAGGTCTGGGCCCATCGCCGAGTTAGTAAGCTTGCCTGGCACGCTATCGAAGCACGTAGAACTGAACACTCAACCGTAGCAAAGGGAACTTTCACATTCACAGGTGGAAAGAAAAGACCTTATTCTAAGAGGGTCAGGAAAAAGTACTGAAACTAGATCAAGAGCTTATCCTAGCACTTCCACTATATGGCTTGGAATTGGGAATCTCACTGTAGATCGATCCGAACTTGGGAACTCCACTCCGGGGGCGGAGCTATAAACTGACACCGGCAAGGAACTGGTTAATAGGGAACTGGGATTGGCTCTCAGGGAGGTAGCTGTTGGGGGCTAAGTATGTATCGTCAATGAGTCAGTCCTTAACCCGGATTTGTCAAATCAAAAAGGTGTACGGGCTGGGTAAGATAACTCGACAGGACCGTCTCGTATCGTATAGAAAGGAAAGGATTCCCTGCTCCGCTATCCAATCTAATTCAAGACCCAGTCAGTAGACACTACATTAGTCGTGGAAGGACTCTTATATCAAAATGGACCAATCCCCCCTTTCACTACTATCCATTTTCCTTGAATCCTAGACGCAAGAATTTACAGCAATTTAGAGAATAGAACTTGAAGATGTTTTAAATCAAGGAAGTATCAAGAGTCCTTTTCCTCCACGTGTTTCTGTTTTCTGTTGGGGACAAATTCGACAAGTTCGATCAGCAAAATGGCAATAAAGTGTTTCGCGTCTTTTGTTTGTTTTGTTGATCAGGCGACACCCGGATTTGAACTGGGGAAAAAGGATTTGCAGTCCCCCGCCTTACCACTCGGCCATGCCGCCAAAGCGTTACAAAATCGACGAAAATACCCCCTTTTTTTAGGGGTCACCAAACTGTTTGTTTTACTTGGAGCTTGAATCTTATTTTTCTTAATCGCTTTCCTAAAAAAAAAATCTTTCCATTTTTGGATTGGATTTCTCTCTTCGATTCATTTTTTATAGTATCTCAAAACATATACTATACTAACTTTTTATCCTTTCTATTGAAATAAAAACGCAAATATGAATTTTTAGTGACAAAAGCAAAAATCCTAGGGCAAATTGGAACCATTAACTATTGACTATGAATTCATGAAGGATTCTTGGATTTGAATTTGAATCGAAAATTTTCTGATATAAGAAAATAAAAATTGATACAATTGATACATAAGTAAAGAAATAAGTATTGATTCTTTTCAATAGAAAAAAATCCTTCTCACTTTCTCTCAATTTCAATTATAACAAAAATTATGAGTATATGTAAATCCCCAGAACATAAATTACAGATATCTAATCGGATATCTTATCTGAATATAGAAATTTTGATAGAGCACAACATGGGCTGTCCAGAATAAAACTGGAATAAAAAAAGGGGGGGCTAGACTATATATAAACAGCTATAGTTATATTTGCGTAATATTTGTATTTGCATATGGTTCAGAGGCGTTCTGATATTCTTCATACGTATTATTGTACGAAGTCTATTAAAAAAATAGATAAAAATATATCTCTTCTATACGAATCGTTTTTTTGTTTTGAACTGAACAACGAAATCCACGAAAAAGACTAAGTGCTAAAAAAATCGACTTTCTATTTTTTCTGATTTCTGATTATTGGGTCTTTATCTCATCGAACAGATCCAATCAAATCCCGAATGCTTTTATTTTACTTTTAGTTTACTGATATCCAATCCTATTGATATATTGAATATCATAATAATGGTCAAAATGGAATCACTTTTTGTTTTGCTATTCGATCCAAGACTCTCTCAGTCATAAGTCTAAGTTAAGTGGAATTTCTGAATTCCTTTTCAGTTGTATCTGTTGCAAATTCAAATTTGAGTATAAAATTATCTTTATTCCGCCGTTCATACCTATTTTATACATTCCATATCCACATATGGAGTTAGATACAATTTTATGTGATTCTGTAACCTGTAAACAGAATATAAAAAAATTCCATCATTGTTAGATCAATCCATATAATTGTATGAAGAACGATCCAATAATGTGAATAAATGGGAAATTCAAAATAATGGGGGATGGAAATGCGGGAATGTCTACAATACCTGGATTTAATCAGATACAATTTGAAGGATTTTGTAGGTTCATTGATCAGGGTTTAACAGAAGAGCTTTATAAGTTTCCAAAAATTGAAGATACAGATCAAGAAATTGAATTTCAATTATTTGTGGAAACATATCAA
>JANKYF010073259.1:0-15299 GCA_029829435.1 Erythroxylum hondense | reverse complement strand
AGACGGGCTCCTTTGGTCGTTATGGTTTGACTGGTTATACTTACACATGGATCCTGGCTTTCGGGAACTTCCCGGAATAAAAAAGTTTTGTTTTCCGCACTGTGTCCATGTGATGGACACCCCGGGATTTTCCTACACATAGACGGGCTTGGGTGCCCTTTTTTACCCGAGAAGGTCCGTTTAACTGACATTGGAGAGGCTGGGGGTCCTTTTTGACCTGAGAAGGTCAGTTAAACGGACCTAAAGTCTATTAAACGGACATGGGGGTTTCCCAAACCCCTCCAAAGCCCCTCCAATGCTTACATCCATTCTAACATCATATTCACTCATAATCTTCCCAATTTCACTTCTTCTAATTCAATAACACTCCTCAAACATTCAATTACCAAAATGATTTCATAAATCTCCCAAATCTCAACTCAAATGATTCATCTCATACAACAATTCTCATCATTCACCATAGCTGTCATATTCATACTTCCCATGCAGCATCATCACTTAAAATGCTCATATCTATCAACTCCGATACCCAAAATTTACATACTATATAGTGTCGGGAAGCTAAGAGGATAAGTTACAACTTTTCATAAGACAATTTTATCTAGTTCTACCTAGATCAATCCAGTTTTCTTCCTAAATTCATAACACAATTCTTACCCCATGAAAAGCTTGAAAATTGTCCCATTTTCACTTCCTCAATGCAACATCATTTTATAACCATTTAAATTCCAACTTTTCTTCATCCACTCTTAAATCTCAGCTCATTTGACATGTCACATTTAACTACATCTCATCATCCATAATTCCTATGTGTCTTTTCCATAACATCTCACTGATATGTATATATATATAACAACCATTCATGCTCAACATTCATCATCGTCATCCATATATCATTCATAGTTCATTAACATCATAAAACAAAAGTTTATAAAGCTTTATTGGCATTTCAAGCCACAATACATTAATGTTCCAAAATCTCCAAATTACACAAGATACTTGAATAATAATTGGTCAAAATGCAATTACAACATTGTTTTACATAACTACTTCAAAACAAAACAAAACATGCAAATCTGGAGTAATGTCTTGACTTTCTTTTACTCAGTCTCTTGCTCATCACCTAAATAGGGGAAGGAGAGTGGGGGTGAGCTTGAAAGCTCATGGGTAACAGGTTTATAACGAGAAACAAGCAAAAACCATTGTAATATTTATTTCCATTGAAAACTTCACATTGAAATCCATGTAACAAATATTTCTCAAATTCACAACTTATCAAGCAATTCATAAACATCATGAATCATGCATTCACCAAACTTGTCACAATCATAAACACATAAGCACATCAGAAATGGTTTGGGTGGTTCCGTAACAGAACGTATTACACATTTCCCATAAGGGTCCTGTGTAGTTGTGAACAGAATGCAATATTGCAATCCCACAAAGTGGTCTTGCATAGCCGTGAACTTATAGGAGTCCGTGAAGGAGCTCTATGCCACTAGCGGACAAGCGGGAGAAGCCTTTAGACAAGTGCACTTGACTAATAGAACAGACCACTACAAACCCACATAACATGTAATTTGTGACTTGAAAACCAATTGCCCAAATGACACATTTTTGAAAACTTATCTTTCATGAGCATGACATATTTCATATGCATTTCTATCATCATTTCACAACTCATCATCAAACTTCATACACCAAAACATGTAGCAATTTCAAAAATCATTCAAAAGCAATAAAAGCAACATTTATGAAGTAATTGAAATCATTTTTCTTTCTTGATTTGGACAAAAACATCAATGCTCATTACTCAATTATAAACATGAAACCCACCTTAAATTTCCTTGCTTAATACTTGCTCAAGGAGACCTCTCCCCTTGCTCCTCTTTCCTTCCTTGATTTCCTTTAACATAAGCCAAAAATTTCATTCAATAGGAATTCCAATTGGGAACCCAAAATACATATATTCATAAAATTGATCCTAGAATCCTTAAACTCATGCATTTCTTAAGCTATATAAACCAAAATCCTTTCAAAAATCCATAATATTAAGATCAAGCTTACCTTGAATCTTTACCAAACAATGACTTTCTTAGCTCTAATGGAAGCTCTCATCATCTTCTACCTTTTTCCCTTCTTAAATAACTTTAAAATCACTCTTTAGGACTAAAAAAATCAAAACCTAGCTTTTCTTCTTTTTCTCTCCTCTTTCTTTCTTTTTCGTGCTTCTCTCTTCTCTCCCTTTCTAATTCACATTCTTGGCTTCTTCATATGCAAGCCTACTCTTTTCTTCTCCCTTATGCCCTTAATGAGTCTTAATTGACCCTTTTGCCCTTCCTTCAAAGCCTTATAACTTAAATGCTTAAGTGACTTGCCAATTTTTCCCCTCATGAAATCTTGCCACCTTAATACTATAATTCAATTAACCCATATCATAAAACCTTACTCATATTAACATACTAATTAACTCCAAAAAAATACTTTATTAAGACCTCAAATTTCATTTAAGTCGTTGCCTAACTTCTTCAAAAAATGAAGACCTTTTTATCAGGAAATTGAAGGAATTTGATAATACTTCCTTCTAGAAAAATATTCTTCATTGTCTTAAGTTTCTAATGACATCAAAATCATTCAATTTGGTTTCATAATCTAAAAGTTATACCTTAAACATTTCCGAACTATTCTTATACTAAACAATATTATGTGTTCAACTTCTATTTAGAAATTGAAATTCTTAGAGACTAAATTAAAACTCGATTTCATCAGAAATTTTGTAGCCCTATCTCTCTAGTTTACTCCAAATTAAAAATCATCTCATTTGGATAACTAGAGAAAATGTTATGGCTAAAACATCGAAGCATACTCAATTAACATATTTCAACTTATAACTTCCAATATTTTACATACAACCCATCTTGTCCTAACTACCTTTTCTACTTCATTTCAAATTGAAAAATCCTTCTTTTCTTTACACATGAATAATCGCCAATAATTTCTCATTTCATATTTCTAACTTCCAAGAAAAGTTCGAGGTCCAACACTTATTATTCAAGGAATTATTGTAGGTCTAACCCCAAAGAACCCAAGAAAATATGAGTACCTAAGAAAGACATAATATATACTGCAAATCTTCCTTATTGGAAAAGGCAACTAGCACCAATGGTACATGGATAGTGGATGCTCGCGATACATGACGGGAAGAAGGTCTGTGTTCCTAGACCTCCAAGATAAGAAAGGAGGAACAATAACTTTTGGAGACAACCAGTAAGGCAAAATAATTAGAATCGACAAAATTGGCAAAACTTCAGAAGGAGTGAGAACTAGGTCTAAATTCAGAAGAGAGGAAAATGTAGCTTTTGTTTTTGAGTTAGAAACTAAGAAAATTGATGAAGCTCTTTAAGATGAAGCTTGGATTTTAGCCATGCAAGAGGAGTTAAATCAATTTATAAAGAACAAAGTTTGGTCTTTAGTTCCTAGACCATCAAATAAGTCTGTCATAGGAACCAGGTGGGTATTCAAAAATAAACTTGATGAATCAGGTCAAGTAAACTGTAACAAAGCTAGATTAGTAGCTCAAGGCTATAATCAACAAGAAGGAATAGACTATAATGAAACTTATGCTCCTGTAGCTAGACTAAAGGTTATTAGGATTTTTCTTGCATATGTTGTTTTTTATAATATAAAACTATTTTAAATGGATGTGAAAAGTGCATTTTTGAATGTTTTTATAGATGAAGTTTATGTGAAACAACCCCTAAGTTTTGAAGACATTGATAAACCAAATTATGTCTATAAACTTCATAAAGCTTTGTACGGATTAAAACAAACACCTCGTGCTTGGTATGATCGTCTGAGTTTGTTTTTGATTAAAAATGACTTTATTAGAGGTCAAGTAGATAAAGCATTATTTAGGAAAAATATTAAAAATGATTTTATTATTATACAAATATATGTAGGCGATATCATCTTTGGTGTAACTTCTGAAAATTTATGTTCAAATTTTGAAAATCTTATGAAAAGTGAATTTGAAATGAGTATGATGGGAGAATTAAAGTTCTTTCTTGGTTTACATATTAAACAAACTGAAGAAAATATTTTTATTCATCAACAAAAGTATATCAAAGAACATTTAGTCAAATATAAAATGGAAAATGTTAAACCAATGTCAACTCCTATGCATCCTTTAAACTTCTTATCTAAGGATGAAGTTGGTAGGAAGATTGATCAAACTCTTTACAGAGGAATTATTGGTTCTTTGCTTTACCTAACTACAAGCAAACCTGATATATTGATTAGTGTTTGTTTGTGTGCAAGATTTTAAGTAGATCCTAGAGAATCTCATTATATTACTGTCAAAAGATTATTGAGATATGTGGCAGGTTCTACTGATCTTTGCTTAATGTATGAGAAAGGTAAAGATTTCAGGTTAATTGGCTTCTATGATGCTAATTATGCTAGAGATAGGATTGATAGAAAGAGTACAAGTGGAGGCTGTCACTTTCTTGGTCATAATCTAATTTCTTGGTCAAGCAAAAGGCAAAGTTTAATTGCTTTATCTACTACAGAAGCTAAATACATGTCAGTTGTAAGTTGTTATTCACGGTTGTTATGGATTAAGTATCAATTAGAGGATTATTCTATCCAAGAAGATCAGATTCCAATCTTCTGTGACAACACAAGTGCTATTAATCTCTCAAAGAATCCAATACAACACTCAAGCGCAAAGCATATTAAAGTTAGACATCATTTTATAAGAGACTATGTACAGAGAGGGATCATCAATCTACAATTTGTTGAGACGAATCAAAAATAGGCAGATATCTTTACCAAACCCTTAAGTGAAGACAAATTCAAGGAAATCAGACGAAATCTGAATATGTTAATGTTAAATGACCATTCGTCTAAAACTCCATGATCCAGACGATTAGTTTTGAAGAAGCTGAAAAGTTGTAAGTTTTTAGATTATATAGTAACGATAATTTTCACTCAGTAGTATTAATTTTATGATTACCAGAGGATCAATTAAAAATGTTACAAACGGTAACTTTTCAAGAGTGTATATAAAAAGGAAGTCATCTCAGAATCTACATCACCTTACATTCTAGAATATTCTTGAAAAATTTCAAACAGACTTGTTCAAAGTGCTCTCAACAAAGACGATCAAATCCTATATTCTAAACTTCAAATCCTTCTCATTTCATTTCATATCTTTCTTTCATTTTTATATATACTAACTTGGCTTCGTTAAGCGAAATACATCGCTGTGTTTAGTGTTTATATTTTACAGATTAAAAATTCCAAAATCTCTTGTCTATGGTAGACTCGTCGATTTTACTTCTTTGAAGAATGATTGGATGAATATCGAACCTGAGATTGAAACAGTTGGCTGGAAGAATTTCTTCAACATTCGAGAGACGGTGTATTTGAATGAAGTATATGAGTTATGGAAGAATGAGAAGGTGGTAGACAACAATTTGGTATCTATGGTAGATGGGTTATTGGTAATAATCACACAAGATTCCATTATGAAGGCTACTGAATGTCCAAATGAAGGAGCAGAATTGTTCAATAATACAAATTGGATTGCTCAAAGTCATATAGGCAAAGCTAACATCAATCGACAACTATATGGATCTGGTAATCTAGGATTCAAGAAGTCTTCAACCCTCATTCCGAAGGCTAAGGTTCTTAATTCACTTCTTTTACATTGTATCTTACCAAGAGCAGGATCAAAGGACTTGGTGACAATGAATGATGAACACTATCTGTTTCATCTTCTCACTCACCAACCTGTTAATCTGTCATTCTTAATTCTGAAGTACATGTTAAAGGCTAGGGAAGATTATCATTTGAAGAGTAGTTCTTTACGTTACGGTACGCTATTAACAAAATTCTTCAAAGAGGAATCTTATTTAATAGAGGGAACAGAGTAAAGATGAATGTTAAGAGTGTTATCAATGCCTCCAATATTCACAAAATGGGGATCAAGACTAAAGCCAAAGAGGATGTAGATTTTACACCGAAAGCACAGTCTAAGAGGGAGCTTTCAATAAGACGAAACAAGAAAAAAATGTTCCGTCAAAAATACAAGCAAAAACTCGATCGTCCGGAAGAATATTAGTAGAGGAAAAGGTTAAACAATCATCTAATGAGCAGATACAAGCCAAGACATTTCCAGAAAGGAAGGAAAGTGAGGTTTAACGACCAACTCACTAAGTGTCTTTAAAGAGGAAGGCTGAGATGCCCCAATCAAAAAGGCCCAAAAAGTCAAAAAGGTTACCAAGATTAATGACCTTACGACAACAAGAACAAAAGAAGTAGAAAGTTCTGATCTGGTGGAGACTCTGAAAGTAAAAAAGGAGCAAGAGCAACAACAGCATCCTACCAAATCAATTGTCTCTATCCCTCATACTCAATCATCACAACCATCTGGAAAGACAGAGATCAAAAGGAAGTTAGTATTTGAGAAGAAGAAACCTCAACAACAACTCTTTTCCAAATCAATAAAAGAACAAAAGAAGATGAAGCTTATTAAGAAGAAGGTTTCATCATCTAATGTTCCACAAAAGAAACATACTGTTAAACAACAGCTAATACCTTACAACCCTCCTCAACTGATAAAGAAAGAAGATTTAAAGATAAGGTCATAGAAGAATCAACTCCTGATCATAACAAAAGTTCAATTATCATCAGAGAACTTCCTAAAGAAGTAGTTAAGGTTCTAGTTGAATCTATAATAGTAAATGATAAGATGATACATCTTCTAAGTCCTGAAGAACGAAGACTATATAGTATTCTGAGAGATGAAAAGACAGAACAATATCCATTAAAGATTACTAAATATCCTTATATAATCTATCCAGTAACAAGCAGAATGACAATCAAGATTGTACTAGATGTACAACCTAGATGCCCAGCGCCAGTGATAAGCAAAGAAAAAGGAAAGAAGAAGAACTTTCCTAAAAGACATGAAGATGATCTCACAGAAGAAGAGATTCAAGTGGCAGTGAAGAACATAGGCGATATATGTCATGCAGCTCAACCTGTAGGTATCTATGTATCACATCATATATCAAGGGAATCAAGAAGTAATTATGGAGCATCTACCAAAGAAGAAAGTTTCAAGGTAGTTGGCACAATATCAGAAAGAAAATACAAAAGTATCACAATTTGAAGGTATTGATTTTAACTTAGAAACCTTTGTGCATTTACTCATTAATTTCAAACCCTTAGGTTTCATTTCTTTAGTTAAAACTGTTTTACAACTTCTAGGGCAACCGATTTACAAATTACCTAGACCTGATGATTTTGATATCTATAAAGGAAAACAACCTTTCAAATTACCCTCAATTAAAATCATAGAATTAGATGATTCACCTAGAAAACAATCTGTTTCTAAACACACTCATCCACTTAGTGAAATACTACAAGATGCTTCTGTAAATTCAGAGTTCTTGAAGAATTTCATCAAATGGACTAAAGCTAGTCACAAGCAGACGGAAGTTCAAGAAGCCTTAGCTAAAACATTGAAGAAATTAATACTAAGGTTGATGAACTAGGTGATGCATTGGGTGGTCTTCATGAGGAAATAGCACTTCTACATGTTTCTATATAAGAAGACATCAAGACGATCCTCACTGATATTCAACAAATGTTTTCTGAAATTTTGAAGCATCTAAAATGAACTATCTTTTTTTATTAATAACAAATAGGGGGAGAATAGTAGAAAGAATTAGAACTTTTTGTTTACCATTGTATATCTTGCCTTATTCATCTGACTATTATCTTTATTTGTCTGAATATTATTTTATCGTAATTTTATCTTCTATTATTATGATTATTTATTATCATCAAAAAGGGGGAGATTGTTAAGTCAAGTAGACTTCACTTCTTCTAGTAATTTTGATGAAAGTCAAATAATAATAATCATAGAAGTGTGTGAACTGTTTTGATGAATTTATTAAGTGTGCAAATAAATGCAAGTGGCAGAAATCATCAAATCAAGACGATACTTAAGTAAAAGCTTAATAAGACGGATTAGACGAAGTGATTAGTCTAAGACACTAGACAAAGCATATGACTCTATACAAGACGATGTAATTAAAGAATGCACTAGAATGTCAGTTAGTTGGAGTTAGTTACAGGACTCAACTAATAACTGCTTTTAGAATATTCGACAAGCAGAATTCCCAAGAAGATCGTTGAAGATTTAGGTTATAAATATTAGTTATCATCGAAAGCAAAAATAAATACGATAAAATACAAAGAGAAAAGAATTCTCAAGTGCTCACACAGCGAAAAAATATTCTTAGAAAAGAAAGAAAGAAAGAGAGCAACATGAAGCTCAAACAATATCTTTTCCTGTGAAAGGCAGGCTAGAGCCTGAAGAGGCTAAGGAAGCAGATAAAGAATATTTTGTGAAAGAGACATAAAGAGGCTCTGCAAGTGTAGAAATAATACTTGTAACGTTAAAGGATATAGTGAAATCTTAGAAGAACTCTAAGGACTAGAAGTAGTCCAAGGTTAAGGGTAAACTAGGATAAAATCGCGGTGTCATATTCTCTAACTCTTATCTCTTTAATTTTCTTGTTGTTTGAAGAATAGATACTAACTTTCGTTGTTGAATTACTCACCAAATTAAGTGAATTGTTTTTGTAATCATCTGAATTTATAAAGAAAATCAAGAAGTTTTTAAAGATTAATATCTTAAACGATTTAACACAATTCAACCCCCTTTCTTGTGTATTTTACATATTATATATGATTTCTATATTAACAAGTGATTTATTTCAAAAAAGAATCACCAAAAATATAAAAATTATCCATAAATAACTCTATGATGTCCTTAACCAGATTATCGAATATGGCCATCATACATCTCTAAAAAATAATGGGTGCATTGTATAGCCTAAAAGGAATCCTCCTCTAAGTGAACATATCGTAAAAACAAGCAAATTCTGTTTTCTCCTAATCTTCTAAGGCAATAGGAATCTGGAAGTAAGCCAAAATTCCATCTAAGAAATAATAGTACATATATCCAACTAGCAACTCTAAAATTTGGTCCACTAAAGGAAAAGGAAAATATCTTTATGAGTAACATCATTCAACTTCCTATAATCAACGCATACTCTCTATAAAGTGACAATTTCAATAAGAATCTACCATCATTCGCCTCTTCTTTGTTACAACTTACACAGGACTCACCCAAGCACTATCAGATGTAAGATAGATCACACCATAACTAGGAGTTTAATTACGTCTGCCTTTACCACTTCCTTCATATTAGGATTCACCCTCGTTTGGTGCTATATAACTAACTTGAAATCATCCTCCATAAGGATCTTGTGAGTGGAAAAGGAACGGCTAATTCCTTTAATGTCAAAATCTTCCAAGCATTGGCCCTATTATGCCCTATAATAATATTTAATAACTTTTATTTTGCTCTACCTTTAAAGTTAAAGCAATAATAACTGGAAGCTTTGAACTTTTCTCAAGGAATATATATTCCAAGTGATCAAGTAGCTTCATCAACTTCAACCCTCACAGTTCTTAAATGGAGGGTTTCAATCTCTTCTCTAAGCTTTTTTCAATATTTTCAAAGTCTCTCTTCTTCAACAAGGGTTCAGTATCCTCTAAGTAGGCTAACTATTATTTCTTTATGAGGTTATCCCCATCTTCCTCCTCCTTTTGAACAAGACGCTGCTTTAGCAAGTATTTAAAAATAATATCTTGCGCAATATCTAAAACTACAAAATAAGTTGTATTAATAAAATAACAAACACCATCATGTTTAAGGGTCTGTCTTATGAAATCTAATATTTTAAAGGTAACATCTTCTTCTCCCACCCTAAACACTAGTTTGCTATCACTAATATTATTAATGGCTCTAACAAGAACAGTTGACCTAGAATCAAAGGACCTATATATCCTCTTCTATATCTAGGATCACAAAATCTATTAGGAAAATAAACTTATCAACTTTTATATGTATGCCCTCAATGATGCTCCTAATGTGCTTAACCAATCTATATGTTAGGTAAATGCTCATTCTAGTGAGTTTTTGTTCTCTAATCTCATTTTTTCTTGAATAATTTATAGGGTATCAAAATTAATACTAGGCCCCAAATCAACTAAAGTCTTTTCAACTAACAGACTACTAATTAAATATGGTATAGTAAAACTCCCTGGATCTTTAAGCTTATTGGGCAACTTGTTTTGCAGAATCCCTTAAAACTCCTGACTCAATCTCACCATAGTTGACTCGTTTTACTTCTTATGCTAGATAATAACTCCTTTATGCACTTCACATACTTTTGGCGTCAAATTCCTTATCCATGCAGTCTTTCTTTAACTTAGTAGGATATGGGATTATAGGCTAGAATTCATTGATGATGTATGTCTTTGACTTTCTTTTGACTCTTCTTGTTATTTTCCTCCTCACCTAAGGTCTTATTTTCAACATGCAAATCTTTTCTGCTCCTAAGGTGACTAGCTTCAGAATTTTTTAGGATTTGCTCAATGCTATTAAACAAACTACCTTACTATATTTCAAAAACTAGCTTCACAAGTTAATCAATTTGATTTTCCAAGTCATAAATAGAAGCCTCATGATTTCTTAGTAAGGTTTTAGTAACTTAATGATAGGCGCTTATCCTCAAATGACTAGATGGCCTGCTCAATACCTCATGGTGGCCCTTCAATCGATATCTAATCCAGCCGAAAGGCTCCTGTGGAGCTAAGCCTATTACCCTTTTTTACCTAAAAGTCTTAACTTAACATTAAAAGACATAAGCAGTGGAGTTTTTTTTAAAAAAAAAATTGACAGCACAACGATCGTATTTTGACCTTCCTAAAATTTTCAAGTCTCTATAAAAGTTCAAAAACACTTCTATAATCATCTCAAAATCCCCACTACAAATTTTGTACTTTAAGTCCATTCACAAGCAATCTCAAGAATCACTTCAATAATCTTTTAAAAAAACTCAGACATAATCATGCATTTAACTTTAAAAAATTCATATACATGCGTTCTTTACATAAAATACAATCCAAAGTATATTCATGAAAATGAAAATGTTCCCAAAAAATTTACAAGGCAAAAATGCCTACATAGCAATAAAGTTAAATTATTAAGAAGAAAACATAAATAAAGATTTAGAAGAAGAATTAAAAACAAGAGAATCCATTGTGTATGCTTTTTTCTCTAATACAATCCACTAAGACTTTAATGGAAATATGATCTCTATTCAGTCTCTAATTCTTTATCACTCTATAGTTTAGAACCGTGTTTAAAACTTGAACTCCCTTAATTTCTCTTCGTAATTACCTTTAATAATTCAAAATTAAGTTTTTTCTTTGGAAACGGTGACCTACACGACCTTGTACAGTGACCTTGTCCATCAAAATCACTTTAAAACTCAACCGTCAAAAACACGATTCCAGAGACAAACACAAGTAGTGGACATGGTCGTGTCCATCACCACTTGCACTTGTCTACCTCAATATGGGAGAAGATAACGTCTTTTAACTCATACATGGTTACAAAAACTTATATGGTCCCTCACACACCCATATACAGATCACACATAGGCGTGTACTCTATTAACACGAGCATATTCTTCCAAAATAGTTTTAATTCTTTTGCTTTCAGCCCCAATTTATCCCACGTCCACTCATTTATTTATGAAGGCAATTAAGACATAAAAACATTGGTGGATACAAATTAAGTACACAAAATAATATAAAAATATCAAATAAACAAACAAAATGATGTAATCATGGGATTAAAATGTAGTATATTAAGCATTTATCATTTATCCTAGGAGCTTTCATATGGTTCTCAACAATGATAATCCACCCATTTATGATACTAAGGATAGTATGTAACTAAGTATGCATCTATTAATTAGTGTTTCCACGTTTTCTAATATTTAGTACTTTTCTAATGGTTTGAAAATGTAGTATCTTTATAGGATTGACAATAATAACCTATCTCAACCCTAAGTGAATAGGCTTAACTCAACTTGATTGAATTCCAAATCAAGTTCTGACTTTTTTTTGATAGAACGTGTAAGAACGTTGTCTAATACATCATCTAGTAGGATAATATGGCACCCTATAGGTGGATTTACAAAATATGTGACGTCGACATCAAAATGGCTGGTGTAGTTGGCCAACTAATCAGCACATCTATTGCCGTCTCAGTAGATATGCCGATGAGGAAAAGTCCAATTCCTCATGAAAAATTCATGAATGCCCCGAACGATGGGATTGTGTGTCTATCCTCTATGGGCGGTAGAGGAGAGGAGTTCTATCACCCCGGTAGAGTCCACTTCTAATTCGATTCAGCGAAATCCCAGATTCCAAGCATAAGTTAAGCCTGTATAGACAACCCAGAGCTCCGCTACCAAAGGGAAACACCAGCCGAGGTTCTGAGCGAACCCTCTAAGCCAGATACCATCACTGTCTCGGAGTAGCCCTCCTGCGGCGGTGGAAGTCAAGCTGCGTTTACAGGCGCCATCCGTGTTGAGCTTCATCCAGCCAGCCAGGGGCTTGTGCCAACTAATACGCTGCATAGGGTGGGACCAATCTCCAGGAAGTGCTCGACCGAGCCTTGCAATAAACTGGTGGACAATACCTGTATAAGAAAAAATTGCAGAGAGGGGTGAGGAAGGCCAGGTAAACCAGGCATCAAAGATGGTCGAATTCCTCCATTGCCAGAGGAACCAACATGTAAGTCCAAATAGGCACGACCAGTCGTGCCCAAATTCCCTGTGGTGAGATTGAAGATTGTGTAGAAGCCACTCCCTGGTCGGCAGTGAAAAAATTAGTGGACAATAGATGGGTTGGGAAGGAGGTCCACACTTGATGGGCTTTGATGCAGTCATGTATACCATGAAGCGATGATTCCTCAAGATGACAATGATGACAGTCGCCATCCGTAGTGATTTGTTTACAGACACGATACTGGTTGGTGAGTAACCGATCATGGGTAAGGAGCCAAAGGAAAGAGCGGATTCTTGGTGGGCCCTTCCATTGCCATAGAATCTTCCAGACGCCATGAGGCGAGTCAGAGTCATGGTCCGTGATCATGAAATATGTGGAAGCGACAGTGAACTGACCAGTATCGGAAATGCCCCAGATGAGTTTATCCGACCCTAGGTAAGCCTTTGGAGGAAAGGTCCCGACGATTGCCCTGCAAATGGAATGTGGAAGGTAAGATTGAAAGGTGTCCCAGTTCTAGTTACCACTGGAATCCATATAATGTAGGACACTGAGATTACTAATGGAAGCAGGAATAGGGTGCAGTACATGAGAGATAAGGGTCCTACGCCCACAACCCAGGGGTCGATCGAAATCCGGGTCCTCTGGCCATCACCTATCATCCAATTCATGCCTTGCAAAACGAGGTGCCACGTGGCCGTGATGCTGCGTCAGATCATAGACCCCCTTTAGCATGGCCAGAGGGGATATGACTTGCATCAAAGTGGTATTTCTCGGAGAGAACTTTCACGAATAAGGCATCAGGCTTTACAAGCAGGGTCCAACCTAACTTCGCAAGGAAAGCACCATTGGTGGCTCGTAGTGTGCCGATACCTAGACCCCCAAGCTCTTTAGTCTTGCACACTTCCTCCCATTTAACAAGTGGTATCCACTGGTGGACCTTGTTGGTCCCCCAGAGAAATTGCCGCATGAGTTTCCCCAGGTCATCACAGAGACTCCGAGCCAACCGGACCGTCTGCATAGTATAACTGGGGAGGGCGGCTAAAACAGATTGGGTTAGAGTGAGGTGGCCTACCATAGACAAAAGGTTGGCAGTCTAGCCAGAAAAGCGTTGTTGGACCTTGTCAAGGATGAACTGATAGGTTCTTTTGTTGGCGCGTTCATGCAGTAAGGGCACTCCTAGGTAACGGCCGAGATCGTTGGTTTATGGAAAGCCCAATGCTCAAGATAAGCTGCAGGATAGCAAAGGGGAAACATTTTTAGAGTAGTAGCATCTAGATTTATCGTGACTGAGCCACTGGCCAAAGGCAGCCCAAAAAAAATTTAAGATGTTCAGAAGCACCATTTCTTGATCCATAGTCGCTTCTGAGAAAAGGATGAGATCATCGGCAAAAAATAAGTGAAAAAGGGGGGTTCCTTTGCTGTGGAGTTTGATAGGCTTCCACCTCCCCAGGATCACAGCTTGATTAATCAAGTGCCCTAGGCGTTCCATGCAGAGAACAAATAAGTAGGGTGATAATGGGTCACCCTGACGAATACCTCTGAAAAGCCTAAATTCCTGGCCAAGCTCGCCATCCTAGTTCACTTGAAACGAAAAACTAGAGATGCACTTTATAATGAGGTTTATCAAGGACGTTGGGATACCAATGGTGACTAAAGTGTCTTGAATGAAATCCCATGAAAGTCGGTCATAAGCTTTTTCAAGATCCATTTTCAAGGCCATAAACCCTTTGCGCCCCATTTTGTGTTTCATCGTATGGATAACTTCCTGAGTGATAATGATATTGTCCATAATTAGGCGCTCAGGGACAAAACTACTTTGGGTCGGAGCGACCAGACCGTCTAGGTAAGGTTTAAGATGGTTAACAATGATCTTGGTGATGGCTTTATACAAAACTGAACAAAGCGCAACGGGGCAAAATTGTGAAATCAACTTGGGAGATGGCACCTTCGGAATGAGGACTAAAATGGTGAGATTGAGAGTCGTATCCCAAATTTCGAGGCGGAAGATACGTTGAATGAAGGAAATCAGAGAAGGGCCAATTATGTCCTATTGGGATTGGTAGAAAAGTGCTGTGAATCCGTCAACCCCTGGGGCTTTGGTGGGAGCCATACCAAAAATTACAGTCTTCACTTCCTCCAGACTTAGGGGTCGGGCCAGCTCAGTGTGAGCTT
Organism: Erythroxylum hondense; assembly: GCA_029829435.1. NCBI lineage: Eukaryota > Viridiplantae > Streptophyta > Magnoliopsida > Malpighiales > Erythroxylaceae > Erythroxylum > Erythroxylum hondense. Next base: position 398 of record JANKYF010073259.1, on the reverse strand, counting down.
GGGGAGGTAAGGGAGGGAACTGGCCTTGATGCGGGCAGGTAACTGGATGAAGGATCTCGACAGTGTAAAGCTTCTCAAAATATTGATGTACTAACCCTCAAATGCTGGTCAGGGTCGGAGGGCACATTGCCATGGCCATCCTGCAAGGTACGAATCCGTACTTGTCGCTATTTGGATGTAGTGATCGCGTGGTAGAATTTAGTATTACGGTCGCCCTGATTCAGCCATTGACTACGGGATTTCTGTTGGACCTCGATTTTTAAGTGACATTTAGAATTATTAAATGAAATGAAATAATGTTTTTATGCTACAAGAAAATTTATGAGAAAAGAAATGATTAGTGAAAGTATGAGATTTTGGAGAATTAAGAAAAAGTTTGACTTTTTGGTCATAGAGAG
>JANKYF010071522.1:0-15328 GCA_029829435.1 Erythroxylum hondense | reverse complement strand
AGTGTTTACATAGCGTGCGCTTGCCACGAATGTGGAGTTACAGTTAAGGACCCAGCAAGGTTATAAGCACAAGACTTTAGGACTACGAAAGTTGGGCTCCGGGAGCGGGGTCCGACATCTGTGGTATTAGAGCAAGAGTAAGAGTGTTAAGTTATAAGCAGTTGGAGTCTGGTCTCCGGATCGGGTTCCGACATAACCTTTCTATGTGTAAAACTTAATAAAATCAAAATTGAAAGAGAATTTTTCTAGAGAGAGATGATATGACCTACGATTTGAACTCCCAAAAATCACCCATTCCAAGCCTTGCTCTCTGTATCAAAATTCAAAACCTTTTTCATTTTTAACTTTACTTCAATAGTTGGGAAAATTTATATTAATAGTTTTTATAGCCATTAGAATATTGGTCATCCAAGGGTCTTAATTATATTACAAGTTATATGGGTAAGCCCCTGTGTATAAATGATAAAAATACAAATCTCAAACGGATTGGTCACTCTTACATTTATATTGAGGTAGAGATTGAAAAGACTCTCCCTGAGAGTATTAAGATAAATAAATTATATGAAAGGGAAGGTCCATAAAGGATTTTAATATCTATTAGCTACTGATAAAGGCCTAAAAGGAAGGAACAAGAAAAATAGGTTCCAATAGGGAAAATTATTGAATATGAGCCAAAACAAGAGGCTAGTGTAATTTAGATTAGATTTCCTTTGAAATATAAGGAGAAAAAGTTAGTCATATGGATGAGTGTCACTGATTCTGACTTAGACACTCAATAGGAAGTTCCAAGTCCATAAATGGTTGAAGTAAGGACTTAGGGAAAAACATTGGTAAAGTAGATTAACCAACTAGAACCTAATAGTGATGTTATAAATAGAGATACTACGATGAAGATGGTGAGGGATAAATGCTAAAACTTAATTTGCTTAACTCATATGTAAGCAATCCTTTTAGAAGTATTATGATATAAGCCAAAAGAAGAAATTCTAGCCTAGGAAAAAGGGGTGGTAGCTCTATACTCAGATGAATCTAGTGGCATGGAATGTTATGAGTTTGAATAACCCAAATAAAAAATAGGATTTAAAGGACTTTCTTTCCTTGAAGAATCATAGTTTTATGGTTTGATGCAGATCAAAATAAAAAGCTCTTATTTCAGCAAAGGACTCTATTTTTTTTTCAAAATTTTTTGACCAATCTGAGTAATCTTAATCCTTATTATAGTAGGCATATTATTCTGTTTAGATCCTAATGTATTCCTAATCCTCAATTGGAGCTACTTTGATCAATTCTTAAATTATAGAGTTACTTCCATTTAGTCCTAAAAAGCTCTAAACATTATAGTGATTTATGCAAAAAAACTTAGAGTTTATAAGAAAACATATTTATTCTAACCTTTCTAAGAAAACATATTTGGCTTAACCTTATCTCACTAATAACTATCTCTTTAGAGCCTTAGTTAATAGCAAGAGATTTTAATTGTATTATTTGCCCCTACGAAGTTTAATGACTCATATGCAATGGTTAGAAAAATTGTGAAGTTCTTTTAAAATTCTGGTATAAAGTTGAAGTGTTATACTTGAAATATTCATTCATTTAGAATATTAGACAAAGTAGGGAGTGCTTTCTTAGAAAAAATAGATAGGTTCTTGGTAAATTCCTTTCACTTATCCTCTTTCCCTCATAATTGTGCTCATTACAGTAATCGTCTGACCTCTCATCATAAACTTATTAAAGTCTATTTGAAATTGTTTAAAAATAAAAAAACCCTTTTAGATTCTTTAATTTTCTATTTAAAGTACCTAACTTTAAAGATACTATTATTAAGGGTATGAGCAAACAAGTGAATAGTTCTCTATCTTTCTCTTATGTGAATAAACTCAATGCCATTAAAGGGGAACTAATCCTAATAAAAAATAATTATTGCTCCTTTAAAAAGGAGAAAAAGGAAGCTTTAAACTATCTTGGTGAATTACAAGTTAAATTGAGCCTTAACACCAACGATGAGGCTACTAAAGCACTAGAAAGATCAAACTTGAATAGGTACACTTCTACTCTAGAAAATTTATATTTACTATTAAATCAAAAACTTAAGGGGACATGAATTTGAAGTTTTTTCATAATGTCATCTAAGATAGGAGAAACAAGAATACAATTATACCTCTCCTTACCCCTACTGATGTCCTTATTTATAATTAAGAACAAATAGAGGAGCTGGATTTCATATACTATAAGGATCTCATATTCTAAATCTAGTTAAGTTAAGCATCTATAGCTCTCTACTAGAGGAGATTAGATGTATGCTCATTAAGGAGATTATAAAAGAGGAAATTAAAAAGGTTATTCTCTCTATGAACCTTTACAAGGTACCTGGGCCTGATTGTTTCAATGCTAGATTCTTCTAAAACACTTATGACATCACAAGTTCAATGATCCCTAATACTATTCTTGCATTTTTCCAAAGTGGTAAACTCTTAAGGGAACTTAACAAAAAACCTTCTTATTTCTAATTCCTAAAGTTCTTAATCCATCTTATCTACATAAATATACCTATATCATGTTGTAATGTGGTTTACAAGGCTATTTCAATGATTCTAGAATCTAAGTTAAAAGTTGTTATACTTTAGGTACATACATTCAAGGGAGAAATATTTGGGATAATATCTTAATTACTCAAGAATGTTATAGGATGTCACAAGAGAAATGACATTAAAAGTGTGCCTTGAAATTGATTTTAAAAAGGAATTTGACTATTTAAACTGGAACTTTCTTTTTAGCTTTATGGAGTTGCTTGGATTCCCAACATCTTTCATCTCCTGGAAAAAAGAACTTATTACATCTACATCATTCTCTGTGATGGTTAATGGGGAACCAACAAAGCTATTCATAGCTAGTAAGGGGCTTAGGTAAGGGGACCCCTTATCCCTTTATCTCTTTTGCCTAAATGATGAAATGCTTTCTAGAATGATTGCTCTTAACATTTTAAAAGAGACTTGGTTTAAATTTTATTACAAATATTATAAGATAGGCATTTATAAACTCTCTTTTATAGATGATCTGCTATTATTTTATAATGCAACCATAAAGTTAGTATAGGTTTTCCTATATTCCTTAAACCAATTCAAGACTTAGTGGGAATCCCCATAAAAGCAAATTCTTCCTATTTATAGGGCCAATGAGGTGACTGATTGGATTATCTTAACTAAAAATTTTAAGTAGGAACAACTCCCATTCAGATGTCTAGGTATCTTTATTACCATTAAGAAGATATCCTGTACTGATTATAACCTGCTTATTAACTCAATTCAAAGTAAGCTGAATAATGGTTGCAATAATCCTCTATCATATGATGGTATGATTCAAATGATCATCCTAATTTTATCTAACTTGCATATTCTTTAGTGCTCGTATTTTGTTATTCTAAAGGAGGTCATAAAACCAATTTAAAAGCTTCTTAAAAGATTCTTATGGTCAGGCTTAGAGGATAAGACCAAAATTCTTAAAGTTCAATGGTAAGACATCTGCACACCTAAGGAATATGGAGAACTTGGCATCATCTCAACTAAAATTTTGAGCAAAGTGCTTTTAGTTAAGAGGCTATGGAAGATTTGCATAGAGAAGGAGTCCCTTTAGGTCTAATGAATTTACATGCATTTCTTAAATGGTGCAGGCATATGGTCAATTAAGGAAAAAACTAGTTCTTTAATGGACTTTGAGGCAAATTATAGGAATGAGGGATTTGGTTTGTTTAAATATTAAGCACAATATTGGTAATAGAAAGAACACATCATTTTGGTTTGATCGTTTGCATGATCCGGGGGCCCTTTATAAGAATCAAGGTTAAGATAAATTTAAAACTCATATATTAGTTATAAGAAAGGTGGAGGTAATTATATAAAACAACTTCTAGAAGTGGCTTCAATATGCTTAAAGAGGCTTTGACATTATAAGGAGCAATTTCCTTTCTTACCCTCCTAACTCCTCTAAAGATGATTCCATCCATTGACTCAACAACAAGTCTGTGATTTATTCAAATATCTCCAATAGAAAGTTATTTTCAAACTTAGAGAACCTTGTGGAATGGCATATCATCCTAGCTTAACTTTTATCTTATGGTTTGCTATTAAATTTAAGTTAGGAACAACGTCACCTTTAAATTCTATCAATTGGATACTATATACATTGTATGCTAGGAGTAGTAGGAGGATATGGACCATATGTTCTCTAACTATCTATTCTCTAGCTTCTTATAAAACTATATACTTACACTCGTTAGCATCTCATGACCCCACACTTATTATATTATGGGTGGTGAATCTTAAATATAATACCTATGGTAACCAAAAGAGGTTTGGGTTAGCTTTCAGCACCTTAGTGTACTTGATATAAATTGAAAGAAATAATGTGATATTCAAAGGTACTCACACTAGATCCATCATCGTTTGTCACAAGCTCCTAAAAAAGACTATAGAAGCTACAATTGTGAGGAATCTAGCTAAGTCAACGAGTCTTAATTAGCTTTCAAGGTGGAGGATTTAGCAACCTTAAGTTGAATGTATTATGATGTATAGTTATTTATACTTAATTTGCATTAGTGATGGAAAAGCCTTTTGATTCCCTATGACTCATCAGGTTGAAGTGTACTATTGCTTCGTGTATTTGATTTAAACTCATCTTGATATAGTTTAATTAATGATATTCTTATTTGTTTTCTAAAAACAAAGTTCAAGTTTGCTCCAAAAACTCAAAAAATACTAGACAGTGGTCCATAACATTACAAGAACATGTCTATCTTCCTCCAAAAATATGGCAACCAAGGAGATCTTCAAATTATTAAGTAGAAAAAGGTTCCTCTCTAGATAAATATGCACAATGTGCCACTTGATTATTGGACTACCTTAGGCATTACTCATCTTTTAAACTTTATAGTTAAACCTATTGGAATGGATAAGAAACAATTAGTATGAAAAGGATAAACTATGTCAGGGTGTGTGTGCTTATAGATGTTAATCAAGATTTACCTAGAGTGATTCTATTACTAAAGCTAGTAAGTTATATGAACACTCAATTTCTATCTCCTATCAATGGACATCACACATACATCATTAAAGAAAGATGGAGAGACCAACAAGGAGAGGGTTTTAATTAAGGGATACTCTGCGCTTGTAGGAATCAATATTTTAAAGGTAAAATACAAGTTACAAAAAGGAGAAGTTAGGTTAAGGCATCTTCAGACCCAAATTTGAATAATAACATTAAGTTAAATGATGCTACAAAAGTTTCATATAGAGCTAGTATGTCTCAAGATTCTTCAGCTCAATCTTATGATTTACTGGAGGACAAAAATTATCTAGGTGTTGGAATTTTTGATGTACATTTGGATTATATATATTTACTTAATATTTTACCATATTTTCTAATCTAAATTAGCTTGATTTGATAAATTTTTTGTTATGTATTATGTAATTCTAGATATGTTGCTTGGGAATGAAGTTAACTAAGGATTAGACATCTTTACAAGGTAAAATAAGAAGGAAATTGCAGCTTTAACATAACACAAATTGACACACAACCATGTGCCAAGATGTTTTCCATATAGGAACTCTAATGAAGACATAACCTCCTACATTGTCTAATAGGAGGTTATGTCATATGAACAAGCAAATATAAAGGAATACACGGTTTAAAAATAGGGTGTTAATGCTTTAATTCCCTTCTAGAAATAAAATTTAAAGACGAAAAACTATTGCAAATGGACTTGTTAAGAGAAAAATGAAGATCAACATATAATTTTGGATAATTTTGATAATGCTTTTGGGCATAAATTTCTCATTTGAACACCAAATAAGATGATTCAAGATTCTACGAAATGCTTAAGAAGATTTTAAAACTTTTACATTTTGAGTTTTGAGAAATGTAAAATAAATGATAATGGAAAGTGTGACTGTGTTCGACCTTATATGTTGTTTGGATAATAAGTTAAAATTCTATAATTGTAACACAGTATATAAAACAAATATGTCCTAGATCATGCTTACAATAGGAACCCTATTTAAAGAGATGCAAAATCCTTAGAAAATGGCCAAGTTTTAGTTTTCTTTTAGTATTTTAAAGTTGTAATTAGAGTTAGCAACCATTAGAGAGAGAAAACACTAAAATATATTTTAAAATTATATTTAAAAAGTAAGAGATCCTGAATCATTTTAAGAAAATGGATCACATTAAGAGATTGAAATCTTTTAAAGCTTTTCTATAAATCCTTCAATTCTTTTGATTGTTTTATGCAGTGGGTATGAAGGTTATGATTGCTCTTGCCTTCCCCCTCTCCTCTGTGAACTTTATCCACCCACTCCATTATGTTTATATCCTTACTTTCTATTTACTTTGCTTCCTTCCCCTCTAACTAGGCTTGGAAATTAGGCCTGTGCCTAGGCCCGACTAAAATTGGGTCTCTGGCCTAGGTTTTGGACCCAACCAAGCCTCAGGCTGGGCCTAAGGTAGCACGCCTAGGCTTGACCCAGCCTATTTCCATCCCTACCTCTAATATATCCATTTGTTTACAGAGACCCCTTATCTTCTTACCACCTTCTTGTCTTCCTGTGTCTTCCCTTTCCCTGGTTCTAACCTCTCTTTTATTTCCTTTTTTTGCCTAATTCCTCCTCTTTCATTCACCTTACTGAGACTTTAACTTAACTCTCCCTTAATAATCCCATCTACTTTCCCCTTCAAAGACCCTTCTCATCTCTCAGTCTAATGGCTTTCTCTAGAGATGGTGACAAGGTCACCTTTGTCCTTTCACCTTTATTACTTTTCTTGCCTCCCTTTTGTTACCTTTTTAAGTAACTACATTTTAAAAGTTGTTACTTCCTAGTTCTTTCATCTTTCCTTTTCAAGATGTCTGTTAAAACCCAAGAGTAAGTTTTATTAAATTTAGTGACCTTTCCACCCTTTCCCTATGTGCTTCGAACCCTTCAGCCTCTGTCGGTCCCTCTAGTCAAGGCTTGGCCAATGTAAAATCATTGGAAAAAAAACCTCCAAGTAGACCCCTCATCCCTATTTTTCTTAAAAGAAAGTTGTAAGTGATGATATAGATGCCTCTCTAGAATATTTCCTCCTTTTTAAGAACGGGGAAGGTTCCTGGTTTATCTTAAAGTGGAAGTATTAAATGAAAGAGCTAATGTTAGAATTCTAATATGTTGGATTCTTCATCAACAAATACCCTCCATTTCTAGTCATTGATATGGAGGCCTCTCTAGAATATTTCCTCCTTTTTAAGAAGGGGTAAGGTTCCTGGTTTATCTTAAAGTGGAAGTATTAAATGAAAGAGCTAATGTTAGAATTCTAATATGTTGGATTCTTAATCAACAAATGCCCCCCATTTCTAGTCATTCATACTTGTTCTTTTAAATAGTGAAAAAGTTTAGGACTGGATGAAGTGTTACTCTCAAAAGATAGTAACACTTCGTTCAAGTTTTCCAATAAATTTGAGGCAAAGAAAATAGTGAAAGAAGGACCTTGGCATAAAGTTAACATTCCACTTTCCTTTAAGTTTAGAAACCAAATATTAAACTAGATACGATTAAACTTGAAATGTTCCTCTTTTGATTAATATGCATAATGTACCTCTAAAATAATAGTCCACTAAGGGGCTAAGTTTTTGGCCATCTTTATTGGGAGAAAATTGTCTATGAATGAAACTAATACAAGGAGAAGAAGAATAGAGTATATGAAAGTATGTGTTATTGTGTTACCAGATGCAATTCCACTTATGAGACTAAAGGAAAATAACACACTCTATTAGGATTCCATCATAGATACATACCAATGGGAGCCAACCTTGAAATAATAAGGTAAGATATGGAAAGCCACTGGCATAAAGTTCCCAAAGGGTGATTATAATGATTTGATGGGGATCAATAACCAATCAAATGAAAACCACTCCTAAGGCACTAATGTTGCAACACTTGAAGAAAGAGACTTTGTATAGGGGGAGGTTATAGAAAAGATTACATGAACCAATAGGGATAGACTAGAGCTAGATCAATTACCAACTGGTGCAAGGGACAACTTAAGAGAAAGTAACCTGAAGGGAAAGAAGTTGAAATCCCTATTGATGAGAATATCTCTATTTAGGAAGTAGGCGATAATAGTAATCACCAAATATTACATAACAAGTTTAGATTGGAGGATGATAATTAAAAAAGTGAGAAATTAGTTCCATATGATCCCCCACAAGATGATGAATATATGGAATTCAAGAGTGCTAGAAGGAAATTACATAGGAAGAATAAGTCCAAAGGACTACAACTTTTGAAACCTTAGTTTGCCAATTGTCTCTTATAACATTTGGGATATAAATTGCCCTAAAAAACAACTAATATTTAAAGATTTTTGTCAAAGGTAACCTAATTATCTTAGGGTTTCTAGAAAGCAAAATTAGCCTTCATATCAAAAAAATGTTTTGGGAAAGAATTGGACCTTGTTATTGAACCACCATCATCATAATTTTGGAAGAGTTATTTTAGGCTATAATGCAAGAAAAGTCATAGTGAAGGTCATTATATGTAGTTACTAGATGATGCATTTTGACAATATTTTTTTGCAAGAGAATATGATGATACATATTACTTATGTATATGGTTCCAACCTTTCTTTGCAGATAAGGAGTCAACGGAACAACCTTTCCTCTATTCAAATTAATATTAGTGGTCCTTAGATTGTGCTTAGGGGCTTCAATAGCTTTTTGGTTTGATCTAAAGCTAACAGAAATACTAGCTTAAGGAGTTTCTCAAATGATTTTGGGGAATGTGTTTATAGATGGAGAAACAATCAATGCTCTAGACGACACATTCGTAAAAAAACTTGATAGACTTTTGGTTAATAAAGACTAGACGGTGGATTTCCTAGAGATTAAGGTTGTGTTTAGCAATCCCATATACTTATATTATTCCCTAATTATAATTCAAAATTTGTTTAATAGATGCAAAAGACCAAAACCCTATAGATCTAACAACTTCCAAACTTAAGAGAAGGTTTTAAGAAGGCAGTGCATAATGGTATCTCAACTAAAAAAAAAGGGCATAGAGCTTATATTTATGTTTGGAAGATGAAACTTGTCAAAAAGAGCTTAAAAAGCTTAATTTAAAAGGAGTTTTAGACAATGAAAAACTAATTATTTATATCAAGTAAAATTTTACCTTTATCTAAAATACTTTATACTAACAACTTGGCAATCCATAACTAATAGTGAAAGAGAAATTAGAACGAAATGAGTATCTCAAAGCTGTGTATATCCATAGCTCAATGCTTTAGCAGAGAGTTATAGTTAGTTGGTTAAAGGAAGGAGAAAGGAATACCAAGTTTTTTAATAACTTGATAGTGGCAATATGATTGAATATGCTCTTTGTTCATGCAAAATGACATAATAATTAATAAGTATGAGGACCTCCAAGAGGAAGCATACAAGTACTTTGAAATGTTCTTAACTACATTTGCTTTAAGTAACTCTATAACTCAAACCATTAATTCTTTTATTAGCAATCAAATAAATTAAGAGGATCCGGATTTCCATAATAGGTTTTTTAATACTCTAAGTATATAAAGAATTTTGTTTAAGTTAAGGGCTTACAAAGCACTAAGGACTTGTTGGCCCTATTAGTCACATTTGCTAAAAATCTTGGCCATTAGTAAAGAGATAATTACAAAAGTTGTCTTGGAATTTTTTGAGAAAGGGAAAATATTAAGGGAATTCAACCAAAACTTTATTTTTTTATCTCAAAGTGTGCTACTCCTATGAAATTTGATGATTGTAGACCTATTTCCTGTTATAATTTCATGTATAAGATCATATACAAGCTCTTGCCTAATAGGTGAAGGCAAGTAATGAGATCAGTGATTGGTGACACCTAAAGAGCTTTCCTAGAGGGGAGAAAAATATGAAATGAAGTGTGGATTTCTAAAAGGTACAGAAGGAGGAGCACTCCTAAAAATTATATGATGAAATTGGGCTTTCATAAAGCTTATGATACAATAAGCTAAGATTTCATCCTCCTTCTAATTAAGGTACTTAGTTTCCCTAAAAATTTGGGCTTTGGCTAAATTTGTATATCACTACAACATCCTTTAGTATTTTGATCAAGGGAACCCTATAAAGCTATTCAAAAGAGGTATCAGCTTGAGACAAAAGGATCTAAGTTCCCCCAAAATTTTTTTCATATACATGGAAGCCTTAAATAGACTTATCAAACACAACATTGTTGTTGAATCAAGTTTCAAATATTATAGTAAATATAGTAAAGTTGGATAATTCACGAGGCGGTTGTTTCACAAGGAGTCACGGTAATAGGAATGAGAATGAATATAGTGAGGAATGAGAATTAGGGGTATTCATGGTAGGGTAATGTGACCCATTCATAAATAACCTAAACTTGAACCTGAATATCAGGTTCAGCAATTTCATGAACCTGAACTTGAACTTGAGCCTAAAGAACCTATAAGATCGATTAACCTATCTTCAGGTTTGGTTCTCAGGGTAACCAGAACCTATTCATATCAATATATATGACAAAAAATTATCAAAATAATTGGTGAAAAGAAATACAAATTATTCATAAAAGTATGCCTATAAAATCCATCAAAGATTAATCAAATATGTTAAACCCAAGCAAAGTAAAAATAAGCCAAACAATGTCTTAGAAAAGATCTATACTAGAAAAAAATAGATAAATTATTAAACAATTATTCTTCGAATAGGATGGTAGGATGATCCACTGTTATGCATGAAACCACATCTGTAGAAAATAAAGAATAAAAAGAGTTAGACTCTTTTTTTCTTTTTTAATTAAAAAAGAATTATTTATTTATTTGTATATTAAAACAAGGTAAAGTAAATTAGATTACCTGATTCAATTTGCTCAAGTTCTTTAAGTCTCTCTTCCACATAAAGGAGCTTGTGATCTTCTCAACCAATCTTACCCACAAACAAGAGTAGAGCTACAAAATGAATTAAGCACTCGACCTCTTGTACTAAAAGTCGACTCAGATGCAATAGTATATACAGGCATATCTAAAAGATCTTGAGCTATTGAAGCAAGCACTGGATACTTAGTAGAATTTAGTTTCCACCAACTCAAGATATTGAAAGTCTTGTCTTTGGGTTCATAATATTCAGCTAAATATTTATCTAGCTCACTTTTGGTTCCCCCACTTGCTTGACTAGCCTCTTGCTCATCAAAAATATTATCCAAAAATGCTGAAACATCCTTGACATTATCAACTTCCATATCACTTGAAGCTTGAGATTGGACCATTGATTATGCAACAAAAAAAGATATAGAGGATTGATAGAAATCAAACATAAAATCTAAAGTGATTTTTACTTTCTCACACAGCTACTCATATTTGACATCATCATATGCTTTACCAATCACAAAGTTCACATACTTCAATTTGTAGCTTAGATCTAGAATGACAGTAATAAACAACATGCAGTTGATATTAACATCTCTCCAATACTTATCATGCTTCTTCTTCATCCTCATAGCTCTTGCACTAAAATCACCAAGTCCACATCTCTTTGAAATAACCATCCCAATGCCAAATATTTCTTTCATGTACTCATTACAGTTACATAATGAGAGCCAGACAATTCTAAAGTAGCATTATAAAAGATAGAAAGAAAAGGCAGCAAGTTACGTGCGTACTCCCAATTACTTTCACTAGAAACACCTTTATTATTTTTATTCTCACATCTGCTATTCTTCTTTTCAGAAAGGTCTTCAACATAATTAGAATCTTGACTCTCCAATAAATCAAATGCTTTCTAAAATTTTGAAGCTGACTCTAACATTAAATAAGTAGAATTCCATCTTGTTTCAACATCTAGACAAACAATACTCTTGTTGTCTATTTTCTCTTTTTCTATACAAGACTTGAACTTTGCCATTCTAACAGCAGAAGATCGAACATATTTCACTGCATTGCGAATCCTAGTGATTGAATAACCCAATTCTGATAGCCCCTCTTTCACAATTAAACCTAAGATGTGCGCAGCACATCTCATTTGTGTGAACTCACCTTTCAATACACCAGCCTTCCAACTATTAATTCTTTTTCTCAAGTATTAAATAGCTACATCATTTGAACTTGGATTATCTACAGTTATAGTGAATACTTTTTCAATATCCCAACTAACCAAACAAGTCTCAACGGCCCTACCAATTATATTACCTGAATGACCATAAATTGGGCAAAAGTTTATAATTCTTTTGCATAATTTCCAATCATCATCAATAAAATGTGCCATGAGACATATATAACTAAGATTTTGATACGATTTCCAAGTGTTTGTAGTAAGACAAACCCTGAAAGGCACTTTCTTAAAAAACTCCTTTATCTTCTTTCTCTTTTCTAAGTAAAGTGCATAACAATCTCTAGTCACTATAGTGCGAGAAGGAACTTTAAATTTTGGTTAGATACCTAAGCAAAAATCACGAAACCCTTCTTGCTCTACATTACGAAAAGGTAACTTGTCAACAATAATCATTCTGGCAAGTGCCTTCCTACATCTTTCTTGATCAAACATCCATGTTATCACTCTACGTGATGTGCCATCTTCATTTTCACTTTTTCTGCTATTGCTCCTTCTATAGTTTTTTGTCCACTTTTGGGTTCCTTTTGCTTGTTATATGGATACTTAACACATCTATTCAAGTGATTAATCAGGCTGGTAGTCATTATTCTTTTTACAAGCAATAGATTTTTTATAGTATTGACATACACCAACCTTATCGTTAGCTTCACCTAACTTGATATAGTGTTCCCAAACTCAAGATCGTTTCTTGTTTGAAGAGGTGGTAGGAGATTTAGGGAGATTTGATACATTCAATCAGGTGTTTAGGGATTACAAGAAGTTGTTATAGAAGCTATGTTAACACCACCAATGCTCTGAGAAGTGAGAAGTATCTCCATTAGTTTCGTTCCATGAGTCAATGATGGGGCATTGCTAGTGTAGTTCATGGAGGTTGACATCTGATCGAAAAATAAAAAATTAAAGCTTTTGTAGTTGTAAATTTCATGAACAATAAAAAAGAATAATTTGGGATATTGAAAAGAAAAGGTTCTACATGTAAGAATCAATATCCATACCTTAGGCGAAACCACCTACAATTGCCTCAAGTTAGCTTGGATGGGTTTGGTAAGTTCTTTTGTGAAGAAATTGCGTGTCTCAGGCATTATCTGTCAAATCAAACATGAGCACCTGCAAATATTAAACGATTAACTTACAGAAGGCTAAACCTGCTTTAATTGAATCTTAAATTTAATCATTCAAAGAAAATTGGACCAATGGGCATTGATAAACCTAACACAGAAATATGGTAACAAAAGCATTCATTATTTGGAATTAATCACAAACGTAAGATGCAGATATGAATAACCTCAGGATTCCCTATGCATATAAAACGAAAAAAAGCCTTTTAGGAATCCAATGCATAAAAAGCTGAGACAATAAACATCTTATATTAAATAGGCACCTTACTAGACGCAACAAAGCATATAGTATTCTGACCTTCAAGTCATCTAAACCTTCAGGCCACAAGCATACAAGAAAACTACATATTTTTTTATCACAACTCAGCCTATTATAGAATATCCCTTTTGACGATGGAAAAGACAACTCAAAAGATAACAGCCAAAGGCTCAATAGATAGACATCAAAGTGTTTTCTATACTGTTTTGTAAGGATATATATGTATATAGTCCCTTGGATATAACTTTTAAGTTCAACACAATAATATTTATTGTTGGGCCATGCTAAGTCCTATGAAAAAATTGAATAGGAAAAGGACTGTGACCAAAATGTCAAACAAAATAAAATCACAAACTATATTTATAACTCATGGTAGTTGAGATCATTTGACTTATTGTAATCATAATATAAACATAACATCCAGTAATAGAATTACTTTCCACTGAAACCATACTCTCACCACAAAATGAAAAACCAAAATTATTGGCATGCATGGAGAAGTTTCTTTTGAAAATTACATTTTTTAATGTGTTAGTAAAGAGAGAATTGAAGTAACTCACATCTGGAAATGTTTTCTGATGAAAAACGATAAGTTTTTGCTATAAGTTGAAGCTATATATAGGATTGATGATAACTTTAGTTTATAGTTCTAGGCTTCTAGTTAAGCCAACAAATTGTGTTCGGAAGGAGAATTTGTAGCAATTTAACAAGCTGGCCAAAATTTTGAAGAGCCAGAAAAATGCCAGAAAGTAATAAACCCCAAATGCCAGAAAGTAATAAACCTCAAAAGCCAAAAAAATGCCAGAAAGTAATGAACCTCAAATGCTCAAACTCAAATTGCCAAAAAAATGGACTTATATCCACTTATAAAAATGGCCAAAAAAATGGACTTATAAGAAGAAAACTCAAAGGACTCATTCTAGATTAGATCTTATATCCACTACGACTTTGAAGGCCAAAAGACATATCTAAAAGAGCTATAGCTCAGAAGGCTGGCCATCTAAATATATGCACGGACATGTCTACTCTGTTTCTTATCAATATTCTCCAAGTATCTTTAACCTCTGCATAATGTCTCAGTTCAATCAATCATTAGTGTGTAAAATGCATCCTCAAAGTCTAACATCTCATTACATCAATGTAAATGGTAATACATTTCTTACGTACAAACGTTGTTTCTTATGTACAAAGCTACGGTAATACATCCTCAAAGTCTAACATCTCATTACATCAACTTTCTATGTACAAATGTTGTTTCCACTTACCTCAACAGTGATCATCAGAGAGAAAAATGTAGCATGTCGCAGAACCACGACTGTATGACAATATAAGATATCGTAGCTTTGGACGGTGATGTGCTCTAGCTCAGGGCTTCTAAAAGGCTCCATCTGGGCTCATATCAATTTATGGTAGGGACAAACCTTTCCTTTGTTTTCATGGAGGGAAAAACCTTTCAACTTCAATTACTGATATTTGATCAAAGATTGATTGTGTTTATTCTTCTAATATCATTAAATCTTATTTTATCATGTTAAAAAAAAAAACTAATAACACAAAAATGTATCCTTTTTCTTATTGCAACTTAGTGAAGAAAATGCAATTAATATCATAGTTAAAACTCCAAATATTATATTATAAAAAGCACAGCCATATAAAAAATACAATCTCATAGTCTATTACTAAATCAAGTCATTTTTCATTCCTTTCTAATAAATAAAACCATGTTTGTATTTGTACAAGATAATATTATTATATGTTTATTATTTATTAGCAACTATATTAAATATTTTTAAGAATCAGTAT